>BSQZ01000013.1:2887281-3249781 GCA_033239005.1 Lamellibrachia satsuma | reverse complement strand
CCCACACCGATGGCGCGGAGGCACAGATAAAGATCAGCGTGTTGGACGCGTTGTGAATTAATGAACTCGTGCATTGGCAGCAAACTACACAAATGTTTGGTTATACCATGGACATATATTTATATGTCCATGGTTGTACAATAAGCTCACCTCGCAATTCGAAATGGAGACTAGACACCGCCACCATTATACCACAGTCTACCCTAGCGGTAGGTTCGGAAATCCGGCCGATCTGCACCGAAGTATGATGAACATTGTTGGACTCTCGATAAGCCAATGGCTTCCTTGTCCGCTTGCCATCTGGGCCTTTGGCTTGGATGGCAAATCTTGTTAAATCTTGTTAAATCCGAAGAAGGATAAGTCGCTTGCGTTATTTATGCGAATTCTCGTGTGAAAAGGCGTCTAGTCTGCGACGCAACATTCCTAACCAACCGTCGACTTCCGACTCATTCATTATGCAGCAGCGCACGCGCTCGGCGGTCGGTTCATTGAGAGGAATACACGAGGCAGATATTAATATTCGCTACCACTATCCTACATTATAATATCACATTTAAATTCACCATACATGTAAACAACGCATTCGTCGCAAACCTTTTTCGTGCACATGTCACAAACAAATGTCCAGTTGGTTGCAAGTGTGTACGCGCCGATTTATTTTATTGTTTATTTGAAAAGCCATTTAATAAGTAGACGCAAATGCACGAACGCACGCACGCACGCACGCACGCACGAACGCACGCACGCATGCACGCACGCACGCACGCACACACGCGCGCGCGCGCGCACACACACACACACACACACACACACACATTGTACAAGTGCACTTGATTGCATACAAGTGCACTTATTGTCACGATGTTTACGTTACGAGCTTATTAATTTGGTAATGTTCCAATGCAAGATATTGAACGAAATAGTAATGTGATATATCGATTACACGAAATACATACGTTGTACGGAAACTCGCACGAAAAACCATTGGGGCGGTCTCAGTCCGAGCAAAATGGAAGCAAATCGGCGTAATTATTGATGACTGTAGCGAGCGTGCACGCGATCGCAGCAGTGTAGTGCGAGTGCGCACGTTTCATAACGACATGTGTTTGGGTGCACTCGGTGTAACAGTCGTGCGTTCGTTCAACGCTTGTTACACGCGTGTGTTTACGTCAAGTGTTAGCCTTCGAGGGGGATCTGTCAGCTGCCCACGAATTGATTGTCCGAGTAGAGAAAACAGATATCCACTCGTCGTACAGTGAGATTAGTAAAGAACTGTCGTCGGTAGATTTTATAAGTATCTATCACTCTACTCTAACAAGTCATACGGCGATGTTGCAGTTGACACAGAAATATATTTGTATATATAAAAAGCCAAAGGATATAAAAAGTCTTGTACGTGTACCTCTCATATTCTAACTTTGCTACTATTTCAAAAGAGTAACGGCAATGCCGTTATTTTTCTTTTCTTTTTCTTTTTTATTAATGTAAAGTCTATGAGAAATAATTGCTTGAAAAATGTCAAATGTTTGGTCAACCTTGCTCCTTCTGGCACAGCCAGTAACATACAGTGAAGTCCCAATACCAGGCCGTGTGGCAATGCGCAATTCCGGTCGCCACTTATCGATCTCAGAACGTTTTACTGGCTCTGTCAACATAACCGGACGCTTTAGTGTGGCATTCGAGTTGAAATGAATCACTCGACCATAAAGAAATTCTTCAATAGAATGTTCAACAATTCTGCCAATAAAGAATTTTTTTTAGATACTGACGTTTTTCGCTAACACGCCTCTGCTCCTGCCGCTTGTAGCTCAAAACCCGAAGTCTTGCTTCAATTCCAGCAGTTCTGACGTCACGGTCGTTATCACCGTATCTAACGGCGCATTTGCTTTACCAGTTCATTACTGACCACCCATCGAGTGAGACAACCTGTATTTCGCCAATAAACCCTGTCCATCCATAATTATTTGTATGTCTGCCCCGAAGGTGTGTTAGTTCGTGAACAATAATAAACCTGTAGTCGCCACCTCAGGTGTGGAGGAAACTTTAAAGCTGCTTTCGTAATTGATTTAGCCCAGGTTCGTTGATGTTCTGTTCAGATATGTTGTGTGTGAATAACTTAAGTAATTTGCACAGTCGGTTAAATAAAATGAGGCACACTTTTGTTAAAGTGGTTGGAATAATTGACTTTGGTCGTTAAATCGGGTATCTTGCGAAAGTGAACAGCCCCGAGCCAACATTCATTTTAGTAGGCGGCAAGTATGTTGTTGTAAAGTAAAACAGGTTGTAATCAGTTGGTCTTTAATCAAGTGTCATGAATTAATTAAGATACATCTATAAAACCTCGAGTGAAGGAGCCAGTTTGTGGCTTCAAACAGCAAATTATCGATGAAATCCCCGCCAAGTTTCCCCTGTTTCCGTTCGGTTGGACCAATTTTAATTATATGTCCGATGGACTAAAATTTATTTAATTATATGTCCGATGATTTCATCAAAACTAAATAACAAATTTACACAAACATGTTGCATGTCGTAGCTGTGACTTGATACGTTCAAAATAACCTCGCTCGGCGCCTGGAAGACCTGCCTCCGACCACTTACGCAGCAGTCGAGTCATCAGTAGTCGAGCGTCGATATTTGTCCAGTAATTTGTCACGCAGGAAACGTACCTGCGCAAACGTCGACGAGTGGACAGTCTGAGTCCACTGTGTGATCGATGAGCGCTGTATCTGTGGCGAGCGAGCGGACGCCATAGCCACGGCGACCTTTGTCAGTGTCGGCAGAACAACCGTTGATTACAAAACTTCTCCCTGTCCGACAAAGCGCGCTCTCTTGTCTGAGTACGGCGAGTGAGGAACAGTTCCCGACGGCACCTGTCGACATGGATTTCGTCTTGCGCTGCTACATATATTGTCTGTAATCCTTCAATCTGACTCTTTGCCTGCCCCATGCGAGTTCCCTCGTAATATGTCTTCGTTTGTTCACGTTGCACATTGTTTCTTTGAAAGTGGAATTTCGTAATTTGTAAGGACTAGTAGATTTGATTTGATTTGATTTCTTGTGTTTCTCTTTGTGATGATGCTCTGCATTTTGGAATATGTTTGAAGGGGTCCTGCACTATAACTCTCATTCGTGCAAAATAAGGTTTTAGGGGCCTAATACGCGAGCGTGATCTAGACAGCGAAGTTACACGAACATATGAATGCATTAAAACATGTGCACGCGCGCGCCTTCGAGTAAAATTTGTCAGCGAGTGTGAGTCTTATCTCGTAACGATCTAATAAAGATATGTTACCCGCGAGTTCTGGTGTCTGGCATGTCTGCTAATTCCTCCGTCCACCTGCGACCCCAGCGACATCATTCGTCCCTGCTAATCCTTGGACGCCGAGACGGTGCGTGCGTCATCACCATCCGCGCTCCGACCGCCTGGCCAAGGGCACAGAGCAGCACAAAGGAGATTCGCCCGAGTTCCTGCGGCTTATACTACCCAATGACGCATTAATGTCCGCTGTTTTGACGTCGCCGCGTAGATCTTCCTGGGCTGATCCGGTGCCGTTAGCCGGGTGGAACCTTATTAGAATGTAATCCCGGAGCCCTAGGGCCGGTCTTATAATTAGTACTGACCGCTCAACATCAACAGCCACACCAACTGTAAAATTAATGTGCTAATGTATAATAATGTTAATTATTGGATGATAGCATTAAATAGATGATAAACTAATCAATTAGAATAATTGTGTTAAAAACATGTGTCGTGTATCAAGGTGACTTAGGTGTGTTAGCTGATGTGTGACGAGTGAGTGTGTAAACTGAATCCATGATCAAAGGGCAAGTGTGTACGTGTTGTGCCTATTACTTACACAGTGTACGTTGTGTATATGACTTACACAGTGTACGTTGTGTCTATGTGAACATAATTGTTTAGTGTTAGTCGTGGATTATGTCTTGCGTGCGTGCGTGCGTGCGTGCGTGCGTGCGTGCGTGCGTGCGTGCGTGCGTGCGTGCGTGCGTGCGTGCGTGCGTGCGTGCGTGCGTGCGTGCGTGCGTGTTGATAACGTCGTTCGTTGGTTATACCTTAACTCCGCTGCACGCCCTTCGAATACATGGTGCTACTGACGATCATCGCCAACTGCATCGTACTGGCGCTGGAGGAACACCTGCCGGGGCAGGACAAGACACCTCTCGCTCTCCAGCTTGTGAGTAACCTCGCATTCGCTAGGGGCAGCACGGGTTACATAGATGTTCGGCACAGAACGTGTCTGTCTGGCTATTGAATATAGACCTATATTTTAAATGACTTGTGTGTGCAACTGCATAAGCTGCACTGTTATTGCAAATTTTGAAAGTCAACTTGAGTTTTAAATGTTATAAACGACCCACATTTAAGTACGATGTTTGTGCCAAGTTAATCATGTTTCAGTTCACGCCGAAATGTCTTCATTAGACGTAGTATGGATGAGGATATCATGTAAGGCGTTATAAATTCTCTGGAGGAAGTGCGCTAATACTCAATGAGACAATTTGAGTAAGGTTAACTAAGGCAGCTAAAATGTGGGCATGTGCATGTCTAGCGAGTGTTAACAATTGTTTGACACCCGTCCTGTTTTCTGCTTTCAGGAGGAAACTGAAGTGTACTTCTTAGGAATTTTCTGCGTAGAAGCTACGTTAAAAATCGTTGCGTTAGGATTTGTATTACACAAAGGAGCGTATTTACGCAACGTGTGGAACATTATGGATTTTATAGTAGTAGTGACAGGGTAAGTAGAACATGTTGAAATTCATATTTATATTTACGTTTCAATGTATGTTTATGTTTCATACTTATTTATATTTATCACACAGACACGCGCATACACGCACAAACGCACGCACGCACACACGCACGCACGCACGCACGCACGCGCACACACACACACACACACACACGCACGACACATTAATTTATGAATCGAGAATACGACTGTCCGCTGTGGCTTGGTAACAGAGAGTCGAATGTAAATAACACGCAGATAACAAAAATACCAACAAATACAAAAATTTGTACTGCCTACAAAATTTTATGTCTAAGAATTTTGCTATGTAGTTTTCAAATTCGGCAACGCAGACGAACTGTGCATTCATAGGGCCACACCAGAAGGTGAACTGGTTTATTTCGTGTATGTGTGCGAGCGTTCGTGCGTTCGTGTGTATGTGCGCGTAGAATGCAAACGAAAATATACGTATGTTTCAACATGCTTTGTACACTAGCACACATCTACGCTATAACATGCTCAGTGTGTACACGTGTCAACAGTTGTCGACATTCATTACGTCGTTAATAGTATTAATCATTATATGATTATTGCTACGACGGTCGTAGTAATACAGCGACTGTTATTGCTGTCACAGGCTGCAATAACAGTATACGTATTGTCCAGTCACAATGTCCGAAGTGGTCATTGATTAGGTCGTAGTGGACATGGCTGTGTTATTACCTGTCGAGAACCGACACTAATCTACATTATATTGATCTCATGTAAATACGACCGGACCTACCAATGCTATGTATGAGCCTACTGACTCTCCAGTGCTGCCATACCATGTGTCACGGCGACTGCGTGAACTAACTCGGCTAGTGTTGTAGACATCACTAGTGCTGTTGCATGTTGTTGCGCAACCGACTTTCGTTTGGTAACCGCGTTCGTTACATTGCATGTATTTCAGTGTAAAATAGTTTCGCTAATCTAGAAATATTCCTTTTATTGTAAACCTATTATGTGAAACAATTTCCCATTTACTAAATTTATAAAGTACTTGCCTATTCGTAATTATATGTTGCTCAGTGTCAGTTCACTAGTACGACACTAACTTTAAGTGAGTTGTCAGATAGTATATGTATATGGTGCTCAGTGTCAGTTCACTAGTACGACACTAACTTTAAGTGAGTTGTCAGATAGTATATGTATATGTTGCTCAGTGTCAGTTCACTAGTACGACACTAACTTTAAGTGAGTTGTCAGATAGTATGTATATGTTATTCACACAATTTGGGCTTTCCATTAGTCTATATAAGAGGAGTAACGTCTTCCAAATAAACTAAATAGTCTAATATCAGACAGTAACTTCTTTGTGTGTCACGTCTCACGCTGAGAACGCGGTTCCCCAAATGTTATGCAAACGAAATTCGGCTGCCTTGTTCTTGAGCGCTGTATGGTAATTAATGGACAAACTATGCTTAGCAAACCCAGTGTAGTTGATGGCCCTGGATATATCATCATTTAATGTCTTGTCTTCGCTTCTGTTCTCTTTTCTTGCAGCGTTGAAAGGCTGGTTAACAATTGTCTGTTTGTGACAGCAATGGGGTCACTGCAGTGTATAAAACTACGGGGCTGTTGTTATACACACAATACACTACGTTTAAGCATAACTGGATGTAACATTTCTGCTAAGACAAAAATGTCTATGTTCATCGCAGTTAGATTTAATGTATGTTGAAAAGACTTATGTTGCAAATATTCTGAACATAAAGTGATATGTAGAAAATGTAAAGACTTTGTGAAAAGGGCAACACATCTGCTAGAAATGCCGTGGATAGTGTGTTGTGTGTCCCGCATCGGTTCTCTCCAAAGTGTAAATGTTTAATTTTGCAGAAAGAGAGACATCGCGCAGTCTTGTCATCGCATATACATGTCAGTAATTGCGAACGATTGCAGATTGTAACTGTTGCTAACATTGCACTTTCTCCTCCGCAGGTTATTGTCGCTTTTTATAGAAACATTTGATCAGCCATCTTTAAGAGCAATACGGGTATTACGTCCATTGAAATTGGTAACGGGGTTTGAAAGTAAGTGGCCATGTGCGACTACACCGGTAGACGTCTCCACCGTAGGCCCCGCCTGGCTCTGTCACCCCACCCTTCCCGTCGGTGTCACCTCGACGGCGCCAGTCACCCTTCGCGTCACCCTCGCTGTCACAGGCCAACGTCACTAACGTGTCAATGAGTCACCCAAATACTACACAGACAAATGAAAATTGCATTTGTGTACATTTGGATTTCAGTAAATTCTCCCATAACGTGTGAGTTGTATATCCCACATTTATGCCAGCGCCTTGGTCGCTGTGTTTACTAAATATAGCAGATCTTTTCACACCGAGTTGGAAGACAAAAGCCCAAAACAGCGAGGTAACTGTGACAAGCTATGGCGTCGCCGGAAATACTCATCGTCCACAGCGCGCGTGCGCAGCGGTCACCCTCGCGGAGGTCGATGCCGCCATGTCAAATCGAAATTAGGTCACCACGTCCGGTGGTCTACGGAGCCCCGGAGCAACATTCTGTGGGCGGGCGAAGGTGCGACGGACGTCTGCGGGGGTGGCTGGCGTCACACGCTGCTAGCTCAGTCCCTCGTTGGTGTAGCGGATTCGTGTTTCTCGGTGTTAGCTCTTAGCCGGAGCCCACTCGTCGGCGTCTGTCAGGGGAAGTGCCATTGACGTGTACATACATGTTGAAGACTTGATATATGACTGTATATCCAGACCTACTCCGTGACAGACATGACCAAATTATTTGTTGTAATATTCAATATGACCACCTATTTGTTACTAGTATATCACTTCTTCGACAGGCATTTAACAGCAGAAACATTTCTATTGGGCCAGTTGACCGGTTTTAAACAGTTCTGTACTTGCGCATGGTTATCAAATAAGGACCCGTAGTGCCAGCGTCATTCGCTGTATTGCCGGTGAGTGAACCGTGTCCACAGAGAGACAACCACGCTGTAGCGGTCTGCAGGAGTGATTGCTTCCGAACAATCGCTGGATTTGCACGATGCAGGGAATGAAGACACATTAACTGAGTCGTCTCACACAAAACAAGTCTGCAGTATACATGTGTCTACCCGGATAGCGTCACCAACCATGTTGGTAAAATCGCATTCTGATATCGGATCTGGAATTCGCTATTGATCAACGCATAGGTCCAAGTTCAGACATTTTAACTTGTCCGATGTTCATTAATATATAAACATCCAAACAGGCCAACAATTGTGCGTGAAGCAGTGACGTAGAATACTTGTATTGCCAACAATTCAACTGTTGTCCATTCGTTCCATTTTTGTCTTTCTGACAAAATTGAGTTGGTAACATCAATTGGTTTGTGTAGAATATCTGGCCATATCTCACAGCCAAAGAATACATTGAGATAGGTTGGTGATGCGATAAGAAGAGAAGATGATTATGTCATAAATGTGGCACCGAGCAATACGGTGACTGGAAAGAGACAGAGAAGACGGCCCAGGTTACGTTGATTCAACAATATGTGCAGCCACCCGGAGAAAAAAACATCAGTTTCAACGGAGTTTTGAGAACAGAACAGTAGAAGAGTCGCAAGGATTGGAAGAAGTTGATTTCTTGTCACATTGACATGATACTAGTGTAACCGTAATTCCCAACTGAGTATGGTGAACAGATGAGAATCTCACATATGATGGTATGGTGAATAGGTGAGAATCTCACATATGATGGTATGGTGAACAGATGAGAATCTCACATATGATGGTATGGTGAACATATGAGAATCTTACATATGATGGTATGGTGAATAGGTGAGAATCTCACATATGATGGTATGGTGAACAGGTGAGAATCTCACATATGATGGTATGGTGAATAGGTGAGAATCTCACATATGATGGTATGGTGAATAGGTGAGAATCTCACATATGATGGTGTGGTGAACAGGTGAGAATCTCACATATGATGGTATGGTGAATAGGTGAGAATCTCACATATGATGGTATGGTGAATAGGTGAGAATCTCACATATGATGGTATGGTGAATAGGTGAGAATCTCACATATGATGGTATGGTGAACAGGTGAGAATCTCACATATGATGGTATGGTGAACAGGTGAGAATCTCACATATGATGGTATGGTGAACATGTGAGAATCTCACATATGATGGTATGGTGAATAGGTGAGAATCTCACATATGATGGTATGGTGAATAGGTGAGAATCTCACATATGATGGTATGGTGAATAGGTGAGAATCTCACATATGATGGTATGGTGAACAGGTGAGAATCTCACATATGATGGTATGGTGAACAGGTGAGAATCTCACATATGATGGTATGGTGAATATGTGAGAATCTCACATATGATGGTATGGTGAATAGGTGAGAATCTCACATATGATGGTACGGTGAATAGGTGAGAATTTCACATATGATGGTATGGTGAACAGGTGAGAATTTCACATATGACGTCACCTGCTTGGTCATCTGCCGAGAGACGGCACAACTTACGAGCCAGTGACATACAAGTTCCACTGACACTACAGAACGTCGCGTTGGCGTCCGGTGTATGTCAACTGACGGCCGAGCGAGCGATGCAAGCGCGGCCAAGCGCAGGAACCGTCGCTAGTCGCTGTAGCTCCGAGGCTGGTGGACTGATGCTTGCATAATTGATGTCGCGGCAACCATCCTGCTGGCAGTCGTCCATGAGATGGAGGCAGTGGGCAGATCAGAACCATCTACATTCAGTGCGCCAACGAATGGGCCCTGGTGGACAAAGCCAGCGTGGTACGAGCCTGGCGTGGGACGCACTGCATATCGGGATAATATGTTGTCGTTTTCCAATTGGAAACGTAGAAAATAAGTGCCTCAGAGGACATTTAAAACGCAGCGTAAATATCGGTATGCGCGTTATGGGACCCAAATATGTAAACAGTTCTTTGATACTGAGGATCCTGACCTCTTCCTTGCCCAGATGGCACATGGACGCGAGTACCAGACCTTCAGAATTTTCTTTCCCGCCACACCACTGCCAATGAAAAAAAAAATTAAAAACTCTCCAATTTCATAAAAGTGTCATAATTACAACATGCTTCATGCTTCTTCGTGGACATTATACATGTAGAATATAATATTGAAAGGAAAAGACGATTATGTGCTTCCGTATTTAGACCCATTTGCCCATGGCGCGTGGACCCGACTCGACTGGAGACGTCCACAAATCGATCGGTCGGTCGTAGCTGCACAAAATATGATGCTGCAGTTCAACTAACCTAATGGTCGTTTCCTAATATAGATCTCGGCCATTCGATCGGAATTAGATTTCACGCCCTATAGTGAATTCGTTATGCCAGGTATTGTCCGATATGCGCCAGCCGCGACAACATTGGACACGAGCTTTGTCTGCGTTCTGTCCACTCCAGTGTAGTGGTAAATGTGTACTCGGTGGTCACTGCAGTGGACAATGCGATGGCGTCGCAGTAGTGGACTGCCTATCAACGATGTTAGCCCAGTGGACAGCGTGCGCTGCATGAGCGAGCGACGTCTGCCGCTGACAAGCAGCGACCAGACAGACGTTCTCGCAGTATACAAAAGTACGAGGAACCAAAGACCAACCACAATTTCATTCAGCTGTCTAATCGGAATTTTACCGACACAAAGCTAGCAAGTCAAAATGCCCCAGCGGACAGACTGTGCAAGGAGATGTACATGTTGCTGGCAGTGTCCGCGGCGTCTTTGTGGTTCTCCTTTCATGTTCCTGTTTAACGACTGACGCTGCCCAAAAACAAATATACTTACATTTACAATGATACAATCACCAAGGATGTTACGTTGCCGTCAATGCACGAGAGTGCAATGAGTGTCTATCCGAAAACTAGGTGATGAAAATGTAGATAGTCGACATGTCCAACAACTACTGCGCCCACTACTAACTCAAGTAATCCCAAATACTCCGCTGAATACTTGGGTATCTCACCCAACCCCTTCCCCACATTCACCTTCCTTCCTCACCACCTCCTCCTCCCAACCGCCTAATCACGACATGACATTACATGACCGACGGTGTGTGACACACTGACAGACGCCGGTGACACGCTGTTTCGTCGCTCCTACAGGTGTCTTCAGCTGGTCGATAGTCCTGTGTCCCCCTAGCGGATCGTCCTGTGTCCCCTAGCGGGTCTCAGACTCAGCTGTCACCACCGCTGCCGTCACTGCTCCACTTCGCGACTGTCCAACCACGTTCTCACTGGAAACATGTTTAGTCATTGCAGCTACTGACGATAATGTGTAGATCACGACACCTCTCGGTCGGGACACGGTCTATGGGTGTAAGTCGTGTAGCCTCGCGCTACAGAACGTAACATTATACGGAACACGAGTCAGCGAGCACTAACAACAGGAAACGTCTCAGTTGGAGCTTTCACACAAAGTGGTTTCAATAGAGCATTAACCACGAACGACGTGAAGCGTAATTGTTTCAACTTCCGGCTGCCACATTTGGCTACAGATAGAGAACTAATAAAGTAACGTTGAGACTTTCTAACAAACCAGGCGAAGAACATTGATTTTCGTTCGATCCAAGTGAACGTCGTTTTGCTCCAAGACCGCGCTACAAAATGAAAGCCTGCAATAAACCAGCTATTACCAATATGTTCTCGAATGTTCCAAAATCTTCATGGCTTTATTGAACTATCTATTCTTTGTTTGCTCAGTTCCTTTAATTAACTGCGATGTGAAAACAGCGAAACAGTAATAACAAAATTGAAAAATATCGCTTTCCTGGCGCAGCTGGTTAGAATATGAAGCGCTACCATTCGTCATACCAATGAGCAACGGTTACTCGGGGATTAAGGACAAACCGAAAGTGAAACCATCAATGCAATGCTAACAAGCGACATCACCCGTCGCCGAGTCCCGACCGACTCACGTCATAACAGATGTCGCCACGACACGGCATGTTCCCTGTCACTGTCGTTGTCGTTGTCGTTGTCGTACATTAGCACACACTGTTGGCAATGCGACCCTCTACGCCCAGTATTCTTCTCACACACGTTAACTCTCTTCCTGCTCAGGATTATAACCATGATACCTAGCGAACCTAACGATTCGGGACCTGGTAATTTTGATTTGCGGACCCTGCGAGCGGTCAAAGTGCTGCGGCCGCTAAGGCTTGTGTCCGGCATACCAAGTACGTATATGAAGCCGCCATCCGCCTACATTTCGCCTTTTTGCGCCGCTCGCTCTTTCTACGACTTTTATCCTTGAATTGTTGTTGGAAATTTGTCTACATAGTTCTGTCGGCTTCGCAACTACGTATTTGCTTTTTCTGTTTAATCAACCACAGCCCCGGTCTCTATTCAGGGTGTTTTGTTCACATGTCATGTGACCATGAAGCATAATCACACTGACTAGAGATCATGGCGTTTACGTACAAGTTGTTTGCGATTTATACATCAATTCGTGTTAACCTCTTCTGCACAACTTTGTCATGCGAATATGTCCTTTTACCCTTTTTCATGTTCTTTAGCATTATAGCCACACATTTGTGTGAATTGATTTATGTTTTAGTACATTACACAACACTAGCATAACACATGCCCAAAATAGTCACCGTTCGCCGATTGCCGGCAACGCCCTAACTTTCATTTCCGTTGAAAATATACTAAATTGTATTCATCATTCAGTCTGCCCAGCAGCCATTTCACTTCATCGTTCCATGGAACTGTAATAATTTGGTAAATTGCTGCTTTCCCTCTGCGATCACAGTTACTCGTGCCGGAGGTTGCAGCCGCCTATTCCTCGCGCCGGCGTTATAAATGAATTATTCACCCGGTTCTTCCGTCAGCTGGCGAAATCTTTCGTCTTTCCTCAAATGAACGTAACTGTCAAAACAATCAAATGGCCTTTCGGCAGGCGAATCAATAAACCGGAAACGTACGCGAAATATGAATGTCTAGTTCAGGCAAATAGTGAGCTTGCAAAATGTCATCGCCGAAGTATTTACATAACTGGAAGTAACACGACTTCAATTTCAAGTAGGAAAGTGAGTTAGGTAGCTTCAGACTAATGTTACCTATTGTAACACGAAATACCCCCATAGTAACTGTACTCATGTACGGCCCATATATCGTGGCGCCATTCCAAAGGCTCATTACACAATTCCTGTTAAATAATCTAACATGTTTCCTCGGTAGCTTGTAAGTATCCTAAGTTGTCGTTCGCTTGCTTTCGGTTTATTGTTTACATTGTCTGGTGTGTATTGCCTCAGTTTGGTTGCTTATTGCATGAACATTGCACGGCTTATCTTCCTTCGGTCTGATGTTATGTCTGCTTCGTTCTCGTCGGAGAAACAGTTCTACTACCATAATATTTGCAATGTATGATGCTACAATTTTAAACACTTAATCATGTTTTGTATGCTGAGCATTCAGTTGTGCAAAAAAAACATATCTATTTCACGTTCCAATAAATCATACGTTAAATGATCTGTTCTCAGGAATACGTTTCCCAAATTCAGTTGTAGCACAGTTATATGAACAGAAAACAACGGACTGAGTGCAACTTGCGCATAGGCTACCAATATATTATATAGACATAGCCTGGAACAATTGAAACTCACCGAACAGATAAAAGATTTGTTTTATAAAAATTTTTAATAAATGGTTATAACCTACTAAAATTCTCAGTGAGTGCGAAATCCTCTTATTTTTAAAGCACATCTTAAACTAGTAGGCCGTCTCTGCACACACCAGATTTATATTGCCTGCATAGACCTGTGTGACGGGTAACGTACACACCAGCATATGTATATTAATTCTACATATTTCCCATTTTTATGTGCAGTTATATTATATATCATGTAGACATCGCACTAATGATACAATGAAGCAATCTAATTCACAGCGTGATTAGAAAACGCTTTATAATGTGGACGTTTAAATATTAAATTAAGTTGAATTATTCCTTTGATTGTCATTGTTTTCAACTTCACAATATTAATATTATGCATGCGCAACATAATTATAAATTGAATGCTTTGCATGTGCACGTTTCAACAATTAACGCGAAATAGTTACAAACATGTTTAAAAATACACATTTGCTCGTTATATTATAAGTAATTATGCAATCGCGCACGCATGCAGTGTTAATAAAAGAAATTAATATTTACACATTTTCCTTTTCTCGCAGGCCTCCAGGTGGTTTTAAAATCGATCATCCGTGCGATGGCGCCACTGCTGCAGATTGGCTTGCTCGTCTTGTTCGCCATCGTCATTTTCGCTATCATCGGCCTCGAGTTCTATAATGGTGCTTTTCATACAGCCTGTAAGCGTAAAGATACTGGTTAGTATGTATGCAGAGTGTTGGAATTCTCATATATTATTGTAAAATAAAATCCGTGGCAGAATGTTATTAAACTATCAAGTTTTATTTCTTGAACTAAGCCTAGGCTAAGGCAAGCCAAGCAAAGCCAAAGCCAAAAATGTCGTCTGCTATTCGCCTAGGCTAGGGCTAGGCTATGAGGGTATTGGCTGTTGCTATTATAAATGAGTATACTGGTCAGGGTGGTTTTTGCTGAAGACGGTTAATGACGTGCCAGTATATGGAACTACGGAAATGCGGCTCTCAAAACGAGGCTAACGCCGGATTTTTTTGCCTTGGAAAAAAGAGCGTCTTAAAAAAAATCCTCACTGTACGGTAATATGCAACGCATTAAATGTATATAAAAATGAAGAGGCCGTTCAGTTACTTTCCTGCAATGATTATTACGAACAGTTGCAAACATTTTCGTCCGATAAAGTGAAATATGGCATATTTACAAAATGCACTGATGTGTCGTACCAGCAATGCCAAATTGAGGCAAAATCTGGTGTGAGACTAAAACTACACTGGTGACTACATTGTTAGTATTACTGTATAATGCGTATTACTATTGGCAGTATTTCTAAACAAAACCATCTTCGTGAGCTAGGCCTAGGGCACTTAGTCTACATATGTAAAACATGCGATATTGTTAATTCTGTAACAATATTATTAATCGACAAAAATAATTCCTCCAAATTGTTTGAAAGTCATTTTCAAACCAATCCTTTCGATCATCGTGGGACCCTACGCTGACCACAGCCCTGGATGGCAAAGATGGTGATGTTTCTACAGCGCACATTAAATTGTTAAAATTGTTTTTTAAAGAATAGCTGTGATGTAAGTACCTCTAATTAATTGATTGGTAGCTGGTACAATGTATCTAATCAATGCAAACTTTATGTCATCTACTAAAATACTGTAGATAAATCGTAGATTGATGGAAAGAAGACAAGTTAATTTATCAATAAAGTCTATTACAAATAATTTTTGCAACCGTTGTGTTTGCTTTATTTCTGATATTATTTAAAAAACAGCGTATGCTATCACTCTTCCATTTGACTTTTTGTTACAGAGGAATTTGACTTAGCTGGGGAGGAAGCCCTCACCCCCTGTGCTTATAATAGTGTGATAAACTCGTCTCCTGGGGGTTACCAATGCCAAGAAAACACATCTCGCTGCACTCCCTACTGGGAGGGTCCCAACTTTGGGATCACCAGCTTCGACAACATAGGCTATGCCATGTTAACAGTGTTTCAATGCATCACAATGGAAGGCTGGACCAGCGTTTTATACTATGTAAGTAAATCATAATCAGCCATTGCATAAGACACCGTACATTTGTGCATTTCACATACATTGTAGTTATAAATATTCTAGATCTTCATTTACAATGTAATTATTTGAATTGTTCATACTGGTTAATTGTTGCCTTTATAATTAAAATGTCTTTATAAAAGCAAAATGTTCAAACCCAAGTTGATATTTTGTATGTTTTACTTTAAATAATTACTGTCAATTTGTATATATGTCAAAATAGTAAATTTCTTACAGCTACAGTATTTAATAAATTATATCCTTTTGATGTTTAGGAAATTAGTACTTAAGAATGTGCTGATATGATAGCAGGCATGAGATTTAGCAAGTCAGGGAAGGTAGCCAGTCTGGCAACCAACCTTGCTAAGTGAAGTAGCCCGACAGTTTCTTATGTAGCCCACTTCCTAATCGACACGTTGAAGATAGAAAGTAAATACTTTGAAGATCTTTTACTATACTTTGAACAACATCAACAACAAATAAAAACATCAAAAACAAACAGTGTTGAGACATTTAGTTTCAAGGCAGGATCAATACAATGTAATACATAATACTGAATAAAATACAGTATACAATTGTACACATGTGACAGATTGTTTTGTTTTCATAACAATGGTACACCAACAAGGCAACAGTCTACGCATCACATGACATCAGGTCCTGTCTCCAAGCGTCGCAGGACATCAAGTCCTATGAATTGAACAGTTTACGGGACCTGCTGATTTTTCACAAGATCTGATTTTACCTCCATATATTACTAAAAAGGTTTCACGCGCACCAAGTGGATATATATATATATATCCATATATCCAGTTTGTGCGCGTGAAACTAAAAAGATTTCACCTGCACCACGTGGATATATGGATATATATATATATATCCACTTGGTGCACGTGAAACCTTTTTAGTAATGTAACAGTAATATTCGTGAAATATGTATATAAGTGGGAGCCAGTCTAGAGAAAAATAGATTCCCGATTAATTCACCATGCACCGTGTGGATGTATAAAAGTAGCGCCACCCAACGCCAAGACTATTAACATGACCGGTTATTATTTCAGTGTAGAATGACCGTTCAGTTACATGTTGAGCGTTGATGTGGTTGATTAACAACGAATGCTCCCTTGCTTCGGCTACGGTTTGGCAACATTTCTTGCAAACATGTCACAAACCCATGATTTGTGGTTATATAAATGCAGGATAGTCAGGACAACACTTCTGAGATGTTTATTAACATTTCTTTTATTTTGCTGCATCTGAAATATTGCAACTCCGTAAATATTTTGAGTCGCCATGCAGGCCACCATAGTCAAAAATTGACCAGGCGACTGCTAAATCTCGCCCCTGTGATAGATATTATGGCTGTAGTTATGTGTAGATTTAACATCAGTTCATAATTATTATGTATGATACTACCTGTCGGGCAGTGAGACATTGAGAATACCAGTGGGTGTGGGTTTTACTTAGGCTGTCATCATAGTAATATGTTTTGTTTGCACATATTTTATTTATACATGTATATAATAACAATGGATGGAACAGTGTTGTAAAAACAATTATGATAGTTTGATGTATCTAAGAATAAACTAATAAGTGCTGTTTTGTTGCTTTCAGACAAATGACGCGCGAGGCAGTGGTTACAACTGGATATATTTTGTACCACTCATTATCCTGGGATCTTTTTTTATGCTCAACTTAGTTCTTGGTGTCCTTAGCGGGTGAGTTCTCACGATTTCATGCACAGCTTTATAGTAAATGATGGCAACAAATTAGGTTTGTTAATTTAAACTGAAATAATATCTAGTAATCATTTGAAAAATATGCACAACAAAAATATTTAATGTTTATGTTGAAAGACAGTAAAGCATCATAGAAACACAGAATCAGTATGATGAATATATATAAAGATAGGGCCTACATAATTTATTTGAAATATAGAAAAAAATTACCTGGGCATTAATGTTTACCTTGCAATTACACAAATTTGAAAAGTTATCATTTCATGTTCTAACATGACAAAATCCAAAGCAGACGTTCAAACTAAGTTTAACTCGTCAGTCATTTTCAAGAATGTTTGGGATATTTCCTGCACCATGCATGATGTAATATGTACATTATTGTCTCTAAGAATTCCCTGTGTTGCGTGCATACTGTTTCACATGTTGCATGTTATCTACAGTGTTGAATCAGGTGTACATGTATCTACAGGGTTGAATCAGGTGTATATGTTATCTACAGGGTTGAATCAGATGTACATGTCAGGGTTTTTGTTAAGAGCCGGGACCCTGTAACGCAACAATTAAACACAGGCTGCTGAAATCACTCTGGGAAATTAAAGCAATTATTTTTGTTTTTTTCATGCACACATTGTCCTGCTTATCATTCATTGATGTTACAATCTAAAATGCAGGTACAATTACATTATATATAAGTTCCTGGTGTGTAAACAGTGGTCACAGGGTGAGCATGATAAGTAGTCCCTGCTTTGGGGTTCATGGTCCCTGCTATAACTACACATAACAAAAACCCTGCATGTTATCTACAGGGTTGAATCAGTTGTACATGTTAGCTGCAGGGTTGAATCAGGTGTACATGTTATCTGCAAGGTTGAATCAGGTGTACATATTATCTACAGGGTTGAATCAGGTGTACATGTTATCTGCAGGGTTGAATCAGGTGTACATGTTATTTAGAGGGTTGAATCAGGTGTACATGTTATCTACACGGTTTAATCAGGTGTACATGTTATCTGCAAGGTTAAATCAGGTGTACATATTATCTACAGGGTTGAATCAGGTGTACATGTTATCTGCAGGGTTGAATCAGGTGTACATGTTATCTACAGGGTTAAATTAGGTGTACATGTTATCTGCAAGGTTGAATCAGGTGTACATATTATCTACAGGGTTGAATCAGGTGTACATGTTATCTGCAGGGTTGAATCAGGTGTACATGTTATCTACAGGGTTAAATTAGGTGTACATGTTATCTGCAAGGTTGAATCAGGTGTACATATTATCTACAGGGTTGAATCAGGTGTACATGTTATCTGCAGGGTTGAATCAGGTGTACATGTTATCTACAGGGTTAAATTAGGTGTACATGTTATCTACAAGGTTGAATCAGGTGTTATCTACATGGTTGAATTAGGTGTACGTGTTATCTACAGGGTTGAATTAGGTGTACATGTTATCTACAAGGTTGAATCAGGTGTTATCTACAGGGTTGAATTAGGTGTACATGTTATCTACAATGTTGAATCAGGTGTTATCTACAGGGTTGAATTAGGTGTACATGTATGTGCTGTTCATTCCAGTGAATTTGCTAAAGAGAGAGAAAGAGTAGAAAACCGGAGAGCTTTCCTGAAACTGCGTAAACAGCAGCAGATTGAGCGTGAGCTGAACGGCTATTTAGAGTGGATCTGCAAAGCAGGTACACACTGTTAGACCAGGAATGTGTTGTCAATGCAACATTATAGCTGCTAACAGAAATCATAATCACATTCCGATTGTTAATTCATCCACGACGAGAGTGTTACAGTTGAATTGCAAGTTTACAACAATGTAGTAATTTTACAATTTTTTTGTTGAGCAGGCAACATTTTGTCATTTGACAAGGCTTGGAATATAAGAACACTAACTAATGAGCCAGTTGCAGGGCTACATCATTATTCTCAAGTCTGATAGCCCACCAGTCTGAAGGCTTGATATCTTGTTAGATTTTTGGCTTTGTATAGCTGAACAAAGAGTCATCTGACCAACTTGTAAAATTGTTTTATTTGTTCAATTATGCAATTAATTTTGTTAATTTTTATAAGAATATATGTGTCCTCTGAGTTTTAGCAGTGTATCTAGAGTGCTTCACTTTCAATAACATTCACATCCGATTCTCACAAAGAACACCTGGGTATGAATCCTCATGCTTCTGTGTGGAGCTTCTGTATAGTTTTGTTCCCTCTACATTGCCTCAGTTCTCTCAGAGCTTTGAATAAATAAGAAATACTGACATCATAACCAGGGGGAGTGTAAATTCTCATCTACTTGTAATAGTGACACTGGGATTAGGCACTCAATCAGATATGTAAAAGCCTACCAATCTTCACTTGGTGCATAAAACTTAGAAGTAATGTTGATTTACTTTTCTTCTTTACTATTTCAGAGGAGGTCATTCTGAATGAAGAACGGACAACAGATGAGGAAAAAATGAAAATTATTGAGGGTGAGTATGCACAGATAGCTTTCCAGATATCTTCCCTTCTAGAAGTCTCAAATACTATTAAAATAGTAAAATAGTTTTCCATCCATTCAACCATTTATTTTTAATTAATGTCACCTATGCCGACATTGAAACTTGTCGGTAGGATGCCTACTATGCTGAATGTGTTGCCAATAAACATGCATAATTGTTTTCGTATATTATAACAGAACTGAGTTATGTTATCTAAGACAGCCCCTGCTACTTATGCCTGTAAGACAGAACTCACCAGTATTGGTGGACTGTGCTGGGTCCTAGAAGCCAGTCTTCTAGATGTCATAGCTGTGCAATACAATTTCTGGTGACACTTGATATTGTGATCCACTGCATGCCTTCATGGGAGTTGTCTTGTCATTCATGTAAGTTAGACATCCTAAGAGCCATCTCTGTGTAACGCATGCCATGTTCCAGAGGTTACTAGGGACACCTGAGGTCAGTTTAGGTCAGAATCAACAGCAGTGGACACACCTGTCTACTTCCTGGTTTAAAACAGACCAGCCACAACGTTGTCCGCTTCCACACAAATCGCTCCCAGATGATGAAAGCAGGCAGATGTGTTCGCCGCTTAACAGCATGTATATGATAAAACATATCGTCACACATATCATTGGTGTATGCATTCGTTACTCTGTTTAACAACATATTTGGAGAAATAACTACTCCATTAAGATTTCTCGCAAAAATAAATAAAATAGAAAAATCAAATCAAAAAGTCCTGTCATATTCCAACCAGGTGAACCCTATTTGTTTACCTGTTTGTTTGGTTGAGATCCATTATTATTTATTCATTATATTTATTCATTTCAAGGTATACCCCTGGCCTTATAGAAACCAACTTACCTTGTAATTATTTTGCAAAGAAATATAAAAATATTCTACGATGGAAAGACACTGATGTCTTGAACCATCTGGTCTGCTGTTTTATGGGGTGATTACCCCTGTTGTCTGACCTCAGGGGTCCACTTACATGGTCATTAATTGAAGGGTTGGCAGTGGGGGTTACACATACATTGGGCTGAGAACCTGCTAGTTGATCACTGACTGTTAATTGTGAACATGGCATGCCATTGTGATGTGCTCACCCAGGAAAAGGAGGTCTACTTGGGAAGTTTCAAGGTAACTTGTCACTCTAGGAATGCAAACTTACATGATATGTCAGCACTGCGTGCATGACCAGTTCAGCACTGACAACTTATGTGATGGTAGACAATGATGGAACCTACAGCCAATGCATGTTTTCTAGCTATCACATATGCCAGCATTATAGTCAAACAAAGGTGCAAAAAACTGAACCAAATTGACATGTGATTTTATATTTTGATTATTTTCTCAGGACTTTGTCAGTAATCAAACAGTAGCTTTGCCATCATGGTAGCAGCAACAGCATTATTCTACTGGGATCTGTTGCAGCTTCAGCTATCGGGAATGTGCCGCACTACCAACAAATATACCTTACGAACATGCCCACACAATGGCCTGTATGCTAGTATATACGATAGCTATTTTGTCAAGTTACCCCGATTCACAGAATTTATGTCTCACTTGCTTAGCCAACACGGACTGGCCCTGCACTCAATGTAGAAAACATTATCAAAGTGACAAGTACACTTCACATGCACCAGAATACAGCTCAAAAACTCTCTTTTGTGACCCCCTCCTGTATATGGCCGTTTCTGTATTATGACGCCAGCTGTCATTCTTCATAATCACCATTACTTTCACCAGTATTCCCAGCTCAACATGTTTTTTTCAAAATATGGTCGGAAAAGAGAGATTTTGATGTATTCGACAAATTTAGTATTTCACACATCAGTTAGTCATTGTGAGCCACTTACAACATGTAAGTGCAAAGTGTGCATTCTATGTTACATTTTATATGGTTGCCAGGTTTATTACTCGGTGGCCTTTTTATTGTGTGACAGAAAGCATTAGTTTGCCCGATACTTGTATCCGTCTTATTTTGTTATTAATTGTGGAGAGTTATAATTAATAATCTGCAGCCATACACATTAATTCTAGCTGTAATCGGTGTTGCCTATAGCAAATACCAATCATGTAGAATGTTTCTCACAAAATAGTGAGTTTCTTGAAATCTCAGCTTTTAAAGTTAGTAAGTTTGACACCATATCAGCTGCGTGAAACACCCTAAAACATTTTGTAATCAGATATGTTTTCTGTATTGACCGTCTTTTATCTCGATACATGTACAGCATATCCTTACTGCAAAATAATAATTGCTTTAAAATACTGCAAATAACATCATGAACATTTATTACATACTTTCTAAAGTTGTTTGTGTGTAAACAGCAAGTATTGTTTACATACGACAGATGAGAAACAGGCCATGTGTGAATGTTTTCTCTTCTATGATATCAGAGTTGTAAGGGGCTGGAATTAGGTTGTCACAGGCTGTGGGGATGCCATTGAGTCAGAACAAAATTGTTGATTTATAACATTTTGAAACAATTTGGCAAAACAAAAACCCTGCACTTTAGTTTTACATACAGCAGTGTAAAGCTTTGGATTTCTCTTAAATTACTCTCCTAAAACAGCATAAAATTACATCCAATCAAAATAATTGGTTATCTATTTTTGACATGTAAACAAACTCTGCATAATTTAAACAGACCTGAATTGTAATTATGTTATAATTTTGTTTTTGTTTGATGGGAATAACCATCTTTGTTTGCCAATTTAGGCCCATGCTTATAGTAACTTTTGAATATGATGGAAAGATAATAAAGATGGTTATTTGACACTTTGTGACCAGTATAGATTTTAAATTTTTAAGAAAGAGAGACTGAGTATGGATGTGCAATATTGCCATTTATTTGACAAATCCTGCATATGTTAGTCTGTTTTGGTGGTTTCAGCGCGGAGGCGAGCAGCATCAAGGAAGGTGAAACAAATGAAACAGTGCAGCAAAGACACGGAAGACTTAGAGAATGAAGACAACGAAGACCTTTTTGCTGATATAGGTCAGGACAAAATATGTTATGACTTTAACACCTTATTTCTATAAATTACTGAGTGAAACAGCATATTTGATTACAAAAAATATTTGTAATTTTTACATGAGGTCCATATATATGACATTTCTTGAGATAACTTGGCTTAAGTAGGAAAATCACAAACTGAGATATCAACATTTTAACAGTTTGATCAGTTTGGCTTATTTCCTACCAAAGTGTTATTTCAAATAGACATAAAATCAGAACCATTTCTATTAATTCATTGTATTTTATTCATAAATTAATACACTTCAGAAATACTGAAATCTCAATTTGTGATTTTTCCTACATAAGCTGAGTTTTTTCATGTGTACTACAAGGTAGCAAATTTAGGTTTTTAAATCAAAATCGTAACAAGGAATCAACAAGAAACTACTGTGGTTATATGAAAAAATATTTTTTTAATAGGCACATACATTATTATTGTAGTGCAACATCACATGAAAATGTAAAACATGATTGTCCATATACTTCACTAAAACAAGATTACAAAATTTAATTCATGTTTAAATCAGTTATGATTGATCGTGTGCTTCACTTAAACTAGATCTGATCATGTATAAATAATTTGCTGTGCTCCAGGAGGAAGTCCATTTGCCAGAAACGTAAAGGCAAAGAATGCAAACAGCCGCTTCGCAAGATGCTGGAGGGCAGAGAAGAGATTCAGGTGTGTTTATGTTAAAGGCTACATTAATAGACTATTTTCAATCATTGCATGTATTCTTTATCATGTAGACACTTGTTTGGTCCATATGGGGCTTGTATAGCAACAATTCGAGTGACAGTTTAACCAAACTTGATTGTTGGGGTCACTGCAGTTAGGGTCATTGTTAGGGTCACTGTTAGGGTCATTGTTGAGGTCACTGTTGGGGTCATTGTTCACCGATGATATCAGCCATGTGAGAGGGATGCCACTCCAGTGAGAGGGATGCCACTCCAGCTCCTCAGTGTGAACAGTTTGTGGAGCTGAGAGTCTTACTTTAGCTACAGAGCTACAGCCGTGTTGAGTGTGAACTGTTGTTTGATTGCAGGTTTCTGGTGCGCCACTCGGTGAAGTCTCAAGCGTTTTACTGGGGTATCATCATTCTTGTCTTTCTCAACACTGTCTGTGTAGCGGTGGAACACTACGGACAGCCACAATGGCTTACAGACTTTTTATGTGAGTTTGCACCATCAGACACCAACTGCTTGTGTATGTTAGTATCTAGGATGCATGCGTGTATGCATTCGTGTGTGTGCGTGCATGCATGTTTATATGTCATACTAAATTTACAATATAATTTAGTTGACTTATGACCATATCAACGATTAAACGTCACTTGCAGAAACTCTCAGACTGTACTATTAGAACTTAATTACACATTTATGTGACATGACCATTAGTTTCCAGGTGTCATGTAAGATTGTGGCTTGGTCTCATGCACCAAGTTGCAGGATGCAAAGTCAATAAACAGAAGGCTGATGCTGATTTTCTCACTGACAGTAACTACTGTTTGCATTTTGTCGTAAACCCCTGGAACTACATGGTGGCATCCAGGGGTCTCTGACCTCCTGTTTGAGAAACGTTGGTCTAGTTCAACAGGTATGCTTCCCTTATAAGACCAACTTTGACTTTGCATAACATGACATGTCTGATAGTTGTATTATGTGTTTGTTACAGATTGCTCAGAGTTTGTATTCCTAGCTTTCTTCATATTCGAGGTGATCTTCAAGATGTATGGCCTAGGTGTTCATCTCTACTTCCAGTCTTCTTTCAACATATTTGACTGTGTGGTAAGTACGCAGGGCAACTTCTAACAGTGACGGCTTGCTGTGTACATATCATCTAAGTGTACACTTTGTATCTGCCCCATGTGTGGTGGCACAACGTGTACACACTGTGCTTTACAATGTACACTGTTGTACACCCATTCTGATGCTGTACACCCATTCTGATGCTGTATACAAAGTCAGGAAATAACTACTGCAGATTGCATGGAAATAAAGAACTGATGATACAGATGAAATAAAGAACTGATGATACAGGTGAAATAAAAAACTAATGATACAGGTGAAATAAAGAACTAATGATACAGGTGAAATAAAGAACTAATGATACAGGTGAAATAAAGAACTAATGATACAGGTGAAATAAAGAACTAATGATACAGGTGAAATAAAGAACTAATGATACAGGTGAAATAAAGAACTAATGATACAGGTGAAATAAAGAACTAATGATACAGGTGAAATAAAGAACTGTAATAATACAAGTAAAATTGTTCATCAAGTTGGTAGACAATAATGTAGTCAAGATTTCTCTTTCAACCTCAAACTATTCAAGTTTACATTCTAAACGTTTTGGCTACCTTCAACTCAGCGACATATGGGACTGCCTGCTTGTATGCCACCTGGCAAGCAGAACAAGTTGTCCTAGAATTAAGTTCTTGAAAAAGGCTACTGAAAATACTGAGTGATTAAGCTTGAATAGTTGTGGCTAACAACAATCTTAACTAAATTGTAATAATATAATTCTATTAGTTTTTGCACTAACCTTGGTCTTGTTAATTCCAGTGCTCATTTGTAGGTGCTTGTACAGTGCACACACAGTGCATTCATAGTGCTATACTATACAAAGCGATCAGTGTAGTTGTACAAAGTGTACATTGTTGTTGTATAAAGCTAATACTTATTGATTGTGCTACAGCCATGTGCTCTCATACAACTTTTCAATATATTATCTAACCTTTTGTTGGGAGCATATGAAACAGTTGTCTTGTTCAAAAACACTAACTAATGTATGATGAACTCATAGTGTTTTACCAGATCGGTTTATAAAGTTTCAATAAAATGCTTTGCATTCCTTTTGCTTACTGTGTCATTGTCAATTCTTTCTGTAATATCTTGATAATGAAACAAGTTTGAATGTTAGCAATTTTAATAACAAAAAACTATAAAATTGTTCACCCCTGACAAATTCTTTTAAATGTTTGATGGGAAATGATTTAAATGTGGTTGAGTGTAATCTTATAAAAGCCACTCACTTGTATCTGTTTACTTGACAGCATTTCTTACTATTTGCACTGATTAAATAATAAAAATAATTTCTTTTATAGCGCTTATTCTTGTACTAGACATATCAATGTTCTTTACATTTAATAATATATAAATAAAAATGCACATAATTATGCATATAACCAAAATATTTAATATATATATATATGTAATGTATATTATTAAATAAAACATCATATCATAACATTTAATGATTGCATTCTTTTCGCCTGGGTTGTTTGTGTATGCTAATCTTACAAACAACAAAATTATTATTAAAATTTCATGCGATCCAATTATGATTTATCGTTATATGTTATTACTGCTGTATAGCAATGTTAGCATGCAACTAAAGTCACATTTCTGAAGCATTTTCTGCAAGTATTACTGTACAAATTTGTAATTGTTCAAATCATGCATTGCCTTTAGAAATTCAGTTGTTATTGTTATCACATTAAGCATTAAAAATGTTTATTAAAATATGTTTGCATGATAATCTTATTACAAATCCTATTACAGTATATTCAAATGAAATATTTTGAGCATACATATGATGAAGTGCATACTTGTTGTTTCCAGATTTGACACATATATGTGTGTGTGTGTGTATATATATATATATATATATATATATATATATATATATATATATATATATATATATATATATACTTGTATGACTATAAAATGGTTTTATATGTTTTTATCGTTCACGCACTAATTTGCATGTATAAAGAAATTTTTGTAGTTGTGATTTTTCTGCCTTCTATCCCCTAGGTGCATTCATCCTAGATTTGACTATGCTATCACCTTTTTGAGATCTTTATCTATAACCAAAGTGCATTGCCTGCTAAATTGACCCAGTGAAACGGTGGCTAGCCTTGGTGTGGATTGAACACTTGTCAGGTAATACCAATGCTCTGTAACAAGTGACACACAAAATTCTGTATTGCTTGGGGAACGAATCCAAAACAGCCTTCTATGTATGGTGAATACTACGAAGGGTTCCTTTTGCTAAAGAAACTCCAGTCTTTGAAACCTGTTTCGAAACACTGAAGCCACCACCAAGTTTTCATTTAACACCCTGACTGGCATTTTATTCATATTAGCTGAACAAGCGGTCAATTTGCAGCTATTCCAGCTGTTTTCACCTACACATTATCACTGCCAGATACCTAGGTCACCAATGCATGGTTTCTTGAATGACAGAGGGCATGGTTTAGAGGGTTTTCATGCAGGCTTAATGTATGTAGTCTATGTAGTTATACCGCCAAAATGAAATCACATCTTACCTCAGAAATTGTCCTAGCGATAGGCTGCACATTTTCCCTGTAAGTGAGGACTAATTTGGTGGACACTGAATTTGAAGTGAAAATTTGTTGCCATCTGCAGCAGGAGTGACGCTGCTATAAGACCCTTGTCTGATGATCATAACTGTTGTTATACATTATTCAAACCTCGTTGCCAGGAGGCAGGTCTTGCCCGGTGCAGTTCTCGTTACATTGTCCTTGCTGTCGATTTTTCAAGGTCATAGTGGGCAGCATATTTGAGGTGATCTGGTCAGAGTTCAGGGAAGACACCTCGTTTGGTGTGAGTGTCCTCCGAGCGTTACGCTTACTTAGGATATTCAAGGTCACGAGGTAAGGCTGTCAAGATGGTGGTGACGCGTCATCAGTCCAGCTGTCCGTCATCGTCACCAGACGTAGATGTTGATGTCGTCAGCTGATGTTGTACATGCACTGCATGTCGCATGGCTAAGTTGCATGTTCTGTCTGTTGTGCATGTTACATCTCACCCTACATCCTGTCTCCAGTTGCCTGACCTAAGTCATCCTTTTACAACATTCAGCATTGTTTCGACCTGGGAAAGGGTGGATCAAGTTTACTTATCAAATATCAGTTATTATTGATGGTTATTGATAGTACCTTAAAATTTCAATTGCACTGACAAATAAAGTAGAATTTGGATCATAATTACATTATAGAAGAACATAAGTTTTTTTAAATATTGAATGGTTATGAAGTTATTGTTAGAAGTATTTTTTTCAAACTTAAAGAAGATAGTAGAACTAGAGTTAATAGAACAGCATTAGGAAAAGAACAGTGTGGATATGTGAAAGCACAAATTTTCACAGATAATGATAAATAAATGGAACAAATTATTTACTGATTGTGTTAATGCAAGCAGTGTCAATATGAATAAAAACAAAATTGACAGATATCTGATAAGGACGGGATACACATTGAAGGGAATTGTTGCACTTTCAATAAATCAACCCTTGTCCAATAGCCATCTTGAACCTGTGGCTCTATATCTGGTGAATCTACCAGTAAAATAACTATTTGTTTCACTAAATTGGATTATAAATGACAGTACTGTTGCTAGATTGCACATTTTTGACAGTTGTAATTGTAAAAAGTATTCCTCTAATTATAATCATCTGATTACAAGAAAGAACTAAGATTATGTTATTAATGTTATTATTGATTACAGTTATAACCTGTAACATATTCAGCTAAACATTAAATGAACCTATCTCTCACAACCATATTACCCAAGCTACTTATCAGTGGCTTGCAAAGCAGGCCTCGTTGACAGCACAATTATTGCACAGAATTCAAACGATTCATAACATTCCAACCATGGGTCAGATAACTGCAGAGGCTGGTGATATGTTGGCTTTCAGCTGCTCATCACAGGTGAGTGCTTGTGAGCCCAGGGTGAGGGCGTAGCATGATTCGACCCCACAGCATGGAGTGCTAGTACCCTCCCATGAGAACCCTTGGCTCTCCCCATCCCGCATGGCTCGGCAGGGTAGAATTGTGAGGGTACGAGACTGCGCTGATGCTGTGTCATCTTTCATGTCTGCAGGTGATTCTAGGCAGCTTGTTTGAAGTAGTGTGGGCAATGTTTTACAACACGTCCTTTGGGATTAGTGTGCTGCGAGCTATGCGGCTACTTAGGATATTCAAAGTGACCAGGCAAGTAACACGCACGCACGCGCACACATACTGACATGCATGCACACTGTGACAACTATGTGTGCACACTATTATTGAGTGGAACATATCACAATTTATTCTGTGTGGCTATTTCTCATTTCATGAATTAGCCATTCCAATATAACCATGATGATTGTATTTAAGTGAAGTAAACTGATTTCCAAACTAATGACAATACTGATGTAAAGACTACGTGGCAGAACTTTACAATGTTGCCATAGAAGTTGAGTGTATTTGGTAATATGGTCTAAGAAATTATAAAAAATGTTCATAATATCTGTAAGTGTGGATAGTGAATTCAAATTGAAGTCTCTAGCCTCTTCTGATATCTTGAAATGTGAAGTTTCTGACACAATAGTTGCCAACAAACTTTAATTAATGAAAAGGTGGATGTTTATGCAGACAACTTCCATCAGAGCAAGTGACTTTTTAAAGGTGTTTGATCCCAAAGCTGGTTTAAAAGCCCCAAACCCAGAACAAATGTATACTGGGGTGTCTAGTTAAGTAGTCAAGGGTTTCCTAGTACCTATGTCTTTCCATAAAATTTAAGATACACATAGTTTAGTTTGGTGTAACGGTGCACATATGCATATAAACAGGTAATCTCATGCACACTCACACACACACAAACACACACACTCACACAAACTCACAAACACACACTCACACACACACACAATTATTAAATATGTCGACTGGCCCTAGCAACCTGCCATCACTGTAGTGACTGGCAGCCAATGAGCCGATGCGGAGTGTGTAGTATTGCCACTGATGTTGTGCTGCTGCTGTCTTCTCTAGCTGGGACTCACTCGGTCCTGTCTACCTAGCTGTGTTGTTGGTCTGCTCCACTGGCTCTACTCAGCTCTGTCCGTCTGTCTGTCCGTCCGTCTGTGTTCCGCCAGCACTGCTGCAGTGTTTTGCTCAACTGTCTGCTTGTCATCTTACTGCTAGGGGCAGAGCTTCTCAGTGTGGCATCTACATCTTGATATTGTTACTGCTATCTTTATTGTGAAATAATGGGTAGAGCATACTCTTTTCAATTTGTTCTTATGTGAAGTCCTGTTGTTTTTAACTAAGCTTAGCTATGATGGATTCTAAATATGTTGTTGTGACCACAGAATGAGGGCCAGTCTGTCAAAGGTGATACTTTTGTTGTAGCAGACATTTTGCAGATCTTATATATGACTGGGTAAAATGTATACTGGACTTTCTTGTCTTAGTAAAGTTGTGTTTAGAATCTGTATTTGTTCAGCCAAAATGTGATGTGTAACTGTTAGATGAATGAAGATATTCAGACCTTCTGTTCAGATAAGTGAGTGGAGTGGTAAACACCCCTGCTTGAAACTGTTCAAATACGTGAGTGGAGTGGTAAACACCCCTGCTTGAAACTGTTCAGATAAGTGAGTGGAGTGGTAAACACCCCTGCTTGAAACTGTTCAGATAAGTGAGTGGAGTGGTAAACACCCCTGCTTGAAACTGTTCAGATAAGTGAGTGGAGTGGTAAACACCCCTGCTTGAGACTGTTCAGATAAGTGAGTGGAGTGGTAAACACCCCTGCTTGAAACTGTTCAGATAAGTGAGTGGCATGGTAAACACCCCTGCTTGAAACTGTTCAGATAAGTGAGTGGAGTGGTAAACACCCCTGCTTGAAACTGTTCAGATATGTGATAGGAGTGGTAAACACCCCTGCTTGAAACTGTTCAGATAAGTGAGTGGAGTGGTAAACCCCCATGTTTGAAACTGTTCAGATAAGTGAGTGGCATGGTAAACACCCCTGCTTGAAACTGTTCAGATAAGTGAGTGGAGTGGTAAACACCCCTGCTTGAAACTGTTCAGATATGTGATAGGAGTGGTAAACACCCCTGCTTGAAACTGTTCAGATAAGTGAGTGGAGTGGTAAACACCCCTGCTTGAAACTGTTCAGATAAGTGAGTGGAGTGGTGAACACCTGCTTGAAACTGTTCAGATAAGTGAGTGGAGTGGTAAACACCTGCTTGAAACTGTTCAGACAAGTGAGTGGAGTGGTAAACACCCCTGCTTGAAACTGTTCAGACAAGTGAGTGGAGTGGTAAACACCCCTGCTTGAAACTGTTCAGATAAGTGAGTGGAGTGGTAAACACCTGCTTGAAACTGTTCAGATAAGTGAGTGGAGTGGTAAACACCCCAGTTTGAAACTGTTCAGATAAGTGAGTGGAGTGGTAAACACCCCAGTTTGAAACTGTTCAGATAAGTGAGTGGAGTGGTAAACACCCCTGCTTGAAACAGTTCAGATAAGTGAGTGGAGTGGTAAACACCCCAGTTTGAAACTGTTCAGATAAGTGAGTGGAGTGGTAAACACCCCTGCTTGAAACTGTTCAGGTAAGTGAGTGGAGTGGTAAACACCTGCTTGAAACTGTTCAGATAAGTGAGTGGAGTGGTAAACACCCCTGCTTGAAACTGTTCAGATAAGTGAGTGGAGTGGTAAATACCTGCTTGAAACTGTTCAGATAAGTGAGTGGAGTGGTAAACACCCCTGCTTGAAACTGTTCAGATAAGTGAGTGGAGTGGTAAACACCCCAGTTTGAAACTGTTCAGATAAGTGAGTGGAGTGGTAAACACCCCTGCTTGATACTCTAATGGTCAACAATCAAAATGGTCAACTTAAATAAAAAAGCTGCTGCACGCTGCACCTAATTGTTTACCACCTGTCCCAGGAATGGTTCGCTGGTGACCAACAACATTGTCAGTGTATTACTCGTATGTCTCCTCATAGATTTAACCAGAACATATGAATGTCAGAACATCCCATAATTCTGGTCACTCGGATTAGTTTTACCTGCTGTGATGCAGTAGTGATCTACATGCATGAATGAGCTCTTCTCCTGACCAGAGGGCAAGAAATAAATACCCTGAAATGTGGAGAACTACATTATTTCCCAAATTGCAAAATTTTCTTAAATTGTCACGAAGGATGTACTAATTCGTAAATTGCAGTGTTTTCTTGTGGTTGAATGATCTATTTCTCACTTCTGATTTATGTAAATATGTCTTTTCTAAAGTAAGTTGACCATTTGAAAAGTTGAGTCTACTAGCTAATATATTTCCATGACTAATTCAAGTAGAAAGTAGTAATGTTAAAATCAACATTTCTTAAAAATACTTTTTAAATCCTTATTTTTGTATAAAAAAAATATTGCTTTAAATTCCTTTATTTCTTTTTGAGGTTGGTATTGTAATAATATTGAGCAGATAAGTCTTGTGACATTGACATTAGAAGCATGTTGGATGGCATGCTGTGAGTGCTGCAAGTACTTACACTGGGTACATCTCCAGAATTATAATAAACAATAATAATTATTATTATTATGATCCTCAAACAGAAGGTCTGACTATTTGCATTTTAGTACCAGACATGTGAAGTGTTTAAGGCTGATTCCTGAATTGCTGATGTCAATATATTAATCGCAGTTGATCAAAACTGAGCAAATGGCAACATTATGCTTCTGTTTGTCTTAATGTTGAACACAGCTGCATTTCATCTCACCACAAAATGTCACATACATGATATCATTCATGGATGTTGACAGATCCAGCGTCTCTTCAGTCCTGTAGGTTGTTTTATACTAAATCTGCAGCACAAAAGTGAGATTGCTTCAGAAGGTTTGTTGACTCAGTCTTTGGTAGCAGTATAGTAATAGTAGACTGCTTTCAGTTTTTCTTTATATACTAACATGCTAACATTTTTTACTAAAGCACTTAACAGACTAACATCCTGCAGTAGTTACTTTGGGTGATAGTTTACAAGTTCGCAAACTCCAAAATATATAAAGCACTATGTATTGGTGGGTAGTGCTTTTGTCATCCCATGTTTTTGGGACTAGCGAATCCCAGCAGCAGTGGCGCCACTGCATTTCTTAAGCACCACACCATGTTGTGGGGGGTGAGGGGTTGGTCTGAACAAATACTAAACACTACACTGTTTTTGACTTTGTGAGCTTATGCGACCACCCTTAATAGTACTAATACTAAGTATTCCTTAAATAGTACTAATACTGATTAAGGGATACTAATTGGCATTCTAAGGTTTTGTGAATTAAAGAAAGTTTAATGAACAGTCAGTGTTGAGCAATATTCTTCAACATTGCAATCAGTGTTGAGCAATATTCTTCAACATTGCAATCAGTGTTGAGCAATACTATTCAGCATACCGGTTAGAATGCTGGACTTTCAATCGAGAGAACCCGGTTTCAAATCCCACTGCAGTCGTTTCGAACCTTTGGCAAGTTTGATCACCCCACGTTGCCACAGTTCACTCAGCTGTATAAATAAGTACCTGGCAATACAGACAGTGGTGGATATGTGAACGAATAGTCTTCGCGCAGTAATTGCAGCATGGCTGAATGCTTCCCAGAGAAATTGAAATGGCCTTGGAACGAACAGGTCTGCCTGGGGGGGTGAAGTGTAAAGCGCTTTGAGCAGTCCTAAGGACTGGATACCACGCTATATAAAACCTTACCTTTAACATTGCAGTCAGTGTTGAGCAATACTATTCAATATTGCAGTCAGTGTTGAGCAATACTACTCAAAATTGCCGTCAATGTTGAGCAATATTCTTCCACACAAGAATGCTTCAACTGTTAAAAAACTATGTTTAGAATTCCACATTACAGTGATTGATATTTCCACCTATTTATCATTACACCATTTAAATTTAATCAGATATCATAATTATTATTAGCTAATCGTTGCAAACCTGATGTCTCACAAAATGATGACGAGAAGTTATTTCAAAACAAACCCAATAATAGAAGTATTCCTTAGTTACACATTTCATAGCTTCATCACAATTGTCAAGTGTGCTAGTTCTTTTTATAAATTAAGACAAAGTACATAACATAAATGTCAACTTGGATGCTTTATGTTGTGGTCTACCCTACTACCAGTAAAGCTGGAAGACTTGTGATAATACTAATATAATAATAATGTTTGTTTTCAAAAGTAGCAGAATACCGGAAATGCCTAAGGTAGTTAATGTCAATTATAATGTTAAAAAGGGTATGCTGAAGAAAACGATTATTTGTATATCCCTGTACAATTTTTTTTTAGTAGATAGTATGTTGCCAACATACAGTTGATAGTAAGCATGGTGTTTACACAGACATACAGTTGATAGTAAGCATGGTGTTTACACAGAAATGATTTCAACTACAATACTAAATAGGACAGTACAAATAATATGTACAATGCTACCATCACCAGCAATAGTATTAGAATGCTAATTAATAATACTTTAGTTTGTCAGTTTGACAAAAACGTTAGTTAAAAAAACACTGTTAGAAGAAGCAAGCAGACAGTTTACATTTGACAGGTGGTGTGTATTGGTCAGTGCTCCTTTCAGTTACAGTTGCCAGTTACAATTACACAGCTTCATAAAAACTCATACAATTACAACACTTCAAATTATAATTACATTGCTTAAAAAAATCAATTACAGTTGTGGTGTTTCAAAAAATAAATGACAATGCTACATAAAGGGCCAACTGTAATAGTTCATAGGTTGAGTACAACTATGTTGTTTTATGATGGTAGATTACATGTATCAGTACAGCTGGTGTTAGATATGGTATTGGTGAATTCATGCATTGATACAGCCAGGGCTAAGTTCAGTTACAATGGTTAATTACAATTACACATCATAAAAACTCAAGTATAATTACAGTTTTGTAAAACATTGTAATTATAAATTACGCAGTTACAATATACCCTTCCCATTGTGCAACCACACTACCTGGTGGAATATAATGGAACATATAGATACTGTACTTGGATGATGTTCTCGGCATTACCTGAATCTTCTGTTATAATCCACCAGGTAACATGGGGGTATTGAACTGCCCCAGGTGTTGCTGTACTCTGTCTGACACTGGCTGTTCTTTCAGGTACTGGGCCTCCCTCCGCAACCTTGTCATCTCGTTGCTCAACAGTATGCGCTCCATTGTGTCGCTGCTCTTCCTCCTCTTCCTCTTCATCCTCATATTCGCCCTCCTTGGCATGCAGCTCTTCGGGGGCGAGTAAGTACCATGGCAACCAACAGTATGTAATGTTTAAATGAACCATGAAAGGAGGAATGTGAACTAAAGTTTTTCAAATGTGTCCAGTTTAAGAACAACAGTGTTTTTTACTGGTATTAATAATTTAATTATTAGTATTTAGTATAATAATAGGTACAGATATACAGCACTGGACAAAGTCCATTCAGAGGCACTTAAAATACAGAGGTGATAAAATTAATCAGCTTCAAATAATTAATTAGTAAATGAGATTAACCGATATAACATAAAGCTGCTGAAAATGTCATTACTGTTGTGTGAGAGGAAACAAAATAGAGTTTGTGATTGTTGCGTATCCAACATGGTCATGTGTGCCTTTGTTGCATATTCAACACTGTGATGTGTGTGCTTGTAGATGGAACTTTGAGGACGGACGTCCTGCTAGCAACTTTGACACCTTTCCCATTGCACTGCTCACAGTGTTCCAGGTGAGCGGTCCGTGGCTACACCAAGACAGGGCCATCAAACAGACCGCTGTACTCCCTCCTTCCCTTGTGGCCCATGACTGCCTCAAGACAGGGCCATCAAACAGACTGCTGTACTCCCTCCTTCCCTTGTGGCCCATGACTGCACCAAGACAGGGCCATCAAACAGACCGCTGTAGTCCCTCCTTCCCTTGTGACCCATGACTGCATCAAGACGGCCATCAAACAGACTGCTGTAGTCCCTCCTTCCCTTGTGACCCATGACTGCATCAAGACGGCCATCAAACAGACCGCTGTACTCCCTCCTTCCCTTGTGGCCCATGGCTGCATCAAGACAGGGCCATCAAACAGACTGCTGTACTCCCTCCTTCCCTTGTGACCCATGACTGCACCAAGACAGGGCCATCAAACAGACCGCTGTACTCCCTCCTTCCCTTGTGACCCATGACTGCATCAAGACAGGGCCATCAAACAGACTGCTGTACTCCCTCCTTCCCTTGTGACCCATGACTGCATCAAGACGGCCATCAAACAGACTGCTGTAGTCCCTCCTTCCCTTGTGACCCATGACTGCATCAAGACAGGGCCATCAAACAGACCCCTGTAATCCCTCCTTCCTTGTTGCCTTGATATGTGGCCCACTGTGTCACACTGGTAAAGACATTAATGGATGTGTAATCATATAATGTAATGTTGTTAAAGAGATTCATCAGGTTGGTAATGTAAACTTATTTATTGTTGTCAATGCACAACCAAAAATTAGTTATGATATTGCTGGTTTTTTTATATGAACTGTCATGTTGATTGTTAGAATAAAGAACAGTATATAGTACTCTCAGTGTGGTTACCTCTGCCACAGATACTGACTGGTGAAGACTGGAATGAAGTGATGTACTATGGCATCAAGTCAATGGGAGGCATCAATGACGGAGGCATGATCTACTGCCTCTATTTCATCATTCTTGTTCTTTTTGGCAACTGTATCCTTCATTGTCAGAAATTGCATCATGCAAAATGGTGTTTTGCAAGTTCTAGTGTGGCTGCATCTATGTGAATATGTTTTAAAACAAATATCTATGAAGGGCGGGCTATACATAGATTAAAAATGTTTGGACTTTCAATAAGCCAATGGCTTCCTTGTCCACTGGCCAGCTGGGTCTTTTACTTTGGATGGCAATCTTGTTCAGTTCTAGTTCAATCTAGACCTACAAGCTCCAGATAGCATGTGGACAAGAAAGCCAGCTGGTTACCAAGAGTCACACAATTACTTATTTTGTCAGATAGTTGTCCGTTTTTAAGCCTTTCTATAATAATAGCAGTAAGTAGTTAATAAGTAGTTTTTTAATTGCAATCTTTGAGGTTGAACATCTACGTGCAGGTGTTTGCACAATTCACAAATAATTAGTTTTAATCATTTACAATTCTATGGAATACAAGTGCATTCTGATATCTAACTTACGCTGTTGTTTCTAAGAATCTGTTGTGTATTTGGTACATCTATACGTGGAGAGACACAGACTATGTAGCCATATTTAAGAAATGCACTGATTCATATAAAGCTAGTTAGTAGCAGTTCCATTGCTTCTCAGTAAATATAAATAGTCGTACAGTTGAACTATAGAAACTAAATATAAACTCTTGGCCATTAAATTAATTTTTAAGCTAAATAGTAGAAATCTAAAGGAAATTTAATTTAATAAAAAAATCTGTTGGCTGTTTCCACAGCTGTGATGAGTGTCAAAGATGCTTTGGTTTCATGTTGTCACTAACCTTGACTCATGGCAGACACGCTGCTCAATGTCTTCTTGGCTATCGCTGTGGACAATCTGGCAAATGCACAGGAACTGACGGCTGCTGAGGAAGAGGCTGCTGCTGAAGCAGCCGAACAGGTACATCAAGCTAAGGTCATGTTAAGGTCGTGGTGGGTGGGATAGCTTTCAATAGGGGTTATGTTAGACTACCCTAGCCCCTGTACATGTGAGACAAGGTAGTTCCACTGAAGTCATGTGGACAGGGTAGCTCCACTGAAGTCATGTCAGGCAGCAGGCCCATAGCCAAGGGGTTCAGGGATGAACCCCCCTTTTTGTGAACCCCCTTTTCCAAAAAAATATAAACCCCTTTTTTGTGTGAACCCCTTAAGGTGAACCTCTCTCAAAAGTGTGAACCTCCAGCAATATGAAACTAATAATATTATTTTATAATAATATGAAAATAATATTATTATTGGTGGGTTCATGCTTTTTAATGGAGGGGGTTCACACATTAGAGAGGTTTCATGCTTTTGAAAAGGAGTTCACATTTTTTAAAAAGAGGGGTTTGTGAAAAAATATTATTTTCATATTATTGGGGGTTCACGCTTTTGAGAAGGAGGCCACCTTTTTGGAAAAGGGGAATTCACTTTAATGAAAAATACAAAGTAATATTGGGGGAGGGGTTAATGTCAACATGTCAAAACCTGCTTCGCTAATATGGCAGTATTTCACGAAACATGGAAATACGGTTGAGTGTCGTGTTTGTCATCAATGGTTTTTGCAAGTATCGAGTAAAATTCTGGTATCGATCGATATCGAAGAAACTTGGTATCGAACCAGCACTAGTTCCAATCAAATAATTATATATTATACAAATATCTGATTTGTTTGAAGCAGAATCTTATTCCAACTATAAATGTGCTACTAAGTCATCTTGATCAGTTGGTAACAGCCGGAGAGCAGTAGACAATGTACAGACAGTCACTAAGCTGTTATTCAAACAACATGAAGACTTGAAAGCAGAAAATGTTATGGTCTAAGAAAATATCTGCTCACTGAAACAATGCAGAGTTAGCAAGCCAATTACTCTCTTTGTTGTGGTGGCATATGGCCTCCACACATTCATAACACACATACAAAGCATAGAGCAGACAAAGGTGTGTGTATTAGTGCCCTGCGCAGGCCGGGCTATTTGTCCAAGCCTGGCCCAGCCCACGGGCCGGGCCTCTACATAATTTTGCGGCCCCGGGCCGGGCCTCAGCTGAAAACAATTTAAACACAACGGGCTTGGGCCGGGCCTGGGCCTAGTGTGAGCGGGCCGGGCTGGGCCTGGACATAATAAAAATATTCATACAAAACACTGATTATTACTTTATTGTTTAATAAAAACTGATTATAAATTGTAATTCCGGTTAATGAATGCTTAAAATTATTTCTTTAGTATTATATAGTTGCAAATTGAGACCTTGCATGGAATCTAATGGCCCCATAAGTTCACTTGGCTGGAAGTAGCCAGCCCCAAATGTTTACTTTAGAAATATTTGCGGAGGCAATCAAGCCATGATTAACCATCAACTTATCACCCTTTGACCCTACCAGTGGACATTCTATTGTCTAGGTCTTCCCTCCAAACATTGCCCACCTGAATGACCTGCCCACTGCCAAGTGCCCACTAGGCCACTAGCCCACTACCCAATACCCAACCCAGCTGGTAACTGGTATTTCTCCCCAGTCTTAATTCATTCACACTTGTACTAATTCACACATGTCTGAACCTGTCTGTCTCAGGCTAGAGACTGCAGGCCTGCTGGAAATGCCACTGGGTGTCAGTGCCAGTGGGTAACATTTAATTGAAATATCATATTAAATTATGTTAACTTAGTTGAGCTAATTCAATTAACAATATAAATTGGGGTTATGGCTTGCATATGGGTTAAGGCAGGGTTAGATAAATAAATATCCTACCCTAACCACAAGCCATTAAAGCATAATATAACAAATGTTATCATATTTAATAGTAATGACACTAAAAAGTTTTTCTTTATTTTTCTTCAGGATATTCGTAATTTTGAAGAAGTTGGTGGTGCTGGATTTTTAGAACTCATCCAGCACACTACGGAACATCAGCATAAGAGTAGTACTCCACTAAGAGCTAAGGATATTATGCCCCATCCCATATATGTATATATGTTTTTTTATTTAATAAAACAATAAGTCTGTTTTACAGTTTATTTGTTTTTCGTCTTTGTTATAAGATTATAGGTTTATCTTCTCTAAACTTAGCGGGCCGCGGGCTTACCCATCTTTTGCCTGCGGGTATGGGCCTGGCCTGGGCCTGAAACTTGTGGGCCGGGCCGGGTCTGGGTCGGGCCGGGCCTGGGCCTAAATTCTAGTTTGCGGGCCTGGGCCGGGCTTGAAAAATTATTGCGGGCCTGGACTCAAACTGCTAATTGCGGGCCGGACTTGGGATCAAATTCTAGGCCCGCGCAGGGCACTAGTGTGTATACAGCAAAACATGGAACCAGCATTTTGTGCTGCTAGCTTTCCTTAACTGATACTGATGTAAACTTGCACAATCATCTGTTGCTCATTCACAACTCAGGGCATTTATCTAACTTTTGGCAGTTTTAGTCTTTGATAAATTACAGTGGGGTTACTAGTGTCATTCACCCTGTTACTGCTGCAACATCATGTATGCTCCACCTATTTGCTCTGGTGATTCCTTACTCTAACCTCCAATCAGGTGGCATTATGTGCCCCTCAATCTCCCTCTTATTTTGCACAAAGGCTTGCATAGTTTGTGGCAGTGATCACACTCAACATTTGACTGCAGTTTTCATAAAGTTTTACCTCGACATGTGACTGCTCTTCATAATTTTTTTACTTTTCATATGATCCCCCATGTGCACTTGTAGCACCCCCCATGGAGTCTGTCTTGAAGTCATGTCAGGCAGGGTAGCTCTACTGGAGTCGTGTCAGGCAGGGTGGCTCCACTGAAGTCATGTCAGGCAGGGAGATTATCATTGCATAGTCACCATGGCAGTTTGCAGTTTTCTTAGCAATTTGTTACCCTTGAAATCTCGCCATTAGATATGTCACTATGCTATTTGAATACATTAGTGAGATGCAAGATTCAGGTGAATGCAGAGTGACAGTCACATACCTGTACATAAACTGTAATAAACTATGTTAAACATAGATAGATGAAAAAAGGTTGGACTCGATAAGCCAATGGAATCCTTGTCCAATTGTCGTCTGGGCCTTTGCCTTGGATGGCAGTTTTGTTAAATTCTTGTCTTGTTAAAGAATGGTTGTTGACTTATCTGTAAATATTTCACTTGAAACAACTTTTCTGACAATTTGCTTGCATTCAATCGATGAAATAACTGTTAGAGATTTACAATATGGATATCTTTCATAAACATTTCTTCAGATATTCGTCAAAACGGCATAATCTGTTAAGTGTACCAAATACTTCCAAAACAAGTACATGTGTTTCTGTAACAGAAGGAGAGAGAGGACGTGGCGAAGGCAGCAGCAGCGGCCACTGCGGCCCAGCAGCAGACAGGAGACGTCATGTTCCAACTGATGCCCGGCTCCATCGAACCTCCCATGGTCAACATCTGTCCTCCATCTCCACAGAACAACGTTGACCCAAAGACAGGAAACTTCTCACTGTAAGTACACGCCTGCTGGCCATGGTCATGATTTCAACTTGCTCACTCACTATGTATAACTTAATGTACAGGAAATATTTCTAATCATCATCTTCTTTCCAATGTTATTCCCTATCACCTCACTGTCCCACTTCATGACATCCCTCATTCTCACCTGTTGCCATCATGTGCTGCGCTTGCCACCCACTGACAACCTCCATGCCTTCTTTATCGCATTGTGTTCCTTTTTTACATACAACATGTCCGAATCACCTCAGTCTGACTTTGCTTAGTTTGTCTGTTGTACATAACACATCCATCTCCTTTCTTATGTCTTCATTTCATCTCAAAGACATCCCCACAAGACATCTCCACATTCTCTTGTGCACAGTTACAATTCCTGAACTGTTATTTGCCATCTAGTCGTACTTTTCTTATCACAATGTAAATTTATAATAGTGCTTAATGCGGACATTGTGCTTCCTCACATGAATAAAAATCTGGCTATCTGTTGTTGAAAATACACAAGTTTGAACTGTTGAATTTCACCAAAACAGTTGTCAATGCAGTTTTGCCACTGAACGTGCAAAAGTAAAATATCATTTTACCAGATGCCTTGCTAATAAAACGTTCTCAAGCTCTTTCTGTATTGCGATATGCATAGATAGAGTTCTGCATATTGTATTATTTTCCTGTGACTTTGTATTTATTCTCTGCTTTGTGTGTTAAGTAAGACATATATTTTGAGGTAATTTACAAAGCAGTAGCAACTACACAGTAATTCCTCCAAGACCTTTGCCTTATTTCCCATATCATAGAAAACCACTCATTTGAACTCCAGGAATTTCACTGAGGCAAAAATTCGGACAGAAAATCAAAATGAAGACATCATAGTTATAACATATATTCTCAGCAATTAGACGTGAGAACATTAGATCATATAATTACCACACAGTGTTTTAACATGAAGCAGTATTAGTGAGAGTCAATACATCCACAAGAGAAGACAGGAGCTTTATTAAACATTAATTGGTTGGAGACCATGTTGTTGGAACAAATATCGTTGTTCTGTTGCCAATTAGTAATGATGTCTGCCTCGTGCTCTATTAAATTAAGTGAAACCAAAGGCATTTTTTGGGGCCTTTGCACCTATAAGAGTCCTTGAAAACTAAGCATTTGCAACTATAATCAAGAATATCATGCAAGTGGTTAACTAAATATACCTTGTTGAAAACCAAAAATCTTTTTTGCATGGGCAGTGCGATATTTGTTGAGAATCCTATGTCGAGGGCTGAGTAGGTTTCACACAACTCCAACTTTTAATGCCTGATCATAAACGATTTTAGTCACATACTTGCCAATAAGTTTGGATATACTGTTTGTGTCAAAATAGTCCATTCATTCATTCATTGTTTACTAATCGCCTTGCGTTCCAATTTGACAGTCAAGTGTTTGCGTTTGTGAATCCATTGCTTCACTACTGTCTGTTTTTCCAGAAGAAATAAAAAAGACAGCTCTCTATACATCACTGAATGATGATTATATGCGAATGCTGCACAGTACAACATTGTAAGAATTTTTGCTGCGTGTAAATCCAATATAAAAGCAAATAAAAATTAAACTGCACATCTCAACCACGTTAAAAATATGCGTGATATGCACAGCCTATGTAATAGGTGCGTCGGGAGTTAAGGGGCTGCTGATGAATATGTCAGCCTCCCTGAAAATTATATGACACCAGAATTTCACACTTTTAAAACAGATTCCCAGTTAACAACTTGCATGATATTGTTGATTATAGTTGCAAATGGTTAGTTTTTAGGCACTTTTATAGGTGCAAAAGCCCAAAACAATGCTTTTGGTTTCAGTTTAAACACTAATTGGTTGGAGACTGTGTTGTTAGAACAAATACCGTTGTCCCATTGCCAATTAGTAATTATATCTGCCTTGTGCCAAGATATAGAAACAACGATAAGGATAAATTTTATTTGTCCCAACAGCAGAAAAACGTAGATAAATTATATTGACTGGCAATATGAATTATGTCAATTCATATGATACATACACATACAGAACTGTACAGTATATAATAACAACTAATAAATCATCAGTAAAAGTAATACATTATGCAACAACATCCAAAAAAAGAAAAAGAAAAACATATTTGCTGTGGGACTGGAGACCCCTATTAAGACCAACACTGGTCGCTATCGTAGGAGCCACCAAAAATAAAAAATAACAATAAACATATATTCCCTATACATATATTTCTACATTAAAAAGTAGAATGCATGTTTGGTTTTTTGTCTGTGTCTTACATATAATAAATTTAAGTGTGTGATGGTGTGTTGTACTGGTGTGTTTTATGTGTTGTTTTCGCATGTACGCATATAAGCCTGTGTGCAAGTATACAAATTGAAAAGTTTAATTGTGATTGCATGAACTGTGTTATGCTCATTCATAATTTATTTATTTAATTTAGTTGGCATATATAGCAATTAAGGAAAGAGCATGTGTCATTATATTTTTGTAGCATGTAATTTTTGGCATAACTTGAAAAGCCTGTCAAACTATGAGTCACTATCTTGTCTAAAACTAAATCAGGGATATTGTTTATAACATGTGGCAAGTTGTATCTAATAAATTTTTTTGCAAATTCATGTTTAGTTCTGTAGGTATGCAGTTCAGTTTTTCTCCTAGTATTATAGTTGTGAATGTATGTATTTGGGGTTATTTGCCAGTTTAATAAGTAGACAGGTAGATTTTGATGTCTATATTTGTAATAAAATTTAAGTTCTTGTAGTTTTAGTAAGTCACAAACCAGAGAGCACTCACTCCCAGACATTTTTTAAACTTGAACTTGTAAAGAACTGTTCTTCCTTGCCTATAAGTCCAAGACTGTTGTATTTGTCCCCCTAACTGTTCTTCCTTGCCTATAAGTCCAAGACTGTTGTATTTGTCCCCCTAACTGTTCTTCCTTGCCTATAAGTCCAAGACTGTTGTATTTGTCCCCCTAACTGTTCTTCCTTGCCTATAAGTCCAAGACTGTTGTATTTGTCCCCCTAACTGTTCTTCCTTGCCTATAAGTCCAAGACTGTTGTATTTGTCCCCCTAACTGTTCTTCCTTGCGTATAAGTCCAAGACTTGTATTTGTCCCCCTAACTGTTCTTCCTTGCCTATAAGTCCAAGACTGTTGTATTTGTCCCCCTAACTGTTCTTCCTTGCCTATAAGTCCAAGACTGTTGTATTTGTCCCCCTAACTGTTCTTCCTTGCCTATAAGTCCAAGACTGTTGTATTTGTCCCCCTAACTGTTCTTCCTTGCCTATAAGTCCAAGACTGTTGTATTTGTCCCCCTAACTGTTCTTCCTTGCCTATAAGTCCAAGACTGTTGTATTTGTCCCCCTAACTGTTACACAAAGTGCATGTGGATGAATGTATGCCATTGCATGTGGATGAATGTATGCCATTACATGTGGATGAATGTATGCCATTACATGTGGATGAATGTATGCCATTACATGTGGATGAATGTATGCCATTACATGTGGATGAATGTATGCCATTACATGTGGATGAATGTATGCCATTACGTGCTCAATTATTATGTTTAGGTAATATGTGCAGTCACTTTCATAAAAGATTGCATCCTTTTGTTCAAATCTTTGAAAAAATTTACTTTGGTCATTTTATTTTGTAACCTATGAAAGTATGAATATATATAATCTTATGTCGTAGTGTATAGAGGAAGGGCCACTTCTGCTCTTTATTTTGGCAGAATTTTGACCGGAACCTGTCAATTCTTGAATTTTGCACATATAATCTGCACCAATATGTCTAAATATTCAGCAAATTTCAAATATGTAGCTTGTAAACTTCTTAAAATAAAACCACTTGAAAATAGATACAAAATAACGGGTGCATTTTTGGAAGCTTACTCCCATTCACCTATTAGGGCGTTACACGGCACCCCCATTCATCTTATAGGGCGTTACTGGGCACCCCCATTCACCTTATAGTGCGTTACAGGGCACCCCCATTCACCTTATAGGGCGTTACAGACATAATTTATATGCAAATCCTTAGTTTTTTGCAGAAGTGCTCAGGCATAGCTAATTATTCTTGGTTAACAAATTCTGAGACATCAATGTTTTGATGATTGGTTGATTTGACACAGAATGACTGTATGGAGTTATGTGTGAGAGGAGATGATGTCTGTTGATGTCTCACCTGTGTCTTCTTTGCGTTGTGTTGTAATGACTGTATGGAGTTACGTGTGAGAGGAGATGATGTCTGTTGATGTCTCACCTGTGTCTTCTCTACCTTGTGTTGTAATGACTGTATGTAGTTACGTGTGAGAGGAGATGATGTCTGTTGATGTCTCACCTGTGTCTTCTCTACCTTGTGTTGTAATGACTGTATGGAGTTACGTGTGAGAGGAGATGATGTCTGTTGATGTCTCACCTGTGTCTTCTCTACCTTGTGTTGTAATGACTGTATGGAGTTACGTGTCAGAGGAGATGATGTCTGTTGATGTCTCACCTGTGTCTTCTCTACCTTGTGTTGTAATGACTGTATGTAGTTACGTGTGAGAGGAGATGATGTCTGTTGATGTCTCACCTGTGTCTTCTCTACCTTGTGTTGTAATGACTGTATGGAGTTACGTGTGAGAGGAGATGATGTCTGTTGATGTCTCACCTGTGTCTTCTCTACCTTGTGTTGTAATGACTGTATGGAGTTACGTGTGAGAGGAGATGATGTCTGTTGATGTTTCACCTGTGTCTTCTCTACCTTGTGTTGTAATGACTGTATGGAGTTACGTGTGAGAGGAGATGATGTCTGTTGATGTCTCACCTGTGTCTTCTCTACCTTGTGTTGTAATGACTGTATGGAGTTACGTGTGAGAGGAGATGATGTCTGTTGATGTCTCACCTGTGTCTTCTCTACCTTGTGTTGTAATGACTGTATGTAGTTACGTGTGAGAGGAGATGATGTCTGTTGATGTCTCACCTGTGTCTTCTCTACCTTGTGTTGTAATGACTGTATGGAGTTACGTGTGAGAGGAGATGATGTCTGTTGATGTCTCACCTGTGTCTTCTCTGCGTTGTGTTGTAATGACTGTATGGAGTTACGTGTGAGAGGAGATGATGTCTGTTGATGTCTCACCTGTGTCTGCTCTACCTTGTGTTGTAATGACTGTATGTAGTTACGTGTGAGAGGAGATGATGTCTGTTGATGTCTCACCTGTGTCTTCTTTGCGTTGTGTTGTAATGACTGTATGTAGTTACGTGTGAGAGGAGATGATGTCTGTTGATGTCTCACCTGTGTCTTCTTTGCGTTGTGTTGTAATGACTGTATGGAGTTACGTGTGAGAGGAGATGATGTCTGTTGATGTCTCACCTGTGTCTTCTCTGCCTTGTGTTGTAATGACTGTATGGAGTTACGTGTGAGAGGAGATGGTGTCTGTTGATGTCTCACCTGTGTCTTCTCTGCCTTGTGTTGTAATGACTGTATGGAGTTACGTGTGAGAGGAGATGGTGTCTGTTGATGTCTCACCTGTGTCTTCTCTGCCTTGTGTTGTAATGACTGTATGGAGTTACGTGTGAGAGGAGATGATGTCTGTTGATGTCTCACCTGTGTCTTCTCTACCTTGTGTTGTAATGACTGTATGGAGTTACGTGTGAGAGGAGATGGTGTCTGTTGATGTCTCACCTGTGTCTTCTCTACCTTGTGTTGTAATGACTGTATGGAGTTACGTGTGAGAGGAGATGGTGTCTGTTGATGTCTCACCTGTGTCTTCTCTACCTTGTGTTGTAATGACTGTATGGAGTTACGTGTGAGAGGAGATGATGTCTGTTGATGTCTCACCTGTGTCTTCTCTACCTTGTGTTGTAATGACTGTATGGAGTTACGTGTGAGAGGAGATGATGTCTGTTGATGTCTCACCTGTGTCTTCTCTGCCTTGTGTTGTACTTCCTGGTGCCATGATTCTAAGCTGGCTGTTTCACTCACAGCATTTCTTTTAGTGACAAGACCAAGCAGAACAAAACCGTTGCCACGACGACAAACAAGAGCAACCTAAAGCAGTCGACTGGCGACGCCATCGCTAAGACTAATGCAGACAAGGTGATCAGCATGGATGCAGAACACCATTCTGACTCAGGTAAAACACCTCTAACGACATCACATTGACACTCAGAAGTGACTTGACATTGACACTTTGGTAGAAGTGACCACATTGACACTCAGGAGTGACTTCTGTGACTTTACATTGACACTCCGAAGTGACCCACATTGACACTTTGATAGAAGTGACTTCACATTGACACTAAGAAGTGTCCTCATATTGACACTTAGAAGTGACGTCACATGACACTTTAGCATAGCGTAAACATAGCATTGACACTCAGAAGTGACCACACTTTGACACTTATAATTTTATTAGACTGACAATTGTACTTTAATGAAGGTTTCGCTGCCTGCTAACACAATGTCTGTGTGGTTTGTGTCTACAGAGAGCATCGGCAGTGATGAGGTAGGCAAGGCCACTCCACCATCATTTGGACCCAAACCCATGCTTCCGTATAGTTCCATGTTCATTCTTGGACCCACAAACCCGTAAGTAGACTGTAATTAGGGTATCAATTCTGTCAGATTGTTATTAGATACATAAACTTTATGTTCTAATATGTTAATACATTGTTGTGGTATTTAATGTTGTAATAATAATAACTGCTGCATTTGGGTTTTGTTGTTGTCATTTTGATGTGGGCGTGTCATTGATTCCACTAGTTCTCTGCATTTTTGCAAATGTTGGTCGATGATTCAACATAGCACATGCCCCATCACTAACATGCATCTGTATAAACATTATTAAGGAAAGATGCTGCACCTGGATAGGATTTCTGTTTTAAATTGCACAGTTAGTGTAACTTTATTCTGCCTAAATGGTAGAGTGGATCCTGCTGAGTACAAACATATTGGTCATCTTTCTGCCAGACCCCTCATTTCCATGGCAACAAACATATTGACTACCACATGATGGAATTATAACCTATATAAAAATCGCAACACTTAAAATGTTTCATTAATTTCATTCAGGTGTGGGATCTTTTCTTAATAAGTTCCATGACATGTTTCCATTCTGCCACCAGGGTGCGCCGGTTCTGCCACTTTGTTGTCAACCTGCGCTACTTCGACCTGTTCATCATGATTGTGATCTGCGCCAGTAGCATTGCCCTGGCAGCCGAGGATCCAGTCGATGAGAACTCCCAACGCAACGTAATCCTCAACTACTTTGACTACGTCTTCACCGGTGTATTCACTGTTGAAATGTTACTCAAGGTATGTGTGGTGGTGGTGGCGGTGGCAGTTGTGGTGGTGGTGTGCTGGTAGTGGTAGTGGTTTTGACAGTGGTGGTGGTGGTGGTTGTGGTGGTGGTGGTGGTTGTAGCAGCGGTGGTAGTGGTTGTGGTGGTGGTGGTGATGGTTTTTTAACAAGACTTTGATTTTAAACAGTCATGTTGCTAGCGTTTAGACTATGTGTAGATAATTTGTTCCATTCATTTATTGTCCTCTGGTAGTTCTGCTGCTGGTTGAGTGAGCAGAGGTAATGATCATGTTGATTATGGCAGTGATAGTGAAAACAGCAATGCAATAATGTTATTGTGACATTTTACAAGTAGTCATCATTCACAAGCGCACTACCACAATTATATGGTTCATCTTCACGCCACCAGGTGGTCGACTTGGGAATCCTCTTTCATCCTGGTGCCTACTGTCGTGACTTGTGGAACATTCTCGATGCAACAGTCGTCATTTGTGCCCTTGTGGCCTTCGGCTTCACGTAAGTGTACCTCCCTACTTTCTCCGTGTCCCCGTGGATCACCTGGTGTACAGATAAACATGATCTTCCAGAGATACCTGATTCCTAAGGATTAATGTGACCCATGAATCCCTGGATCTAAAGATAAATGTGATTATCCTGGAACATGTGAATGCTATTATGAGGAATGTGATCCTTGGACACACCACACAGAATTGATTTGTAATGCAATCATAAATGTTTGCTGTATAATCCAGTTAACATAACTTAATTTTATAAAATAAAAAATTTTTTTAATGTGACTAGACTTGGTGATGAAAACAGGCAGAGTTCTGAACAGGGTTGGTTAGATCAGTCTACTAAGTGCAGCCATGGGTTATGTTCATCCTAATAGCATTCTCATGTTCCCAGAGAATCACATTTATCTCAGTAAACAGAGCAATACTGAGATTTTATGCACTGATGCTTATATGAATGAACTGTCCTTATATGAAGGCAGTTGTATTGAACAGTTCAAACAGGGATTACATGTTATGTGTATGTTGGTAGTCTCGAACTTGATAGATAAATAGACACAATGATCACTGCTTTGCAGTTATTGTTGAGAACTATTGTTCTTCTTTCTCATGTGGCATTGACTTCTTGTGGAGTGATAAAGACATTTCAACCATTTAGCTGATGCTTTTGTTCACACAGTGATACTGATTGTCATGTGACCAAGACCAGTAGCTCGACTGTTGACATGTTGTGATTGTTTCAACACTACAGACCAGTTTACATGAACAATTTGTGCTCCAATTGATCAAGCGACCCCGTTTTACATAAATTATGTGTGTGTTTCGACATGTGACATTTCTAGATGTTGTGACCTAGATATTGACTCGTATTACTGCCAACTTGAGATAGGATGAAAAGTCAAAATGTGTTCGCTGTCAGTCGTAGATTGGCCTATGCTTCAAATTGTAACCAGCCCCAATTGACCAGCACAATCATAACCACAAATTGGCCTTGCTAATTGGTCTTGTGCAGGATTGCGAATCTTGTGCCATGACACCATGTCAGCTGACCAATCAGGCAATTAATTGCTTATTTAAACCAGTCTTAAGTAAGAGTGACTGCAGTGTAATAATTAGTTGTGTGTCATAGTCAGTTTCTCTTGTGTGCTTCCTAACAACTCACAGGACGAAGACACTGTGCAGAGCTTGCACTCCACAGACAGCACTCCATATGCTAACCTGACATTCTGTTTGCTTCCATCTGTCTTGTGTGTCTGTGCTTAGGTCTGATGGATCCGGGTAATATTTCAACTTTGGAATGCCATCTGACATTTCATGCATACATCTTTGATCATGTCACTTGGCTCTGTAAGTGGGGGAGTGGATATGTTGTGGGGTCCGCATATGTAGGGGAGTTTCTTCAGTCATTCCCCCACTTACCCTTTTTTTAAAAACGCCTACGTATACAAATTGCTAGATGACAGAACTGTCTAAATTTTTTTACATCACCAGTTTGGCCCTATCAATAAGATGCCTTCCTCCCATCGACCCCTCCCCAATTACCCTTTCCCAGTGACCCCTTCCAATTGACCTCTTGCCACCCATTTACAGAGCTTTCAGTCACCACACGCAGTTATTTAAGTTGATCTTAGAACCAACAGCACAAACACAGTTATTTGCATCAGCATATTGCATCCTTGATATACTATGTAGAATGTAGCATTGGCACGCATTGCAGGACAAGACAGGCGTCAGTCTAACGTGATTTCTGAATAAGCCGTCACAGCATGGCACAAACAACTTGAGAGACAGAAGAATGTCAAGTTCATAAAATTGCTGCAAGCATGATTTAAAAAAAATTTTATAATTGAAGTGTCAGCAGTATTGTTCACGAATGACTATACATGTGAAATGTAGATTTTTTTTATAGCAGTCATTTGTCTGTTCAGCTATTGGTATAGTGGTAATAATATTTATAGAAAGTATATAGTACTAGTTTTGTTTGTTTTATAATCTGGTTGGATTTTTGCAGTCAGAAAGATAGTGGAAGCAACATACATGTTTCTGTTTTCTTCTTAAATTTATCCCCATTTATTAGTGTAAACGTTGGAAGTTAGACTATGGTTATAGTGAGGGTTCTGTCTTAAAATGTTGCAAGAAACTTAATCTCGCAGTGTAATTGTTCTATCCTGTTATATATGGCAATGTGAACAGACAAAATGTAAATGATCACAATATATGGCAATGTGAACAGACAGAATGTAAATGATCACAACATATGGCAATGTGAACAGACAGAATGTAAATGATCACAATATATGGCAATGTGAACAGACAGAATGTAAATGATCACAACATATGGCAATGTGAACAGACAGAATGTAAATGATCACAATATATGTCAATGTGAACACACAATGTAAATGATCACAACATATGGCAATGTGAACAGACAGAATGTAAATGATCACACTATATGGCAATGTGAACAGACAGAATGTAAATGATCACAATATATGGCAATGTGAACAGACAGAATGTAAATGATCACAACATATGGCAATGTGAACAGACAGAATGTAAATGATCACAATATATGGCAATGTGAACAGACAGAATGTAAATGATCACAACATATGGCAATGTGAACAGACAGAATGTAAATGATCACAATATATGTCAATGTGAACACACAATGTAAATGATCACAACATATGGCAATGTGAACAGACAGAATGTAAATGATCACACTATATGGCAATGTGAACAGACAGAATGTAAATGATCACAATATATGGCAATGTGAACAGACATAATGTAAATGATCACAATATATATGGCAATGTGAACACACAGAATGTAAATGATCACAATATATATGGCAATGTGAACACACAGAATGTAAATGATCACAATATATGGCAATGTGAACAGACAGAATGTAAATGATCACAATATATATGGCAATGTGAACACACAGAATGTAAATGATCACAACATATGGCAATGTGAACAGACAGAATGTAAATGATCACAATATATGGCAATGTGAACAGACAGAATGTAAATGATCACAATATATGGCAATGTGAACAGACAGAATGTAAATGATCACAACATATGGCAATGTGAACAGACAGAATGTAAATGATCACAATATATGTCAATGTGAACACACAATGTAAATGATCACAACATATGGCAATGTGAACAGACAGAATGTAAATGATCACAATATATGGCAATGTGAACAGACAGAATGTAAATGATCACAATATATGGCAATGTGAACAGACAGAATGTAAATGATCACAATATATGTCAATGTGAACAGACAGAATGTAAATGATCACAATATATGGCAATGTGAACAGACAGAATGTAAATGATCACAATATATGTCAATGTGAACACACAATGTAAATGATCACAACATATGGCAATGTGAACAGACAGAATGTAAATGATCACAATATATGGCAATGTGAACAGACAGAATGTAAATGATCACAATATATGGCAATGTGAACACACAATGTAAATGATCACAACATATGGCTATGTGAACAGACAGAATGTAAATGATCACACTATATGGCAATGTGAACAGACAGAATGTAAATGATCACAATATATGGCAATGTGAACAGACATAATGTAAATGATCACAATATATATGGCAACGTGAACACACAGAATGTAAATGATCACAATATATATGGCAATGTGAACACACAGAATGTAAATGATCACAACATATGGCAATGTGAACAGACAGAATGTAAATGATCACAATATATGGCAATGTGAACAGACAGAATGTAAATGATCACAATATATGGCAATGTGAACAGACAGAATGTAAATGATCACAACATATGGCAATGTGAACAGACAGAATGTAAATGATCACAATATATGTCAATGTGAACACACAGAATGTAAATGATCACAACATATGGCAATGTGAACAGACAGAATGTAAATGATCACAACATATGGCAATGTGAACAGACAGAATGTAAATGATCACAATATATGTCAATGTGAACAGACAGAATGTAAATGATCACAATATATGGCAATGTGAACAGACAGAATGTAAATGATCACAATATATGTCAATGTGAACACACAATGTAAATGATCACAACATATGGCAATGTGAACAGACAGAATGTAAATGATCACAATATATGGCAATGTGAACAGACAGAATGTAAATGATCACAATATATGGCAATGTGAACAGACAGAATGTAAATGATCACAATATATGTCAATGTGAACACACAATGTAAATGATCACAACATATGGCAATGTGAACAGACAGAATGTAAATGATCACACTATATGGCAATGTGAACAGACAGAATGTAAATGATCACAATATATGGCAATGTGAACAGACATAATGTAAATGATCACAATATATATGGCAACGTGAACACACAGAATGTAAATGATCACAATATATATGGCAATGTGAACACACAGAATGTAAATGATCACAATATATGGCAATGTGAACAGACAGAATGTAAATGATCACAATATATATGGCAATGTGAACACACAGAATGTAAATGATCACAACATATGGCAATGTGAACAGACAGAATGTAAATGATCACACTATATGGCAATGTGAACAGACAGAATGTAAATGATCACAATATATGGCAATGTGAACAGACATAATGTAAATGATCACAATATATATGGCAACGTGAACACACAGAATGTAAATGATCACAATATATATGGCAATGTGAACACACAGAATGTAAATGATCACAATATATGGCAATGTGAACAGACAGAATGTAAATGATCACAATATATATGGCAATGTGAACACACAGAATGTAAATGATCACAATATATGGCAATGTGAACAGACAGAATGTAAATGATCACAATATATGGCAATGTCAACAACATGCAGACATAATGTAAATGATCACAATGTCAACAGCATGCAGACATAATGTAAATGATCACTATGTCAACAGCATGCAGACATAATGTAAATGATCACAATGTCAATAGCATGCAGACATAATGTAAATAATCACAATGTCAACAGCATGCAGACATAATGTTAATTATCACAATATATGACAATGTCAACAGCAGACAGAATGTAAATGATCACATCCAGTGTTTCACCAGCACTGTTTCTTCATCACAACAACAGAGATATTAAGAACTATATTGTATCACAATGAGCACTGCCGGCCAGCTGCATCTCAACAATGCATCACCGCAGCACAATGCGCAGTGTATTATGGCAACAAGCTGTTTAATACATGCAACTCTTGCTGATATTTTGTCATGAAAGCATTACAAATAGAGCCTTGAATGGATGAACGTTCTGGTTTCTTGGATTGTTGCAAATTACATGTTGTTTACCTTTCAAGACTTTTGTTTGTTTTCTCCAAATATTTTGGCCAACTCACTCAGCCTTTGTGGTGGACTGATGTTTCACTACAAACATGTCATGTCATGTCATGTCATGTCATGTCATGTCAGTCCACTGACGAAGGCACAGTAGTCAGCCAAAATATTCAGAGAATACACAAAATGTTCTTGAGAGGTAAACAACATGTCAAATGACAACAGAGTTCTCCTTCAGTTCAGCTGTAGGCCTTGCTTGTGTTAACAATCTTCTGTTGTCCATTACATTATTCAAAAGACAAACTTTCTACATCTGCAAGCTTCCTTTCATCCATCAAACCCCTCTGCTTAGCAAATTGCTGCTATTTTATTGAGACTGATGCCCAAGAGCCATTATGCTTTGTTTTGCATTCTTTGTTGCTGCATCTAATTTGCTAATTGCAACCATTGCAAAATTGTTCGTATTTTCTTTAAAACATTGCTAATTTCCTCCCCGCAGTTCCCAGGATGCAAAGCTTGAACTCTCAAAGAACAAGTTACATTTCTACAATTTTGCCTTTTGATTTTATAAATATATACTAGTATTAAATACGTGGTATACATGTTTAGAATAATTTTTTTTACTGTGCTTTATAGTATGTTGTAAATACAAATGGAAGAATGCAACTGTTTTGTTACTGCAGCGATTAGCTGTAAGTGCTGATGTTACAGTGAATATTTACTTTTGCCATCAAATACATGTTCAATAATCTGTTCTTTATGAAGAATGATTGGTCTACATTTACTATCTTGTAACTGCGCAACAACTTTCACCTTACAACCAACAACAAGTAAAACATACTTATTTAAATGACTGTTTACAGAAGTTATATCACCAGTACGATATTCCAGGCAAACCTTCAGCAAGCATAACAGATCTTGCATATATCATGAATAAAGTACGAGTGTCACCTCAATGACATTGCATCTGTCACCCAGCACTATGACATGTTGTGTGACCCATGTTAAGACTATGTTTGTGTTGTCTCCTTTAGTGATAGCGGGTCTGGAGCGAAGAACCTCAACACGATCAAGTCCCTGCGAGTCCTGAGGGTGCTCCGGCCTCTCAAGACGATCAACAGAGTGCCAAAGTTAAAGGTATCATCTCCTCACGTTATCTCTTAAAACTGTCTTCATAACAGGGTTGACTACAAATATATAATATTTATATAATATTAGCTGTTTAGACAAGTCTAAATGTGTGACAACCAATTGCTGTGTGCTGTGTGCTGTTTGTTATTGTTATGAAACGGTAACAATATTTGCAAAATTCAGATAATTACCAAATGTGATCGCTTTTGGATGTGACGAGGACTAATTTATGAGAAATACCAAATAATAATAAAAATGCCAACTTTTGAATATATTGCGGACATAAGTTATGCTGAATATTCAGAATTACACAATGGGTGCTGCTCCCTGCTAGTTACTGACTGCAAATAAGTTACAATCATACCTATATGTGGCTCCCTCTACAGGCAGTGTTTGACTGCGTCGTCAACTCGCTGAAGAACGTCATCAACATCATGATAGTCTACCTGCTGTTCCAATTCATCTTTGGCGTCATCGCCGTACAGCTCTTCAAGGGGCGGTTCTTCTACTGCACAGACTCTTCCAAGGGCTCTGTGCAGAGTTGCCAGTGAGTACCTTCTTCCCCATGGGGTCACCCCATACCATCTACCCTATCCATTGTGTCACCCCATACCCTCTACCCCACGATGTCACTACCATACCCCCACCCCACTGTGTCAACCCATACCCTCTACCCCACGGTGTCACAAACTTTTTCAGTTTGCATTAGATACGTTTTAACTCCATAGTCATTCCTCTGCCATCTTCCTGTCCTTATTGCTCCCTCTGCCACCCTCCCTGTCCATCCCTCTCCCAACTTCGTGTCCTTATTGCTCCCTCTGCCTCCCTCCTTGTCCATCCCTCTTCCAGCCTCCTGTCCTTATTGCTCCCTCTGCCTCCCTTCCTGTCCATCCCTCTCCCAACTTCCTGTCCTTATTGCTCCCTCTTCCTCCCTCCCTGTCCATCCCTCTCCCATCTTCCTGTCCTTATTGTTCCCTCTTCCTACCTATCCATCCCTCTCTCATCTTCCTGTCCTTATTGCTCCCTCTTCCTGCCTCCCTATCCATCCCTCTCCCATCTTCCTATCCTTATAGCTCCCACTTCCTCCACCCCTGCCCATCCCTCTCCTGTCTTCCTGTTCTTATTACTCCCTCTTCCTCCCTGTCCATCCCTCTCCTATCTTCCTTCCTAGTGCCAGGTTACAAGCACCCTGTCTCTCTTACCTTCTCACTATATTGAAAAACCCTGAATACTTTGTGTACCCTTGGGGGGTTTAATATTCTAAATGATCTGCTGAATGTTGTAGGGGTTATTACTTTGTGTACACGGATGGGGTGAAGAAGCCGGATGTACAACCCCGGGAGTGGAAGCGGTGGGACTTCCACTACGACAATGTTATGGATGCGATCCTCACACTGTTCACGGTGCAGACTGGCGAGGGCTGGCCGGCGTAAGTAGCCCCTACATCAACTTCTCATTCTTCCCATATACTGTTTACTCATCGTTACTGCTCAATTATTGTTAGTGAAAATCTCTGACTAGTCGTACAATTAAGTGCATCATTGTGTTGCTCATTGGTTGTAACGTGTTGCTGACAGTTCATTGTGTTGTTCATTGGATGTAATGTGTTGCTGACAGTTCATTGTGTTGTTCATTGGATGTAACGTGTTGCTGACAGTTCATTGTGTTGTTCATTGGATGTAATGTGTTGCTGACAGTTCATTGTGTTGTTCATTGGTTGTAATGTGTTGCTGACAGTTCATTGTGTTGCTCATTGGTCGTAATGTGTTGCTGACAGTTCATTGTGTTGCTCATTGGTTGTAATATGTTGCTGACAGCTATTGAAGGATTTTAATGTGTTAGCTGTAGTGCACTGCTGATTGGTTTTAGCAAGAGTTAACAAGAGTTTAACAAGATTTAACAAGATTGCCATCCAAAGCAAAAAACCCTGATGGCAAGTGGAAAAGGAGGCCACTGGCTTATCAAGAGTCTAATGCTTGTTCTTCTATGTGTAACTTCTAAGATATTTGTCTAGTTTTTTTTTTAACATATTCATGCTATTAGCGTTTGCAAAATCTGTAATGCATCACTGACAATGTTATGATATGTTGTGGGCTTGCAGTGTGCTGAAGCACTCGATGGATGCGACATATGAGGATGCTGGCCCAGCCCCGGGCTTCCGCATGGAGATGGCCATCTTCTACGTCGTGTACTTTGTTGTGTTCCCATTCTTCTTCATCAATATCTTTGTGGCTCTGATCATCATCACCTTCCAGGAACAGGGCGAGAATGAACTCATTGACCAGGACCTTGACAAGAACCAGGTGAGGCCGTCTGAGTGGGGCACAGTAGTGATGTGTTTAGAATATCAAACTCTCAGTCGAGAGAATTGCAATTCAAATCCTCTTGCTGCCGTTCTGAAACTTGGGCAATTTCGTTCACCCCACGATGCTCTAGTTCACTCAGCTGTACAAATGGGTACCTTGCAATAGACAATGATGGGATTCCAGTGATTGAATTATAAGTATAAAACCTCATTTGAGTAGCAATTGCAGAATGGCTGAATGCTTCCAGGAGAAGTTGAAATGGTGTTTGTGTGGACAGGTCTGCTGGAGGCAAAGTGTAGCACACTCTGAGTAATGATTGTTAGAAGGGTGATGTATAAATTGAATGCTCTGCTGTTTTCTTACTGCAATTTGTAATCTCATAATTGCATATGACATCTATGTTTTACCACAGTACTGTATGTAGATATATTTATCTGACTGTTTAATTGAATATATAGTGCTATGCTAATGTACTACTGTTACAATGTGATGTTTGAAATAACTATTTTTTATTTGATTTTGAGGATTTCCTATATTTAATTATAAGTTGAAATCATAAACTAGCACTGGATGAGAAAGTTTTTGCCAACCCTATGTGGTGCATGCCTGTCAGACCCACAGATGAGCCTGTATGATTATATCTCTCTGCCAACCCTATGTTGTGCACGCCTGTCAGACCCACAAATGAGCCTGTATGATTATATCTCTCTGCCAACCCTATGTGGTGCATGCCTGTCAGACCCACAGATGAGCCTGTATGATTATATCTCTCTGCCAACCCTATGTTGTGCATGCCTGTCAGACCCACAAATGAGCCTGTATGATTATATCTCTCTGCCAACCCTATGTTGTGCACGCCTGTCAGACCCACAAATGAGCCTGTATGATTATATCTCTCTGCCAACCCTATGTTGTGCACGCCTGTCAGACCCACAAATGAGCCTGTATGATTATATCTCTCTGCCAACCCTATGTTGTGCACGCCTGTCAGACCCACAAATGAGCCTGTATGATTATATCTCTCTGCCAACCCTATGTTGTGCACGCCTGTCAGACCCACAAATGAGCCTGTATGATTATATCTCTCTGCCAACCCTATGTTGTGCACGCCTGTCAGACCCACAAATGAGCCTGTATGATTATATCTCTCTGCCAACCCTATGTTGTGCACGCCTGTCAGACCCACAAATGAGCCTGTATGATTATATCTCTCTGCCAACCCTATGTTGTGCATGCCTGTCAGACCCACAAATGAGCCTGTATGATTATAACTCTCTGCCAACCCTATGTTGTGCATGCCGGTCAGACCCACAAATGAGCCTGTATGATTATATCTCTCTGCCAACCCTATGTTGTGCATGCCTGTCAGACCCACAAATGAGCCTGTATGATTATAACTCTCTGCCAACCCTATGTTGTGCACAAAAACTAACAGAGTGAGTTGACACATATAGGTGTGTTGTCATTGAACATGCAAGTTGCTAACAAGTTGTTTATTACAAAAGTGTGTGGTGTTTGTTGCATGAGCATGTAGTGTTTGTTACATGAGTGTGGTGTTTCTTATATGAGCATGTGGTGTTTCTTATATGAGCGTGTGGTGTTTGTTACATGGGCGTGTGATGTTTGTGACATGAGCGTGTGGTGTTTGTTACATGAGCGTATGGTGTTTTTGACAAAAGTGTGTGGTGTTTGTTACATGAGCATCTAGTGTTTGTTACATGAGCATGTGGTGTTTGTTACATGGGCTTATGGTCTTTCTTATATGAACATGTGGTGTTTGTTACATGAGCGTGTGGTGTTTGTTACATGAGCATATGGTGTTTGTGACTAAAGTGTGTGGTGTTTGTTACATGAGCATCTAGTGTTTGTTATACTAGTGTGATGTTTGTTACATGAGCATGTGGTGTTTGTTCAATGGGCTTATGGTCTTTCTTGTATGAGCACGTGGTGTTTGTTACATGAGCGTGTGGTGTTTGTCACAAGAGCACGTGGTGTTTGTTACATGAGTGTGTGGTGTTTGTTACACGAGTGTGTGGTGTTTGTTACACGAGTGTGTGGTGTTTGTTACACAATTGTGTTGTTTCTTACAGCACCCTGTGGTGTTTTTTATATAACTGTGTGGTGTTTGTTGCAGAAACAATGCATAGACTTCTCGATCAATGCGAAGCCGATCAGTCGCTACATGCCAAGCAACAAGGACTCGCTGAAGTATCGCGTGTGGAGACTGGTCGTGTCCACCGTCTTCGATTACTTCATCATGGTCATGATCGCACTCAACACCGTCACACTCATGATGAAGGTTGGTTCACTACATCATTGTTTTTTTATTTAATACAAGTATTTAATACAAGTATCATACAAAATAATGTTTTGTGGTTTGCCATTGTCTGAATGCATAATTTGACTGGGCATCTCCAGAAGATGTAATTTAGGTAATGTAGTGTATCTAAGATTGTTTTTCGGACATTTCTGTTAGGATTAGTGTACAATGACTAACTCACTTCATTCTACTTCACGGTTTCAACCATGGCAATGACAAAGAGAGGTCTTGTTAAAGAAGTTTTTTTTTTTATTTCTCATATTTTCCCATTTAAATGCCATTGACTGTAACAAGCCCTTACATTTATCTCACCATATTGTTCAAAATAACAAAATCTTACCTTATGTTTGCTTCTGTTTAGAAATAGAACAATAGATGTCTTTTAATACACTTAATTGACAATTTAACTTTCAGTGTTTGGTAGGTTTTACTTAATGTCAATAGTGAACATTCTGCTTGTGTCATTCAACTTTATTGTAACTTTTCTGCTGCTGTAATTTGTTCAAGTTAACCAAAGTCTACCTGCATCTTACAGGTAACTCTGACATGCATATTTTGTAATATTTACCCAAAAAAAAATTATTTTTTAATCATGAAACATCACACAGGAATCTAAACTCAAACGTTTTATTCATCTGGAATATTACTTAGTATTTCAAGAGGTTAGACTGTCCTAAAGGTTTCTACTGTATAGAACAGCTGCTTCAGCCACCTTAGTACCTTGTCTTTCTGTACATGACACCAGCAGTGTGACTGGTGACATTTAATGACATCAAACATGTTTTGTTCTATGCATAACTTGTCAACTTTGTGAATTCCCAAGGCATTGAACTGAAGAAACAACTGGTGCCTGATTCATGAAATCCTTTCTTTTCTAGTCATTCACTTTACACAGATGGCATATTGAACTTGTTGCCTCTTACTCTCTTTTGCTCAGCTGTAGGTGCTTACTGGAGGGTTGTGAGACAGTGAACCAGCTATTGCCATGGAATAAATGCAGCATTCTGATGCAGTGGCACACCCCATACCTTATCTGTACCCATGTTAGCACATCCTACACCTTCTCTGTACCCATGTTAACACACCCCACACCTTCTCTGTGCCAATGTTAACACATCATACACCTTATTTATACCCATGTTAACACATCATACACCTTATTTATACCCATGTTAACACACCATACACCTTCTTTGTACCCATGTTAACACACCATACACCTTCTTTGTACCCATGTTAACACACCCCACACCTCTGTACCCATGTTAACACACCCCATACCTTCTCTGTATCCATGTTAACACACCCCATACCTTCTCTGTAGTCATGTTAACACACCCCACACCTTCTCTGTACCCATGTTAGCACACCATACACCTTCTCTGTACCCATGTTAACACACCCCACACCTCTGTACCCATGCTGACACACTCCACACCTTCTCTGTAGTCATGTTAACACACCCCACACCTTATATTTACTCATGTTAAAACCTCCCCCTAACTCCCCACATACACCTTATTTATATACATGTTAACACATCATACACCTTATTTATACCCATGTTAACACACCCCACACCTTCTCTGTACCCATGTTAACATACCATACACCTTCTTTGTACCCATGTTAACACACCCACACCTCTGTACCCATGTTAACACACCCCATACCTTCTCTGTATCCATGTTAACACACCCCACATCTTCTCTGTACTCATGTTAACACACCCCACACCTTCTCTGTACCTATGTTAACACACCATACACCTTCTTTATACCCATGTTAACACACCCCACACCTCTGTACCCATGTTAACACACCCCATACCTTCTCTTTATCCATGTTAACACACCCCACACCTTCTCTGTACTCATGTTAACACACCCCACACCTCTGTACCCATGTTAGCACACCATACACCTTCTCTGTACCCATGTTAACACACCCCACACCTCTGTACCATGCTGACACACTCCACACCTTCTCTGTAGTCATGTTAACACACCCCACACCTTATATTTACTCATGTTAAAACCTCCCCCAAACTCCCCACCCCTGCACCTAGGTTAACCCATCTCAAACCTTTCATCTCACACCTTCCCTGCTCCTACATTAACACACCCACACCTTCCCTGTTCCCATGTTAACACATCCCACACCTTCCCTGCTCCCATGTTAACACATCCCACACCTTCCCTGCTCCCATGTTAACACATCCCACACCTTCCCGGCTCCCATGTTGACACATCTCAGACCTTACCAGCACTCATGTTAAAACCCCCCAATCTCCCCCACCCCGCACCTAGGTTAGCCCATCTCAAACCTAACACCCCAAACCTGTGTTCACCAGTTTTGACTCTTCACCCATGTTCACATACCCTCGACCTCCTTCAGTGTATTTGTAATTCACATATGTGTATATCTAATTGGCATATGGCGCCTCTGCTGCACAATATATCACACTAATATAAAGGTGAAATCGCATGAGATTGTCAACGGAAGTACATCACATAATTCACACGAATCTTTTGCCATGCGCTGAAACAGTTATGCCAATGCATGCTCAATCACGTTCGAAGTTATTCAGATGTCAGATCAACCGATTTTTGTGTTCTGATGCTAGCGTACTGTAACATCAGTAAGCGTTATTGATGGTACGATGTATTCTTTGCTGAAACACTAATTCTTAAGCTATTTGTGTTCTCGTTGTCATGGATACATCATTGTCTTTAATTGAAAGTACACAATTTTGTGTTGTACTTCCGTTGACACTCGATTAAGTGTGTTGAGAGAGGTTCAATTCAGCATTGCGTTTATACACACCTGCTGTCTAGCAATAAAAAAATCCAGTTACCAACTATTGACCTCTGTTTCAGCTGATTTAGGAAGTTAATGTTGTGCCCTGTTTGTGTAGTTAGTCATCCTTGTGTTTGATATCTGTCATAGCCACAGCACAACGGAACATAATGGTTTCTCTTGCCACATTGTTTTGGTTGAAATCTGCATTTCTGGCTTGAAATTCTGTATATAGCCATATGAATCCGCATAGCATTTTAATTGCTTAATTGGCCTATGGCATTCCTAATTGGATTGAGTGCCACCATCTATCAGACTTCGGAATATACCTACATCAAACAAAATGGTTTTGCCTGAAATCTGCCTAGCCTCAAAAGTATTTGTGCTTCGACTGATATAAGTTTGTCATTCAATGTTATACTTGTGTGATGAGCACCAGAAAATATGTGCTTTATCAAAAATTTCCATTTGAAACAAATCTGTATAAAAATGGGATATAGCCATATACCTCTCCAAACCTGTACTGCATGCTGGGAATCTGTATGTGGTAGGTCTGTAAATGTGAGCTCTGTTAAATTGTCATTTCCTAACACAGAATGACAGTACTAATTACAAAAGTACAGAGTGCTTTATAAAGAGGAATGTTAATGTAACACGGAACAATTAAAGCTGTGTCTTCACTCTGTATCAGTTGGATGTTTACATCAAATCTTGTGAAATAGGTTTCCCATTTTATAAATTCACATTTTATAACCAAAACTTGTCTGTTTTCAGTAGTAAGTCTGCTGGAGCAATTTAGTCATATTTATTGATTCATACTAGCAGGGTCATGCACAATCATGTTACAGCACTAGAGTAATATTTATATTTAACATTCAAGGTCACTGCATGAAACATACAAGTGAAATGTTGTCTGAAACGGAACCTTGATATCATTCAATCTTGTTGGTAACTATTAATGACCCAGAAAGTGTTAGTCAATCTGTGGGTGATCTTGGTTTCCCTCAAATGCCAGTATGAGTCCTGCTGGTGACCTTGAATGTCCTTGGTTTTGTTCACGTTGTCGCTCCCAACTGTTTGCACAGAATATGAAGCGTTTACTTCCTATGTGGCAGTCACGGCTATGTTGTGTATGTGTTGATACTGTTCATTGGTTCCATGCGCTCTTTACTCTCCCGACAGTTTCCGAACCCATCAGAGGAGTACGTGTCCTTTATGAAGAACCTTAACACTGCATTCACCATTGTCTTTGCCATTGAGTGTGTGCTCAAGCTAATCGCTTATGGTTTACGGGTAAGGGCATGGTGTGTCTTCATGTTGACACGTCGTCCGACAGCACTCGCGTCATTCCCTCTACATTGTCCCCAGTTATCCTTGCCATGGTGTCTTCGCCACATTGTCATTAACAAGTGACACTATTTAATTACATCATATGAACCAGATGGCGTCTAACAAATAACTTACATCTGTAGCATGTATTAAAGCCTTGCAAATATTTATAGATGGTTCAAAAATGTACACTTCTTTGAGTAGTAAAATTTCCGAAAGATATCTACATCAGAGTAAAATACATATAAAGTTATAAAAGTGTCACGTCTTCAGTGACGGTTATCCCAATGAACTTGGAGGCATTACGGGGATGACTCAGTGCTTGGATGTTGGTTTGCTGCGGAAATGTTTTGTTTGTTGAGGGAATGTATCAGAATGTCAAAGTGACACACAAACAGGTGTTGACTTCCATTGTTTGTGCTCAAACTCTGGCCTTCTGTTATAGGCCTTTTTATATTTCAGCATCTTCCTCATAACAACCTGTGGAGAACTAGACTGGAACTGTTGATCAGTGTGAATCACTGAACATGTGTAAAAAAATCAGGGCTGAATATTTGATAACTTACAAAAGGAGATTAAAATAATTTTCTTTCACGAGAAATCATGCTCAACAAACGATGTGCAAGAAAAAACGGCAGCACTACTCCACAGGTTGTTAGAATCTTTTGAAATTTTTGCACTGTTTGACTATATTTACTATAGAAATGTTTTTGATTCACGTTTGATATGTTGCGTTCCGTTGACTTGTGTTGTTTCATCTACAGTACTACTCTTATGACAATAAAACCAGCTCCTACGTACAATACTGTGAAACCTTGGATATCCTCAACATGGCCTTCACAGTGCTCTTCTCTATTGAGAGTCTTCTCAAGATTCTTGCGTTCGGACCAAAGGTTGGCAGTGGGTGTTCTAGACACTCACAAATACTATGTAGTGCGTGTTGTAATGGCTGGAGTCGTGACATTGTATGTCAGTCGTGTGTATAACCATATGATGACAACCTGCTGAATTGGACTCTGCCATTGCCCAACTGAAAACGTCCACTACCAACAGATGCCCATTTCCTCTCAGTTAGTTTGGCCAGATTTTTGCATGGAATTTGTCATGCTCAGTCGTTGTGGTTTAACAAAGTTATTTTAGTGACTTTTCTAGCATTTGGATATTGATTGCTTTTCGCTTAATTAAAAATCTATTTTCGTTAATTACTTATCAAAATTTGGCTTCAGTGACTGTTTGTTAAACACGAATATTTTGTCTACAGTCACGTGTGCTCTCTCTTTCTCTCTCTCTGCCACTGTCTCTCCATCTATTTCAGCGTGTCAATTGTATTCAGTTAGTTGTCTTGTTGTGTGGTACAATATCTCGCAACTGAATATGATAATGCAAAAACCAGCATCTGGATCTGTGCTTAACACAGACTGATCTGTGTGTGCATTGAGACAATGAATGTTAGAAGTGATGACATTAAATGTGTTGAGAGAGGTTCACTTCAGCAGGTTGTTAAGTTGTAAGCACAGCATGCCTCACTAGGCAGAAGTGTTGTCCCTCTGTCTACATGTACACCTGTGTATTTTCCATGTCGCGCTACCATCTAAAACTAGAAATATCAAGTAGCTTTAGCTTATTAAAACCACGGTGCACATCAATCAAAGTTCAATACACATGAAGTAGACGTAAGTCAATGTCCATGTTGTTGCACACCCCTAGGTAATGTCATAGTACAACCACCATGTTCATAAATTCACTGTCTCTATATCTTGAATATGTTTACTTGCAATTGACAACCAGGTACAGATTGCTTTTGTGTGTTTCCAATGTCTCTTTCTACACATGTGCATGGTTTGTTGAGCATCTACATTATTCACAAATGCATGTTTTGGAAACAATAAAACTTGTAGATTTGTTTGTAGATTAGTCAAACGTTTTGACAAATAACACATATTTTTACTTCCATTACAATATGATGCACGCAGAAGAGCAATGAATAGCTGGTTTTATATGTATTTGGGTTAATTAAATATTTAATTGCTCCATTTATCTATTCCTGTGTCTTATCTTTTTTCAACAACCACACAATTTTTTTGTCAATGCATATACTGTGGTAAATTCTTTCACATAGAACATTGAAAGGACACTTTATATACACATTTTAATTTGATCTTCTTCCACAGAAATGGTGGTTGTGTTTTTATTTTATTTAGTTTGTAGCCTTATTTAGAGCATGTGAATAAATTGTAATTTTTTTTTATTCTTGAGTATTTCTGGCTTCTAATCATAGGCATCTTGTTTAGGTCAACTTTTTCTAAATCTTTAACACTCGCAGAAAAGTTTAATTTTTATTACATTATCGTGTTATTATATTAGTATATCATGTCAATACATTACTATGTCTTACTGTAATGTATGATTCATGGTGTGTAAAGTTTTACAGTAATGATAATTTTATTCATTCACACAAGTAAAAAATACTTTAAAGATAAAGTTGTGGGGAGATATTAATTTTATCATATAAATGCAGAAATATTGTATGTTCAGTTGTTTCTGGAAGAACTGCTAACTTATGGTATATATTTCCAGCTGCTTCCATCATATATTATCTCTCGGCAGGTAAATACACTGTACTAGAAAATGAAGTTGATTGAAAGTGCCATTCACCTGACATTTGTGACCAGCCGTCTCAATGACAGCCTACATGTTGCCTTTATAGAACTACTTCCGTGATCCTTGGAACATATTTGACTTCATCACAGTCATTGGCAGTATCACTGATGTGCTTGTTACTGAGTTCAGGGTAAGTACTGACAACGATCATACAAGCCATATGTATAGCAGTAGATGTGTATATGTTCCTTCCCCTGTCTAGAGACGTTCTGCGCTTTGCTTTGTCTCTGTGAGTACGTGTTGCTGGGAGAACGAGGTACCATTGCTGTGATTGTTGTAACATCAAGTATCTCAACGTTGTGGTTAACACTGCCTCACATACTTGTCACTAGGTGTTAGTGCAGCCACTTGTGTACTTCCTTAATCATTGCTCAGTTTCTGTTGTTGATCAAACAGTTTAGGGAGAAACTATGGCTCGGTGTTTGGGTGGCCATTCACTCATTGACTGGCCACCAGGGCACCCTCACTTTGAGACATGCACAAACATTGTTATGCACAAATATGTTGCTCCCTATGATGTCATAATATAATGACTAGTTCTGGGGGTAAATGTTCTTTGGACATAATAGTGAAGCCCGAAGGTAGTTAAAAGTACATTTCAGGTAAACTTTGAAAGGGAATCTTTCTGTGCTGACATGACCAGTGAGATCTGGGTTATGCCAAACTTTGAAATCAGTTGAATTGCCTGTGAAATGTAAAGGTTTGCCCGGAAGCCATTCACATGTGAGAACTCGTGCCTGTAAGGGTCAACCTTACACACCATGACTTGTATGAAATCTCTTGTTCACCACCAAAATTTTACTGGGTACACTTTCACAACCTACTTCTGATCTCTACCATTTCTACAAGTTGTTGCCTAGATCAGTTTAACATGAAATGCATACAATTCAAACTCCCATGATTTAGGGAGTTGTCAAAATTGTTTGTCAGTACTGAATTAGCCTTATAATTTATTTTTTAAGAAGAATAGATTAATTCGTCCCTGATAATATCTTGATTTGATTAAGACAGTGGCACGTAACACAATGACACCGTAACTAAAATGTGATTTCTGTTCGTTTCCCCCAGGCTGAGGTAGGCATGAAACATTTGTCATCAAAACGTTGCTCGCTTTTAACTTGTTGCATGTGGAACTGGCTTTGATTTCTACTCTACTTACATCTCAGAGGTGAACATGGTTGGTTTGTCTGTAGCTTGAGACTTTCTTTTCTACAGACATTGTAGGAATGTCTGAGTGCAATCAGGCAAGCATGTTTTCACTCTGTCGAGTACCACTTTCTACAATGAATGACTTGGGATAGTTCTACCATGTGTGGGTGATTTTGTTGTCATATTGACAGTAGTGATGACTCATCGTTTCAGTCATTACTAATTGTTCTCATGTTTCTTCCACCTGTTTCTCCCCATCCCATCATCTCCGATTATGACCTTTCGCTGTTAGCCACCCAATTTGGGAACCATTCGCAATCTACCACAAGACCCAACGGTATGTCATTCGTAACTTTGTAGTTAATGTGACATCATGTCTGCCAAACGAACTGTACCTATGAGATGAGATCCCAGTCAGTTGGGCGATTTTTCCTACGAATTAATCTCTACACATTTTATCATAATACTTTAATATCTCAGATTATATAATAATACTTTAACTTTATGGTCTCCAGATTTTATTTTTTAAATACTTATATTTTTGACTGCTATTTTCCAATTTATTTTACTACTATTTTCATGAAATAATTTTATGATTCTTTTATTTTGCTGCAACTATAACCTAGAAACTGAACTTTTAAAATGCCTCCCTAATACATATAGAGGAATGCTACTATTTCTATCCTGCCTGCCATCCACTCTCTGTACAAAGAATGGAAGTGAAAATTTTTGCTTGGGATTTGCATTTCATAGAAAATTAAAACTTAATTTTGTTGGGGGAAGGAACGAAGAATTTGCGTTCCCAGCAGCTAGGCTAACATGTCCGGCATATTCCTTGCCCCCAGCAAGAATTGAGTGAGCGATACAGTTTGTTTGGTAGATTTGATGCAGTCGCACTGACTAGGTACGCTTTCTATGAGGCTGTTCAGTGGAGTTTGTGATGTGTGCGCTTTCCCACCAACACTGCTGGCTTTGTAGCAATGTGACAGTGCTGTCTTCACTGCTAGCTCGCCATCAGAGGTAGACACGTGACATCTGTAGCCAGGGCTGCTTCCTATGGGCCGTCACTGGGCTAGTGTCTAGTCAGTAACATGTATATCATGTGAATGCCACGTAACAAAGGCACATTGGTTATTTTGTTAGCATTGTTTAGCATTTGTGTAGACTATTCTCAGTATAATTATTCTCTTAGCAATTTTATGGCCTATAAAATATTACTATTATATGTAAAGCGTCTGAGAACAATCTCGATTGATCGGCCGCTACATAAGTACTTGTATTATTGTTATTATTACATCTACTAGTCAAGGTTGACGACCCTTGACGGGTGGTTAGATGATGTGGTCATGTTAGCTATGATGGCAAGTTTACTTCACTGTCATCTCCATTTACAGCTACAGAGCAGTGACTCTGGTGATGTTTATGATGGACAGTTAACAGACTTTGTCATCTTTGGAAGTACTCATTGTCTTGTTCTCCAGGGGTGCACACAACTGAAAATTCATTAGCAAAATTTGAAAGCCCATTAGCAAAATAGAGCTTGAATTTTGCAGATTAACTCGCATAAGTGAGGTATGAAATCAACTTTGTTTGCTAAATGCGATCAACAGGCACATCCCTGTTGACACGAGTAAGAAATTGTACTAGACTTGTGCAGGAATTTACATATCAGCAACACAGACATACATATCATCTAAAACAATGAACCCCCTTCATCTGCTAAAAGTGACATTCCACTAATCCATGTCATATTTGGTTGTGCTTAATAAATGTTCATCATGAAACATTCATTAACTGTGTCTGTATACAATAGCTGGTGTTGAAAGCATTCTCCTGTCTGTTAAATATGTCAACTAATTGTTTTCTTTAGCATAACGACTAGATAGGTATATGTTGCATTGATTATTAGTTACTTACAATTTATGTAGCAGTTATATGCATACATATAGAGCTTGATATGCATATAGTGTATCGGTTTTATGTCTTTAGGATGTGTCTTTGCTTTTCTCATTTCATTTTGCAACTAGGGCAATCTCACGCTTTGCTTCATTGGTACAGTGTACTGTGAAAAAATTTTAAGCCATTCTCAAACTCCCACAACTCTGAACCTTGTCGTGTCCATGGTTCCAAAATCCCTCGTCCATTTATCAATTGCTCACTTGTTTGAGCTCTGGCTTCTCTTTTTAACACCTTGTTTATATTTTGTACAGTTTTTATTTCTTTCTATACAAAAAGTCAAGTGTGTTAATATATAGGTAACATTTTAGCATAAATGAGCATGTAAATAATAACAAAATAAGTGATGCCTCAAAATATTAAGTTTATTTAAATGATAATTAAAAATAAAATCCTCTATTGTGGTTATAATGATTATCATATCTGTTTGGATTGTCACCCCATAATGACTTCATTGACTAATTTGGGAGAATCCTAAGTTTTAATTAACACAGTTCTTAAAAAAATTCAATTAACCAAGTTCTGTAAAAATTCAGTTACCTTTAATTTGTTCCAAATTTATTATGCATTTGTAACGTTTATATTTGAATATCTTTAATTTGATTTACTCAGCTACCAGTGCAGTTGAAGTGGTGGATCAGTGGGTATCTTGTAATCCACAGTGTCTTATGTCAAGAGTAACTAACATTTAAGATGTGCCACACATCTAGTTAACATTTGGCACACAGTGCAGACACTACACTATTGATATACACAGAAGTTGCTATTGCTATCACATGGCTATTTTCAATCCCACAATGCATCACCATACTTCATAACGTCACACTTTTACATATCCACCCCACCCGGGGTGTTATTCAATGCACTTTGACTGTGATTCCTATCTGGAACAGGAGTCAGTTTTACTTTCACCCTGTCACATGCACAGCTTTGGTGATGGTTTGTGTGGTATTGTTCTTTGCATTTGTCATAGACTTTGCACCGGCTTAGAAATGTTTTGCACCAAGCTGGCACATTTGGAGTTTCTCCGAATGTTGTGCATTTGCAAATAGGCAGTAGCATATCAAAACACAGTCATGTATGTATATACATTAATCCATGCTACAATTGAATTTTGTTTTAAAAGGAATCATGTTAGGTGATTATCATGTTTTGAAGCAGATGTTATTCTGTAAACTTTGGAGCTGATATCTGTGAAATTCTTCATGTTTGTGTGCAACCTTTTTGTGAAGATTTGTAATTTTAAAAATGTCTTCATGCATGATCATCAACCTTATCTGAACAACTACAGCTAAAACTTGCAGAATACTCAATTACATAGGATACAAACACCTACTTGGATACAAATACCTATTTTTTCCGGTTAAGAAACCGATATACATACACATATTCATCAAACAAATTATGCATTAAAATACATGTTTTGTAACTGGAGTATGTACTAGATGTGAAGTCATGTGTCATTGCTTACAGGACAGCTTCATCAGTCTGGGTTTCCTGCGACTGTTCCGAGCAGCCCGTCTCATCAAGCTGCTGAGACAGGGATACACCATCCGTATCCTGCTCTGGACCTTCATCCAGTCATTCAAGGTAAGATACCTTTATCCAGTCATTCAAGGTAAAACAACTTCATCCAGTCATTCATGGTAACACACCTTCATCCAGTCATTCAAGGTAACACACCTTCATACCCCAGTTATTCAAGGTAAGATATCTTCATCCCCCAGTTATTCAAGGTAAGATACCTTCATCCCCCAGTCATTCAAGGTATGATACCTTTACCCCCCAGCCATTCAATGTAACATACCTTCATCCAGTCATTGAAGATAAGATACCTACAACCAGTCATTCAAGGTGAGTGTCCTTCATAGTATGTATATGTTTAAAAACAAAATTGACTAATATCTTGGAGAGACAGTTTACACGTAGATGAAACATTGTTGGACTGTCGATAAGCCAATTGCTTCCATCCGGTTTTTCTTCTTTGGATGGCAATCTTGTTCAATCTTTTCTTGCTAAATCATTCAAAGTGAACGTCTCTGATGATATGTTGTGCGTTCCAGGCCCTGCCATATGTCATCCTGCTCATAGCCACATGTTGTTGTGTGTTCCAAGCCCTGCCATATGTCATCCTGCTCATAGCCACATGTTGTTGTGTGTTCCAAGCCCTGCCATATGTCATCCTGCTCATAGCCACATGTTGTTGTATGTTCCAGGCCCTGCCATATGTCATCATGCTCATAGCCATGTGTTGTTGTATGTTCTAGGCCCTGCCATATGTCATCCTGCTCATAGCCACGTGTTGTGTGTTCCGGGCCCTGCCATACGTCATCCTGCTCATAGCCATATGTTGTTGTGTGTTCCAGGCTCTGTCATATGTCATCCTGCTCATAGCCATGTGTTGTTGTATGTTCTAGGCCCTGCCATATGTCATCCTGCTCATAGCCATGTGTTGTGTGTTCCAGGCCCTGCCATATGTCATCCTGCTCATAGCCGTGTGTTGTATGTTCCAGGCCCTGCCATATGTCATCCTGCTCATAGCTATGTGTTGTTGTATGTTCCAGGCCCTGCGATATGTCATCCTGCTCATAGCCATGTGTTGTGTGTTCCAGGCCCTGCCATATGTCATCCTGCTCATAGCCAAGTGTTGTGTGTTCCAGGCCTTGCCATATGTCATCCTGCTCATAGCCATGTGTTGTTGTGTGTTCCAGGCCCTGCCGTATGTCATCCTGCTCATAGCCATGTGTTGTTGTGTGTTCCAGGCCCTGCCGTATGTCATCCTGCTCATAGCCATGTTGTTCTTCATCTATGCCATCATTGGCATGCAGGTAAGTTGTTTTCTATCAATCAGGTGCAGTTAATTCCTTTATGCCCTACTGAACTCTTGATACTGAATAACCTGGCATGTTACAGGGTTCAATCTAGGACCCATCCAGGTTGTGCCATTTTTTGGACAACACTGCACCAATGGTGCGGCATGCCAGTGATTGGTTGCAGATCAGTTACAGTACAAGTAGGACCCCTCCAAGTAGCCACCCCTCGAAAAAGGCCACTTTATCACCGACTTTTTTTGCCAGATCTACACATCTGTAGATGATCTGACTAACCTCTGTAATCAGACCACCCCTTAATCAGGTTACTTTATCTCATTCACTCTTTAGAGGGGTTCTACTGTAATATTATATGAAACATTTTACAAAAGCTCCTTAGTCTTGCAATATAGCATGAAAACAATACAAACTCTATCCAAATGTTTTCACATGACATCTGTGTGAATGATATCAGAGTGAACTGTAGCGGGAAATTATTCTAGGAGAATACATATCTTTTATGTTGCTGTTAAATGTAAGTTACCTTTAATCATACAAATCATATTAAACCAAAGCCATATATACCAGCATGAGTCCCAACACGGCACTTGAATAATAATAGAAATGAATTCAAATTATATTCAGCATCATTGTTTCTCACAATTGTGAGTAAATTAATTATAAAATGTCACCATCATTGTTTCTTACCATTGTGATAAAGAGTTGTAAAATGTCATCTGAAATGAAATATAAAATTGTAACTCTGAGAATACTGTTTACATTTTCAGCAACATAAAAGCAACATATATACTCCTAGAATAATGTCCCACTACAGTTCACTCTCCACGCGTGTACACGTGCAGTCCTTGAGTAAATATTTATAAAGGCCCAAATAATTTCGATTTGGTTGCACCAGTTTTTAAATTATTACGTCATTGGCGCAAAGGCGTGTTCTAGATTGAACCCTGATGTTAACATGGTGAACGCCCTTTGTCGTATTCAAAACCATAACCTTCATTGAGTTACAGCTACATACTCTTTGTACCCCACATCCAAAGCCTCCCTAGACCCATTGCCACACCCATATTCCATTGCCTGTGACCACGAGGGTGTTTGGCCAGTGAATATTGAGTTTAGAGTGTCATTATCTCGATAAATACGACATGTTAACGGTTATGTCTGATCGTTTCTGTCGTAAAATGCGCTATATAAACGGTGAATGTTGTTTGTTGCTCACAGGTCTTTGGGAACATTGCTCTAAACCCAAGTACAGCCATCAACCGACACAACAACTTCCGCACCTTCTTCCAGGCTGTCATGCTTCTCTTCAGGTCAGTGGCTCACTGGACACACGCACGCACGCACGCACGCACGCACGCACGCACACACACACATGTTCTCAAGTTTGTCCATGTCAACCTGCTTATAGATGGCACCATATAGCCCAGTATCATTACCAGAGAGACTACTAGTAGGGAGTTCAGGCAGGAAAATGAACTTGGACACACAAACCTTAATCTCCACTCATTGGAAAGAGCCTGCTCTAAGCAACAAAATGACACAAAAATCGTTCAGATTGGTCAATCCATTGATTTTTTATAAATATTTTAATATCCGATAAATAAGCATTTCTATGAAATAGTCATAGGGATTATGAACAGCCTTTTGTCTTAGCGATGGCACCATTTTGGCTGCATAATTAGCTATTTCCACCATTTATTATGTGCTAGCATGGTTATTTCTAAACGAATCACTATAAAACTTGCCAACTTTACATAATTTTAACTGCTGAATCCAAATCTGGTCGCGGATTTTGAACATTGTGAATATTAATGACCTAATTTGCATATGCAAATGCCCTAATTGCCTAAATATTCACATTATATATATTCACATCTAATACTTCTAAGGCATAAAATACTTAACTGAATGGGAACAAAATAGTAAACTGACATTTATAAACACTCTTAATTTATGTGTGCAGAACACAAGATGGCTGCTCATCTTCCAAGATGGCGGCCATCTTGGATTTCAAAGGGTATGTCGTGTATGATGCCAAAATAAAGGGTAAATACTTTAAGATAACTGGTCACCAAGTAGCTAAAGACACATGGTAAGCATTGATTACCAAATATTTGGGGGCCATTTCAAAATTATATGATGAATACCAATGATTCCTCGAACGAACCGAAGATGACACATGGTCACGCAGGTGCAGTCCCAACTTAGGAAGGAGACGAAGAAGGTCATGTTGCAGATGAAGAGTCTCAGATTCCTCCATTTTCTTGATTACAATGTAAAAGAACGCCACATTTGGTGCCTTTTCCTCTGGTAAAGTGTTATCTGGGCACGGACCACAGTCACTTTTCCCATAGACGACCATTATAACGTTCTTGTGCCTAAATTTAAAATTTATCCTACAATTTTTTTTTTAATTCACAGAAAATGACAGATCCACTAACACACTTGGTGTGTAAAATTCGTGAAAATAACACCTCCTTTTCGCACAAATTGCTTCAACGCATGATGCCCCTGCATTTCTGCCATGAAATTCCCCAGTTTCCAAAATATAAGTACCGGGTACATCCTGCCTAACAACCACTGTGTCCTTACACAACTGGTATACCTACTGATAAATGGCATAATTTCAAAGCTTAGATGCTACTGTACACAAAACATCACTTCCACTCACTCATCCACACAATTTCTGCTCTCACAAATAAACCCTATCTGCACAATTCATTTTTTCCTTGGGACTCTTTATGTATATAATGGCGGATGGATTCTGACTGTGGTCTGTGCCCATCTGAAACAATAAAAAATGCATTAACAAGTATGAAACTACATAATTTTTTTTACAAAACATGTTAAATATATAATGAGAATGTAGATACAGCAATACTAAAGGTGTTATTTAAGAAATATTCTCACGTGAAAAAGATTTGTAAATTGTGTTTTATAATACAGTTGTAAAAACAAAATGACTACATAAATCTTGTTTGCATTAAGTTCTGCATGCAACTATGGACATAAATACATCATGTGATTGAACTAAATGTAGCTTGAAGATGCATTGCAGGTTACAGAATAATTAAACCGAAATTAAAACCCCATGCAAAGATCGGCCCTTGAATTTAGGGAGTGCACTTAATAAATGGAATAGCACAGGAAGCCAATACGCATGCGCAGCTGTGGAAAATCCATGCGAACAATGGCGCATGCAAATTTATTCTGCTGTTACATTTATTGTCAATATCCCCCCGCAGATATCTACTTGTAATGAAAGTCGTAAACAAACTACGAAAAAGTTATTCTAACGCTAATATATCAATGAATATAGGAGGATTTTGAAAGAATGATATATTCATTAAACATCAAGAGTGATAAGTATCATCCTTACTTTGGAGAAAATGGTCAATTTCTGATTCGGTCCACCCGCTTATGTCAAAGAGTGTCTCCAGCGTCTCGGCAGCATAGGCCATGGTTGAAATGGGTCAGACCTGTAGGGGAAAAGTACGATTTTACACTTGTTCTTCAAATTAATACACAAACCACGTAAGTGATTTTTATCTAAATAAATTATTCTATCAAATCGTACTTGCCGATTAGAAATCGAGGTGCGAGATTTTTAAGAAATCGACAAATTTTTCAATAATTCTTACCTCATTCAGAAGCCGCAATGTTTATGTCAATTCGGCATCGTTGACGTCATTCTTGGGAATTCCACGGTCAAAATGAGGCTATTTAAAATAGCCTATCCAAAGAGGAACAACTGTTTATCTTCTTTTGAAATGTAGGTATCCCCCAGAAAAATGGCGCCATCGACTTGCGTCTGCTGGATGCAGTGCCACGTTCATGGATTAATTAGCAACGAACGCGATGAGATATAATAGTTTTATTATTGAGGAACAATAAGTTATATTATAACAGTATTATGGATCACTTGAAAACATTATGAGGGACGTTTCATGTGAAAACTGTGGTCTTGAAGTTTGTGGTATGCAGAGGCCAACTAGTACTTTCGCTGCCATTGCTTCGAGCCACAGCGGTATCGCTGAACTCCCTACTACTAGATGTGCCCACCATTTAGGAAACATCTAAATTTATATCAGATAAAATCATATTTATTATAAGAATATTTTTATGTCGGTATATTTCATAGGCTAGTTAACCAGTGAAATTTTTTACCGATTTATACAGAATTATTTACTGGTTAACCAATGACATTTACATAGAGTATTTGCACAGTAATTGCCATGTGGCTGAACGCTTCCCAGAGAAGTTGAGTTGGTGTTGAAATGAACCAGTCTGCCAGGGGGTGAAGTTTAAAGTACTTTGATTATTACCAAGACAGACCGCACTATATAAGAACTTTATAAGAATATATAGGAACCCATTATCTTTTTAGGTGTGCGACAGGAGAGAACTGGCAGCAGATTATGTTGTCATGCATGGGTGGCAAGTTGTGTGATGAACTGTCGTCCAACAGAGGCAAGAACCTGTGCGGCGTTGACCTCGCCATCCCCTACTTCGTCTCATTCATCTTCTTCTGTTCGTTCCTGGTACGTCCACCTTGATGCTCTACGTCAATACGCTGCTCTCCTCTTTCTCCCTCAAGTCTGGGGTGAGGCTGGCATCGATACCGGTTGCTTCTGAGATGCTTGTTTACCTCCAATCACCCCTTCCAGATGTGTTAAACAGTCAGCACTATGTAGTTTTCTAGGTTTCTATATCAGTTGTCTGGGCTACATCATAACAAATAAACAAGTAAAGAAAAATGTGTATACGTGTTTGCAAATAGATTGGGGAAGTATAACATCCACAAATAAGATTCAGTATAGTAGGAGGTTATACGCAGAATTTCGCATAGACAATTTCACAGATATACATGAAATCCTTCAGTGCTGACGACCATGCCTCTTTGTGCTACCAACATGACTGTATTGATGACCATGCCTGTTTATACTACCAACATGACTGTATTGACGACCATGCCTGTTTGTGCTACCAACATGACTGCTGACGACCATGCCTGTTTATGCTACCAACATGACTGTATTGACGACCATGCCTGTTTGTGCTACCAGCATGACTGTATTGACGACCATGCCTGTTTATGCTACCAATATGAGAGTGATGACCATGCCTGTTTATGCTACCAATATGAGAGTGATGACCATGCCTGTTTATGCTACGAACATGAGAGTGATGACCATGCCTGTGTTTGTAGATGTTGAACCTGTTTGTGGCTGTCATCATGGACAACTTTGACTACTTGACACGAGACTCATCAATACTTGGGCCACATCATCTAGACGAGTACATCCGAGTGTGGGCTGAATATGACCCGGGAGCCACGTAAGTGTTCACCTAAGTCTATCGGCTTAATATGACCCAGGGGCCACATAAGTGTTCACACAAGTCTGTAGGCTTAATATAACCCAGGGTCACGTAGGTGTTCACACAAGTATCTGGGCTTATAATAAGTAATTGTTCAAATGTTGGCAACTAGACTGAATGCTGTTGGGAAAATATAACACCCACAAGAAGTATTATTCAGTAGAAAGGTACATTATATGCAAAATTGTAGATTTTATTAAATGATTTGGTATGTATGGGCCTATTATCCGGGGCCCATGCATGGAAGTATTAATGTTGTAAATGTGATACATGAATATACATGATTAATATATTTCCACAGTTGTAGTAGACATTGAGAGACTGGTGCCATGTTGTTGCAGTGGTCACATCCAGTATGCTGACATGTACGAGATGCTCAGAAATATGGAGCCCCCTGTTGGCTTCGGAAAGAAGTGTCCTTACCGGCTCGCCTACAGGGTAAGTAGTGGGACCCTTTCTTTACCACCAATTCATTTTTAATTCCTGGTGATTGCATTGAAGTTCTTGATTAGGGCCTGATTGTTCCAGCTTCTTACTAAATGAAAATCTAAAGGGAGTTGAAAATATTCAGTTTAATTCAATTCAACAGCTTTTTTCCAGACTCAGTAGAGCAAAGACATGCATCCTACATGTGAATCTGAAATCCATACGTTATTGTTAAGCAGGTATTGAAATTAATATGTACTCATTTGCAGCTATATATATATATATATATATATATATATATATATATATATATATATATATATATATATATTTGATACAGTTGTCACTGTCAAATATTCAGATATAATAACATATTCCAGTGTTCACATGTTCCACATGAATATCACAAACTGGTAGCCAGTATATCCATTATATTATAATTATCTGATCTATTAAATCTACGCATAAATGTATATACTAAGTTCCTAATTACAGATTGACAGTATTATACATCAAACAGAGTTCATAAGAAACTGGTGCTTTTATCTTTAGATACTCATAAATAATTCTCTGTTGGGGTGACAAACCATAAATTACACATAAGTGTTTACTGTTGCTTTGACTGTTGTGTCTTCAGAAACTGATCCGGATGAACATGCCTGTGACAGAGACTGGCACAGTTCACTTTACCACCACACTGTTCGCCTTGATCCGAGAGTCACTCAGCATCAAGATGGGTCCAGGTCAGATGTTCCCTCAGTTCACTTACATAGCGCTGCATCCAGTCCTTGGGACCATTCGGAGCAATCTAATGACAATCTACACTTCACCCCCTTGCACACATGATCATTCTAATGACAATCTACACTTCACCCCATTGCACACATGATCATTCCAATGGCAACTTAACTTCTCTGGGAAGCATTCAGTCACACTGCAATTACTGCAATACACTGTTTGCCATGATCCAAGTGTTGCTTGGCATCAGGATTGGACGAGGTTATTCCATTCCATAGAATGACCAGTAAACTTGTGACTTCACAACATATCGGCACTGAAACTTTTGTAGCTTGCCAATATGATCGTGTCAGACTGTATCATTTAATTATAAGTCCATGATACATAACAAGGATCAGGACCACTAGATTTAAAGTTTATCTGACATCACAGCACGACACAAGAATGACAGATGGTAGAGGAAGCTGCTGTACATGCGTAGCAGTAGTATCTCTCTGTAGTTACCAGTTCTATCTTGATGGATACAACAGTCGATGGCATTGAAAATTATATATACAATATCCTGAAATCAAATTCAACTTTACAGCTGAAGAAATGGACAAGAACGACATGGAACTGAGAAAAACCATCCGGACACTGTGGCCAATCCATGCAAAGAAGATGGAGAATTTGCTTGTGCCGCCGAATGAAGGTAATCCTGTCATCTATGTATTCCTGGCTTCCACTGACTACAGTTTGGGGTGGTGTTGCTCTCATTTGTATAGCTTGTGGCTTGTATTTGTAGTCAACTTACAATGCAGTTCTACTCTGTGCCCGTCACAAGAAGATTTAATTTGTCTTAAACCCAATTTACATTTTGAATGTGTGGGCTAACATGGTGTTATGCGATATCGCGCTGCCAAAATCAGCCGTGTAGACACTCACGCTAGGCCGATAAGCAACACCAATTTATGGAAGAGTTTTATCAGGGAGAATTGGGATTGGTTCTATGTGATCCAACAGTTGATCCTGATTATAAAGCAGTGAGAGAGAGAGATTTATTAAGATCAAACTATGAGCATAAGAGTACAGTTATAAATACGTGTCAGTTGTGAATAAAATGTTGATTGATCCACGGAGACCTGCACCAAGACTTGAAAGATCGCTGGCGTACAGGCCATGATGACAGTTATATACAGTTACTTATATTTTGTTAACCAACTAACACTGATATTATAAATGTGATGCCACACGCCAAAACCAGGCTCTTCTCGACAATTTTACAAAATCATTTTATTACAGATTCAAATAGAGGAGATACACAGCTTTAAAATGACACCAACATGAAGAGTGTACCTTACTCCTGGGCCAAGATATTACACTTTTAGTGGAATAATAGTTTTGAGAAAATCAGCTTTAAAAACAGCATTGAAAAATTGCTTCTCCCATAGCAACGATGCACTTATAATGCTCCAAATGGAATGAAATTTTGTATGTTCCTCCAGTAGGTGTGTATAAATAAGATACATAAGTATGAAGTGGAAAAACCTATTATTTATTGAATGCCACCTCATTTACTACTAGGTTTGGTATTCCCAGAGACTACCGTGAACACTGGGTGCCGAACCCCTAAAGTAAATCCCTGAAATATCTGAAAATAAAACATTATTTACACTTTACATATATAATAACACTACACAATGTCAGTTTCCCCAATTTGGAAAGTCCGCTCCCGCTGGTGCTGAGCCAACCAGTGCAGGCTCAATGTGGTCTTCCCCTGCCCCTGCCGAGGCGACTTCCACGGGCTCGATACGGCCTTCGAAGTAATCTTCAATCACGGCAGCTAAATTGCTATCCTCGAGATTGCACCCCTTCGCACGATCCAACTCGGTAACTAAATAAGCTTCTTTCGATGCCATAGTGCAATTCATTAACGAATTGAAGACGAAAACAGCGGGCGAAACTGGCGAACAAAGACGAAAGGAATGTGTAAACAAGCCGACTGCGCATGCGCGCTTACGTTTTCGACCAATCAGCGAGCGTTTCGCAACTTCCATAGCAACAACAACACTTCGTTGCTGGATAAAGTATGTATAATAGGAGCTGTTCTATTGGTCTAGAGTAAGAGATTCCCAATCACACGTGTAGTTGACGTCATAAGCTTTCCAGCCATGTATAACATGTGGGGTTTCCCACTTGTAAGCGAGCAAAGACAGTCGATCAAAAGCGCGTAAACATGGCTTTGTTTCAGACTTCTCAACCGCGACGCTAATCAGGGGCCTCAATTAAGTGCTAAATATTACTAGTTTGAACAATCTTTCAGCTTATATAAATGGATTTATGGAAAGCTTGATAATTTCGCTGTTCAATTCCGTCGTTAACCCATTTTCGACAATTCGAACGGGCACCATGCGTTTTAGGCTCCTGCGCCGAACAAAATCTAGCGAGAAGCGCCTGGTTTTGGCATGGCGCATCACAAATAGTAATATATCATTCTATATGTAACGAATATTCTGAGTATAAACACTGATCAAAATTTGCAATACAAGAAAATAGTTAAAGGATCATAAATGAGTGCCACAATCAAATATCAAAAATTAACACCACTAATACTAATTCACACTAACATAATCAACACTAATTAACACTAACCAAACACTGGCTGATCAGTGTCTATACAAGTTGTTCATCAAAACACACATACTACTTTGTTGCATGTTTTTGTACGACAAGATACCGCCCGACATATTGTTGCAAAGATTGTTCAGCTAAATAGAAATCTATTTTATCTTGAAAAGTTGCCATACCGCCAAATAGTCGTAATAAGGAAGTTGATCTGATTGTCAGAGTTGACGTATCAGAAGATGACGGTGGGCAAGATCTACGCGGGTCTGCTCATTGTAGAGAACTGGCGCGCATACAAACAGGCCAAGAGTAGTGGCATCATGGTGGGTACTGCACTTAGTGATGTACAAACATTGATAGTGCTTGCTGTTAGAATGGTAGACACATAGGGCCACGGTCCAGTCACACTTAGTCTACGTGTAGGAAGGTTCTGCAAATGTGTTTACATCAAATAAGCATTCATCTTCTGTTCATTTTCATCTTCATAGACATTTTTTTGGGCATTATTTCATCCCTTGATGCCAACCCTTTCAATTTTATCAGGAGGCTCCCATTTGCATGGTTAACATCCTGCCTTTATAATAATTATTTGCTGTTCAAATATCCTAATAACATCAAAATTTAATATACATTTCTAATGATGATATTTCAGTAACTTTTATTTTGTCGGCTCTGCTACAGATATCACTTTAATCTGTTGTTTTCTTGCAACTTTTATGTGTTGCAATACATTCCACTGCACTCAAGCAGTTCTGTGTATATTTCGTTAGAAGTACATAATTTTTTACAAACATTTAATTAGTATGAAATGGATTGAGTTGAATTGGATGCGCATGAGCTTGACACCAATGTAAGTTTATGTCATGAACCATATCACATTTGACACATTACATTTTCTAGTCATCACTACATTCAAGTGACCCATCACAGTACGCATACCAGCCGGTCAATGCCATTTGTTCATCTCTCTTTCAGGAAAAGACCAATAAGGAAGAGGTAGATTTACTAAGCACTATTGCACTGTGTCTGTCTGTCTGTCTTCGTACAAACCTTCATGTGCACGTGTTTTCTGGTGCATTTTGCCATTGCGCACGGGCTGAGTTGATTCTGAGGATGCACTTCACTCTGCCGGTCACGCGGCTACAGCGATAAAGATAACTTGGCAAATGTTGCTTTTATTATGCAACTGGTCCTATGCATGCTGCATATTTAACCATGTCTTATAAATTGTTGAATTAATTCTAAATTCAGTATTGCATGCAATAAATATGGCAAAATAATACTTGTCCAAGAAGTGGTGATTTTGTCAATGATTTTTCATTGATTGTCTAAATCGCTTGTAACCCATCTATTCACTGGGACAATCTTTGACAAATGCTTAAGAGAATGTGGTGTCAATAAAGTAAGTTGACACCATTGTTCTATGTTCTTCCTTTCTGGTTGCTTCTATGCTGCTTTTGGATGTTTTTGTTACAATTTTTTACATTTGTTCTCTACTGTTTAGTATCTTTGTGACTTTGGTCATCTGTCTTTTGAATATAGTGGTGATGTACAATAAAGAATGATGGTTTTTTTAATTAAAGAATCTGATGCATTAATTAAACACATACCCGTTGTCAACATCCATATACAAGCTCTGTACATATATATATATATATATGTATATATATGGTTTGTTCTGTATCTAATTAATTATCAGTATTATTCTGCAATTTGTGTGCATTGTTCATCATCATTGTTCAAACGTCTAAATTTGTACACAGCTTCCATTGTAAAAAACCTATATTTTATGTAACATATAGTTTTCATGAAAAGGTGATGTATTCGTCATTTTATAATTCAACATTTATCCAGTTTTGTCCACAGCTGTCATCCAGTTTTGTCCTCTTGTCCATATCTGTCATTTCTGAGTGACGTGTATTTGCAGCAACCGTCACTGTTCAAGCGTCTGATGGGCGTCATGCGGGCGTCAACAGGCCACTCAAGTCAAAGTCTCAACTCTGACAATTCTGGTGACGTTGAACTCGGAGTGAATGGTATCCACAGGTAAATGTCCACATTGAACACTGGAGATAACTGTTAGGTTTGTCAACATTTCCCTTAAAAATCTCTGGTTGAACTGTATTTTTGAGTAAGTAAATTTGATACGTAGTATTATGTACTGTAGTCACAATGCGTTACCATAAAAACCCATTTTCCAATTATATTCTCAGAGCTATTGACACTGTATTTGGCAAAAATATATACCTACTGGTATCTGAGTAGATGAATTGTTCTTTATTGACGTGATTTTGTTACCATGACATTTTTCTGTGACTATTTCCTACATTCCAGTAAAACAGCTGATGCAGTTATGAACATGACTTATAATCAACAGTTATTTTCGAAGATGTGTTGACGTGAGAAAATAAGTGAGAAGAAACAGTAACAATCTGACTGTTGATGTAGTGCGGCTGTTAAGAGCACACAACGTGGTTACTCTCTGTACATGAGTCCTGTGTTGGTTACAGTGTATCTGGTAGTCCAGAGAAGGGTGGCCCAGGAATGCTGCAGGGAACAAGCAACAGGAAGACTCTGACAGGCAGCCAGGTGGGTCCACATGACACAGTCGCCCCCCCCCCCCATCTTCTGGCTCCCAGATCTTGGCTGTGCATGCACAACTACTGAGTCACTAGAGTAACACAGGTCACTGAATGTATATACACATGCACTGCTCCATATGATAGAGGCTTGCTGAGTCTACCACATTTTTACTACATCTAACTGTCTTACAGACAGTATATTATTCATCTACCGGTCTTGCTAAATACTCTTATTTTTATTCAGATCTGTCCACTTTGTACAGGTAGTGCATGTAAATGAACACTCTGTTTTAGCACTCAATGCAAGGATAAGTATTTATGTTCTTTCACATTGTCATGGCTGTTGACAAATATGTCATCTGTCACCACAGATGGACAGAGTTAGCACTGCAATAAATTTCACATGTTGGCTACTGTTATTCATATTGACTCAATCAGATAGAATCATGACTGTCATATCCACTAAAGCAAAGCAAAAGGGACCAGTAGTGTCAAGTAGGTGCTCTTCTGACAAGATGAACATGCCATGTTTAGGGTGGTGAAGGTATCAAGGACATCAGTTGTAGATTCCTACAAAGTAAAAGATCTGCAGCTCATTCAGTTAGCAGTGATATCCATATTGTTTTAGGTATTCATAGCATTCCCCTCACTTGCGCACTATGCTTTATTTTGTCATTTGGCAATGGTAATGATAAATTGGGGAAGATACTTTTGAGTTTGAAATGAAAATAAACTCAACATTCTATGTTATGCTCTAGCGATGGTAATGACAGTGTCAGCATTGTCATGTCATGCTCTTGCGATAGTAATGACAATGTCAGCATTGTCGTCATGCTCTAGCGATGGTAATGGCAGTGTCAGCATTGTTATGTCATGCTCTAGCGAAGGTAATGCCAGTGTCAGCATTGTTATGATGACAACAGTTGTATTTGTTATTGCAGTATATAGTGCATCTATTCACTAATATGTTTCTATTGACATCACCTTCGCATTGGTGTCATGTCATTGGTGTAATGTCATTGGTGTCATGTCATTGGTGTAATGTCACTGTAGACAGCACCCAGTGATGTCTCTATACGGTTTATTACAGAGACAGAGTATTAAACACTTGGGCTTCCTCAACCCTGCCTTTCTCCTTAGTCCTGAACTATACGAACCAACATATGACACATACTCACTTCAGGTATCTAACAGGTGGCGGGCTCATAGACATAGGGACATACACTGGCGGTGGGCTCATAGACATAGGGACATACACTGGCGGTGGGCTCATAGACATATGGACATACACTGGCGGTGGGTTCATAGACATAGCAACATACACTGGTGGTGGGCTCATAGACATAGGGACATACACTGGCAGGGGGCTCATAGACATAGGGATATACACTGGCGGTGGGCTCATAGACATAGGGACATACACTGGCGGTGGGCTCATAGACATAGGGGCATACACTGGCGGTGGGCTCATAGACATAGGGACATACACTGGCGGTGGGCTCATAGACATAGGGACATACACTGGCGGTGGGCTCATAGACATAGGGACATACACTGGCGGTGGGCTCATAGACATAGGGGCATACACTGATGGGGGCTCATAGACATAGAGGCCCATACTGGCGGTGGGCTCAGACATAGGGGCCCACATTGACGGTGGGCTCGTAGACATAGGGACATACACTGGCGGTGGGCTCATAGACATAGTGACATACACTGGCGGTGGGCTCATAGACATAGGGACATACACTAACGGTGGGCTCAGACATAGGGACATACACTGATGGTGGGCTCATAGACGTAGGGGGCCACACTGGCGGTGGGCTCATAGACATAGGAGCCCACACAAACGGTGGGCTCATAGACATAGGGACATACACTGATGGTGGGCTCATAGACATAGAGGCTCTCACTGGCGGTGGGCTTACACAAATACACTCTTCTTCCAATATAGCTCATGGCTCTGTGTGTAGTGGACTTAGACAAAGTCTCCATAGGTGGTGGGCTTGTATGAGAGATATACTTTTCTTAGAGAGTGATTAATTCGTCAGAGGGGTTAGATTAGTTAGATACACTCTCTAGACCTGGTTGGCTGAGAGAGATATGTGCACTAGATTTGTGGGCTTTGATAGACACATCAGATGTGGTGGACTTAGAGCTGTTGGCTGTAGGGCTTAAAAAATTAATTGGTGGTGGCATTTTCAATTTTGGTGAAATGGTGTTTTGTATGAATATGGTATTGACAGTTTTGCTTGTGTTTTAATTAGAGAATTTGCAGTAGCAGCTAGAACCAATACATGCCTGGGATGTAGCCATACGTAGGTGTAACGTGGTGATACCTAGATGTGTCCCTAGCATGTGTTAGTGGTAGTTCTGTCAGTTCCTAATTATGTTGTTATTAAAACTACAGTAAGTCAACAGTTGGGTTGTCATAACTAATCAAAAGGATTTGTCAGAATCAAGAATTGAAATTACTCAACAGAAATATTTTCCTGAACTTTATCTTGTATATGGTATCAGAAATTATTAATGTACAGCAATTTTTAAAAAGGTAGAGTTTCTTCTTTATATAACTTCCCAGAGACGTCGAGTTGTGTTAGAATGAACAGGTTTACTGGGGGATGAAGTGTAAAGAGCTTTGAAAGGTCCTATGGACTGGATACCACGCTGTATAAGCATACATTTACCTTTATGTTGCACAATATCCAGTCCTTAAGACCTGAAAAAATACTATATATTTTTCCCCTTGGTAGACCCATTCTGGGAAGCGCAACTACCATACTTTTTGTTTCACACTTTGAAATTAAACTGGCAAGATGTAAGAAAATGTTGTAATATTTGTTTTGTATCTGTTATAAGGATGGACAATATTGTATGATGTGACCTCTAATAATGGCAAGAAGTTTAGATTGTGTCAAGTCATAAAGTGACATTCCAGTATAGAAGTAGAACATCCAGCTGGTTACATGCACTGAAGTCTATCAGTGACACATACAATGTCCTAGTTTGGTGACACTCCACTAAACTAGCACATTCTTGTCACTGTCATTATGACAAGACGTCATGTTGGAAGACTACTTAGGAGAGTGTTCAGTGCTGACACTGGCATGTGATGTGTGTCACAGGGGATGGAGATGAAGAATGTGAGGTGGGGAGGAGGAGGAGGAGCAGGAGGAGGGAGCAACTTGACTTCTTCCTCAGCCAAGCTCACACAGGATGAGGTACGTCACACCCCACATACACTCTACGTCTGTCAGTCTTGTCTAAGGTCACCAGTACATGGTTTCATCTATATGTCTAAACACACACAGCTGACTTGGTGTGTAAACACACCTCACATGTACACGCACGCACACATACACACACACTCACATAGGCAACATTGAGTCTTGTTGTAATGGTTGGGGTCTTCATTACCCCGCTAAAAATTCAAAGGTATCTGGCACGAGAAGATAATTATATCAGTAGCTATTGTTAGCTCAGTATGTTGAACTTAAGATTAAATTAGACCTGACATGGTGGAATCATTTTTTATTCAGAAATGATGTTCACTGATGATTCTTAACCAAAAATACAGAAGAAATACAAGTTTTTAGATTTTTTTGTAAAGCAACTTTGAAAAAGTCCTTGCTGTAGATTCTGGTTGCAGTTTGTGTGTGGAAATGTTTCTTTAATAATTGTAAATTAGCTTTTCTTTGTAGTTGATGCATAAGGCCCCACGCAATTCCTATAAACCATATATAAATACACAGACAAATGCACTCACGTGAAGCTGTTGACAGACATAGCGTCCATATTACACATTGGTTGTGTTAGTGCACTCAGTACTGAGTCATTGTTGTCATGTTGCAGTTACATTGAAACTCTTATTGAAATATCTGTGCTGTATATCTGGAAGTTAACATGTTGGCATTTTTGTTTTGGTCTGCTTTACAAAATAATAGACATTGTGAATAGAAGATACCACATATAAATAATCTAAATTATAAAACTATTATATTTAGCAAATTTATGTTGTCAGAAAACAAATAAAGAAGCAACACTTTTCCAGATATGCCCCATTTTCAACAAAACCATGTTATGGTTCCCTCCTCAAAGTGATTTTATTCCTCATCTGATTTCAAACTCTTCGCAAAAAAATTAACCTATCTCTTGTACACTACAACATCCTAGCTCATTTGTACATTTGCTATTTTATTTTGGTGTAATCAGAGGATACATTATTTTTAACTGGCTCCGATCAACATACGGCTGTTCACACATTCTCAAGTTACCCGATCTCACGATCAAGGTCAATTCTTTCAATGATTTAAACAAAAAGATGCATTCTTTTATTAATCCAACTGTGCATATTACTTAAAGTATTCATGTCCTACATATTACTTAAAGTATTCATGCACTACATATTACTTAAAGTATTCATGCACTACATATTCCTTAAAGTAGTCATGCACTACATATTATTTAAACTATTCATGCACTACATATTACTTAAAGTATTCATGCACTACATATTACTTAAACTATTCATGCACTACTTATTACTTAAAGTATTCATGCACTACATATTACTTAAAGTATTCATGCACTACATATTACTTAAACTATTCATGCACTACATATTACTTAAAGTATTCATGCACTACATATTACTTGAACTATTCATGCACAACATATTACTTAAAGTATTCATGCACTACATATTACTTAAACTATTCATGCACTACATATTACTTAAAGTATTCATGCACTACATATTACTTAAACTATTCATGCACTACATATTACTTAAAGTATTCATGCACTACATATTACTTAAAGTATTCATGCGCTACATATTACTTGAACTATTCATGCACTTTGATTTGAACATCAACGAACCTGATTCGCGATGGACTAAATCAGTTGAGGAGGGAATTTTAATGCCACATTTTAATTTTCAGCAGATGTGCCCTTACAGTGCTAAACTGATGCAATGTTGAATGACAAGGGTGTTTTATATGTTCACTATTGCTCTCCAGTATCTTATGTTTCTTTCTCAGTCAAGTCTCAGCAGTTTCAACGACATCTGTATGACATATTCCATGTATGCATGCACAAATATAATTTATCTATTATATTTGTGGCAATATTTTCATGGTAATTTAGAGATATCGTAAACTTCCATGAATAGCTACAAAGCCTAGGTTTGAAGCATACATGCCATAAATAATAAAATGGCTTACTATTATTAAGATGTACGTGAGATCTGACTAAGTCTTTCCAGACATATCACCTTGTTGCCACACTTCACTTTGATGAGGCTCATGCGTAAGAAATCTGTTGTATAATTTCTCCAAATCTTTTGCGGACTCACAGGTATTTCTCGATTATCACCCACCCCACCATGTTATGTAGACCGAGGCTAGTCACTAAGTTGCGTTTCTGTCACCTGTCTTCAGTTGTCATCGCATGTGTGTGTTAGGTCCCCTGCAGGCGATGACCGTCCACGCCACAGTGCACGAGTCCGTGTAGCAACGAGTTGTCTCATTTTTAGTTTGCATTATGGAGCCAGGACGATAGTGGAGTGTAGTCTTGACCTGCCTGTGTGTAGACTTGATGCAGAATGGATGTGCTCAAGACGCTAGTGGCTATAGTTCATGTTGCCTGTGCGTGTGTGTCGAATGCTTTCTCACAATCAGTTGGTCGCGTAGGAAATGTAACATACGCAAAATATGAGATTCTAACAAGAAAACTAATAACATGTACAACTGCACTTGTTAGTATCCAGTCTACTTTATGTTTACCTACTAATTCAGTCAAATGTGAACTGCAATTACATGTTTACATTCACTAAGCCTATCAGTAAATCTCTTGGACACAGGGACATGTTTTAATTTGATAAGAGCTTCAAATTGGAGACGTGATATTGAAATGACAAAGACATGACACAGGAGTGTGTCACTGTTTGTTGAACTGCAAAGACACATGACACAGGAGTATGTCACTGTTTGTTGAACTGACAAAGACACATGACACAGGAGTGTGTCACTGTTTGTTGAACTCACAAAGACACATGACACAGGAGTGTGTCACTGTTTGTTGAACTGACAAAGACATATGACACAGGAGTGTGTCACTGTTTGTTGAACTGACAGACACATGACACAGGAGTGTGTCACTGTTTGTTGAACTCACAAAGACACATGACACAGGAGTGTGTCACTGTTTGTTGAACTGCAAAGACACGTGACACAGGAGTGCGTCACTGTTTATTGAACTGCAAAGACACATGACACAGGAGTGTGTCACTGTTTGTTGAACTGATAAAGACACATGACACAGGAGTGTGTCACTGTTTGTTGAACTGACGAAGACACATGACACAGGAGTATGTCACTGTTTGTTGAAATGACAAAGACACTTGACACAGGAGTGTATCACTGTTTGTTGAAATGACAAAGACACTTGACACAGGAGTGTGTCACTGTTTGTTGAACTTACAAAGACACATGACACAGGAGTGTCACTGTTTGTTGAACTCACAAAGACACATGACACAGGAGTGTGTCACTGTTTGTTGAACTCACAAAGACACATGACACAGGAGTGTGTCACTGTTTGTCTTCTTGTTTTCCATATTCATCTGAATCAGCTGCTCAATTACACAAATGTTATATATAAGAAAAATTAAACATAGTTTACATAGTCAAAATTATTTGTTATTGAAACAATATTGACAATTCCATAGCACTAACAGAACCAACATGTGAAACCCACAAACTTTAGATGCACTTCCCATTAAACAGAATGGCTGAATTCTACAGAAACGGATCAGGTATTGGAACTGCAGTCTAGCATCATACATGACAGTCAGAATGTAAACGAAATGTCCAATTTTATGTGTTGCAAAAGTAAAACGTGTTGGTAGGTATATGTTGGTAGGTATATGCCAAAATCAGTGGCTTCTTTAATTTGCCATGAAAGCCAGATGAAAACAAACCTGCCCATATGACGGATCATCTCAATACACTGACATATGACGGATCATCTCAATACACTGATGTATGAGGGATCATCTCAATGCACTGATGTATGAGGGATCATCTCAATACACTGACATATGAGGGATCATCTCAATACACTGACATATGAGGGATCATCTCAATACACTGACGTATGAGGGATCATCTTAATACACTGACATATGAGGGATCATCTCAATACAATGACATATGAGGGATCATCTCAATACACTGACATATGAGGGATCATCTCAATACACTGACATATGAGGGATCATCTCAATACACTGATGTATGAGGGATCATCTCAATACACTGATGTATGAGGGATCATCTCAATACACTGACGTATGAGGGATCATCTCAATACACTGACATATGAGGGATCATCTCAATACATTGACGTATGAGGGATCATCTCAATACACTGATGTATGAGGGATCATCTCAATACAGACATGAGGCATCATCTCAATACACTGACATATTTATATGAGGGATCATCTCAATACACTGACATATGAGGGATCATCTCAATACACTGACATATGAGGGATCATCTCAATACACTGACATATGGCACTACACGAAAGTGAGGTTATTTAAAGGTTCCTCCTCAACTCAGTTTTACGATAGTTTCATTTCAAATTCATTTTGTGAAAAATCAAACCTACCTAGTACCCACTGTAACATGCTAGTTCATTTGTGCAACTTTTTTGTATAGTTATTGAGAAAACATCAGATGAACTATTAAATTACTTAATGTTTGATTAAACGTTAAGTCAAGTGAAAATGGAAACGCTGAAAGCCCACAAATGTTACCCTTTGTAACTTAGTCATGTGATCGGCGAGAGGACAGAATTATGTCTATTGTTGGCCTTGACCTGCATATTGTTTACCATTTTGGATATCCACTATTTTGAGCCTTACCAGATATAACGAATTAAGTAAATTTTTCTATTACTTTTGTGATTTGTGATAGGCTAAATTAATTGTGTATGGAGTTTTAAATTTTTAATTACAGTGACCTATGAGAATGTCATCTTTCTTCCTGCTGTAATCATCACATACCATTCATATTCAGCCATCAACACATGACTGCTGCTAGACTTAAAGTCGGCACCTTTTTGAGCTATCATCAGAAGATAAAATGATGTTTTTAGGACAAATCCATGCATGTACAACAGTACATTAAACAATTGCTAATGCTCCGTCCAGCAATTAAATTTTTTGTAATATGTCATATGTCTTGAGATCATCATCCGTAACCCTAAAATCTAACTGTGAAGTGTGAACAGAGCAAGGTTTAATGTTTTCTCTGTAAATGTAAAAAAATATTATTTGTAGGAAATGTGATATATATATATATATAATTGCTACATTAATAGACATATTTCTATTTTCTAAGAAAAATATTGAAAATCAATCAGTATTTCTTCTGATTTCTTTGGTGCCAGGTGGGTGTGTTTTATTGTTCAAAATAACCTTTCCATGTTTCAAAGTGGTACGATAGAAAACACAGTGTCTGATAGGAGAATAACTTATCATTTCTCACATTGATAAATTTTGGCATAGCCAAAAAGCCTTCAATGAAGCTCAGTTTGTGTACATACACTTGACAGTGTACAGACATACATTGTAGGCCCATACACATAACCATTAGCAATATTAATTGTATGTGAGTAGTTTCTCCTCCATATATAGTGGGCCAATCCCCTAACACCTATTTCATTTGTCAATTTCTAATATATATGTTACCAGCAAATGTCACTTTCATTGCAATTTGTAGTAACATATTTATTTCAATAAAAGGATATATTACAAAACACCCTTTACGATACCCTGTTACATACAAACAGAAACTGTATCAATGTCAAAAAGCCTATGTATAAAACACTCTCGAATGCATTTTCTTCCCATTAAATGGAGTCACATAGGCAACTTTTAGACTCTACAGTTCACTTAAATGAAAGCATGTGACAGTGATTCCACCTGGAGAACTTAAAACTCCAAATTCACTTGTAGGTGACAACATCTCATAGTCAGGGAAGGCATAAGTGAGTGAATATCTTTGTACACTAATGACTGACTCTACACAGAACCAGCATCAAAGAGTGTCTTTCTTCTAGCTAAAAAATAAATTCACATGTTCAATTGTTAGAATCTCAATTCAAATCAGATTGATTGAATTGCCCCTATCGAGCTGGGACTCCAGAGTGACACTCCACCATTAGGTTGACACTGCACCAGCATGGTGACACTCCACCAACGTGGTGACACCCCACCATCAGGGTGACTCTCCAACGTCAGGTTGATGCTACAGTCGGGGTGACACACCACCAACAAAGTGACACTTCACAACAGGGTGACACTACCATTAAGGTGACATTCCACTATCAGGGTGACAGTTCGCCACCAGGCTGACACTACACAATCGGGGTGACGTTCCATCATCATTGTGACAATCCACCCATAAGCAGGGTGACATTTTACCAACATGGTGACACTCCACCATCAAGGGAACAGTACAGTCAGGGTGATGCTCCACCATCATGGTGACACTGCACCACCATGGTGACACTCCACTAACAGGTTGACACTCCACCAACACAGTGATACTGCATCACAATGGTGACACTCCACAAATAAAAAAGCATAACATTACCAACATGATGACACTGCACAGGGTGATGCTCCATCATCATGGTGACACTTCATCATCATGGTGACACTTCATCATCATTGTGACACTCCATCATCAGGGTGACAATCCACCCATAATCATGGTGACATTCAACCAACAGGATGACACTCCAACAACAGGGTGACACTCCATCCACCACCAGGGTAACATTCAACCAACATGGTGACACCCCATCCATCACCAGGGTGGCGCCTCATCCATCATCAGGGTGACACCCCACCCATCATCAGGGTGATACCAACCTATCATCTGGGTGACACTCCACTCACCATTAGGGTGACATTCAGCCAACAGGGTAACACCCTACCCATCAACAGGGTAACACTCCAATAACCATCAGGGTGACACTCCATCCACCATCAGGGTGACACTAAATCCACCATCATGGTGACACTCCATCCACCATCATGGTAACACTCCATCCACCATCAGGGTGACACTCCATCCACCATCAGGGTGACACTCCATCCACCATCAAGGTGACACTCCACCCACCCAGAGCATAGTGCATATTGTTTGAGCGATACAGGCTAACAGAAATGCCACAGTGATTCTTGCTACAAATAGACAATAAATGAGGCATGTACAGTTAGAATGAATGTGGTACACTGAGCATGCTCCAACATATCAAGTGTGTAGACACAAGACAGTACTAGACACTAGAAACACCATGGCACACAACAGGCCAAGTCATTGTTGACCATAGTTGTAGATCTTAGACTGCATCGTGTAGTTAACATAGGTCTGTAGATTGCTTGAAGTGTCATCTTGTAGAGCAAACATTTATTTAATTGTTCAGCAACTATGATAAAATGATTATGATATATGTGAAGTGTAAATTAAAATGAAATTTTTTAATCTATGGAACATACTATGATGAAAGTGAAACATGTTTTCATAGTCAAAATTGTTTCTACTTTGTGGAAAACAGAGGAAATTTAATTTTCAAGATGTTTTACCACTTTTCAAATAGCCATGTATAGCCATCTGATTAAAAATTAATTACAATTATTAATTACTAGTAGCCAGGAATTGTCGCTGTAAACTTACAGCTGCTTGGAAGTTATAAACAGTGGTGAGATAACGTGTAGATAATGTATCGAGATAATCACGAGCGAATCTTCTCTGGTGTACTTTCAGCTGAACAAACGTCCATTTTGGTTGGCCACTGACATCAGCGCCCTCCAGCAGCAGCAGCAGCAACTACACCAGGAACCACCCACACTAGGTTCCAAGCCTACGCTGCAGGCTACGCAAACAGTCACTAACAAATTTAACACCCCTCGCAGTGCCGGTGCCAGTGCCGTGGCCAGCACACCAAATGTGCTGCTAAAAACGAATAACTTGCAGCAGCAGCAGCAGCAGTCACAGAGTCAACATGACGTTGTGCAGACAGTGAAGGTGGCCAACACGACCACCTTGTCTCGGTCCTTCGGCTCACTTCTCAGCAACCTCAACAAATCAGTGAACACTGCCTATAACAGCATCATGTCGTTTCAGCAGCCAGACCTCGCGCCTGGCTTTAGGTCCCCCCAGCAGCAGCAACAACAACCGCAGCAACGCATGCACCTACAGCAGCAGCAGGCGCCATCTCCTGCTATTGCCCGAAGCAGTGCTGCTGGTTACCCGCCAGCCGGGCAGCGGTTTAGTCCAGCGTTTGCACGTTCACCAGTTGAGTCGAGATCACCATCGCCGGGCCGCGGACTTGGCTTCTCTGCCGCTGTCAGCAACATCTGTGACCAGGCCCACTCAATCGCAGAGAGAGACCGTCACACAAACACCATGGCACGCCTAGGTGAGTAAAGAACACTTTATGATTTATAGACTCTATCTTAAATTGTTCAACTAGCTTTGGCGTTGATTGCTCTCTGACTTGTGGGAGTAAGTCAGTTTGACAGTTTGGTTGAATTAATACTGTTGATGCTTGACTGTATTTTGTGTTTTTGCCAAATAAATCACGCAAACTATTTTTTTATGTATTGTCAGGTTACCACTAAATATGATTGGATACAGTACTCTGCAGGTCTTCATGTTAATATGTTATTGTATTGTTTGGCATTGAATTTTAACATTATTCATTGATATGAAAGGGAATAAAAACAATCATTGAAATCATATTATATTACATCTTGCAGTATATTTCCATTACCACCACACCGAAAAATTCATTAGAATTCAGTTAATTAATAATTCCAAATAATACTCTGTTCTACCGGCCTGCCTCGATTATGCATATTTTTCCTTCATTTATCAGCAAGCTTTGATGTGACTTCACTAGTGACATGGAAATGCAATGAGACTGCACCTTTCCATTCATTCACCTAAGTTTATAGCGATAGCGGGTGTTTCGAAGCGAGCATCAGAATGGTCTAATGTGCAGCATTCGGTTGTAATACAAACAGTAATAAAAATAGAGTGAAATGTAGTTCGTTTAGATTCCCTACACAGCCATCTTTGCTAAAGAAATGGATCTTGAAAATGAAACCTGCAAACTTCAAGCACAAACCACAGCCAGGCTTTGCTCGGCTCACTTCGTGTAAACTTGTTTCGACCACAGCCCGGAGAAGGTGGCAGCCCTGGGTTATCCTGGCGCTAAAATATCTTTGAAAGGGGATGACGTGCCAACATTATTCCCAATAGAGGAAGCTATCAATCCGTAGAACCTGAACACAGGCAGCGACATGGACAGCAACAACTGCGGCGCTCAGAGGCAAGCAGGCCTTGCAAACAGACTATCATTGACACTGTCTTACTTTCTGGCATAATCAGATCGAAGGATACTTGCTAAGCTGTTTTGAATAAACTTAATTCTAAGGTTTTTTTGCAGTATTACTAGCCACCATCGGTTCAAAGTATGACTTGCCACCATCAGTTCAAAGTATTACTTGCCACCATCGGTTCAAAGTATTACTTGCCACCATCAGTTCAAAGTATTACTTGCCACCATCGGTTCAAAGTATTACTTGCCACCATCGGTTCAAAGTATTACTTGCCACCATCGGTTCAAAGTATTACGTGCCACCATCGGTTCAAAGTATTACTTGCCACCATCGGTTCAAAGTATGACTTGCCACCATCGGTTCAAAGTATGACTTGCCACCATCAGTTCAAAGTATTACTTGCCACCATCGGTTCAAAGTAGTACTTGCCACCATCGGTTCAAAGTATTACGTGCCACCATCGGTTCAAAGTATTACGTGCCACCATCGGTTCAAAGTATTACTTGCCACCATCGGTTCAAAATCGTAACATTTTACTTGGTATTCTGAACATTGCCATCGGCCACCACTCGCCATTGTGACGCAAGTGAAACTATACTGAAGCAGTGTACAGAAATCACTGACCATCTCATTTACTTCAAATTTTACACCCGCTTTGCGAGTAAGACACATTAAACATCTAATTTTACCTATATATATATATTTTTTTTCTGTAAAATTTTTATGTTGGCAGATAGTACATGTGTTAAACTTTGTGTGTACACCAAAAAAACATTTTAGCTATTGCCTTGTTGTTATTCCTTTGTATCAGCGTGACTCAACAGTATACATTGTAATTCTTTACACCACGCATAAGGGTCACTGTTCGTTTTGAACTTTCCCTGCCTTATTACTTATTACTTGTTACTTGCTTATTTCTTTATCTGAAGTAGTATTTTTACATACCATTGCCATTTGGCGTTGCATTTAAGAAAGCTATTCTTTTTAATTTAGTAATGATCCATTGAAGTGTCTTATGTTAAAGTAAACTTTCCAATGTGTGTCCCAAACAGTGATATAGGCCCCTACAATAACTGCTCCTACCCAAACTTACTTTGTTTCTTAATGAACCCATTTTATTGTTATACCCGATACCAAGCTCTCACACCAATATTTCAATACTACTGGTATATATTAATGATTTTCCAAAATTTACTTTGTTTAGAAAGCAGAGTATAATCTAATTTATGTTGAATGTATTATTTCACAAAAGTTCTTCGTCCTATCCAACAAATTGTCAAACTCTAACTGGTTATGCCCGGTACCAAACTTTGTTATGGATTGAGACATAATAAATGAAAATAGTTACTTCAATATTTGTCAAATAAGTAAATAACAATAATTGTTATATATATATTAATGCTTTCTTATGGGATGTTATCAATAACACTTCAAGAGAAACACATTTAGACGATTGTTCAGCATTCCACCAGACCTGTTACACCCGGTACCAAGCTAATCACCTATCGCCAAAACGTTTCAACTAATGTCTGTTAGCAGGATAATATTTTTTATATTGTTGTCCTACATATATTTAGGAGCAGAGTAAACATCAGTGTTAGGATATTATATAGAAAACACCTCAACTTTGTTTTAAAAGATGGTTATTACACTTGGCACCAAGGTATGGTGATTATTGTTACACCATGTACCAAGCCTTAATGTTGCTCAGCTAAAGATAAATTTTGACCACTTCACTCAGCGGTATCGAACGAAGGATGTTCAAAAGCTACTGCAGGAAATACAAGATCTGTTGAGATGTCAGGGTGGAAGCAAAATGAGTTGGAAAATGGCTACAAACCAATTATGCTTGTGACACAGGGATGTACCTGCTGAAGAATTAAAGGAAATGTTTTCCAAGGAATATACTACTTGGAAAAGTATTTGTTAGACACAAAGAACTCATAAAGAATCAGTACCAAGTGGAAAACTTCAGGAGTGTGCACAAGTTCATGGTGAAAGGACCCTCCCAATATACAAGAACGTAAATAACTGTCGAATAGCACTTTTATAAATCAGTTCCACCATTTATGTATATTTCTTTAGGGTGTTAAAACGAACTCGGTACCTTGGTACCAGGCGTAACAATAGAGGGTAACATTCCTGACATGCACTGTCTGCCGCTTAGTGAGATTTTAGTGAGAAACTTCATAATTTAAATGTTTAGACTATGTGTTTTATCATAGTAAAGTTTAACAGAGATTGGACAATATGAAAAAAACAGCCTTTCCCAAGCCAACTGTCAGACAGTTTTGGAGGGTGGCCCATTAGCCAATTTTACCTCTATACAGTAATTGTATGTAATTTTTCATCATCGACAAGTTTCTTATTGCATGTTTTTTATAAACCGGTTTCACAGTTGGTCTTGCCATAAGCCCTGCAGGGTTTCACAGGTGGTCCCACTATAAGCCCTGCAGGGTTTCACAGTTGGTCCCACTATAAGCCCTGCAGGGTTTCACAGTTGGTCCCACTATAAGCCGTGCAAGGTTTCACAGGTGGTCCTGCTATAAGCCCTGCAGGGTTTCACAATTCGTCCTGCTATAAGCCCTGCATGGTTTCACAGTTGGTCCCATTATAAGCGCTGCATGGTTTCACAGGTGGTCCTGCTATAAGCCGTGCAAGGTTTTACAGTTGGTCCCACTGTAAGCCCTGCAAGGTTTCACAGGTGGTCCTACTATAAGCCCTGCAAGGTTTCACGGGTGGTCCTACTATAAGCCCTGCAAGGTTTCACAGGTGGTCCTGCTATAAGCCCTGCAAAGTTTCACAGGTGGTCCTGCTATAAGCCCTGCAGGGTTTCACAGTTGGTCCCACTATAAGTGCTGCAAGGTTTCACAGGTGGTCCTACTATAAGCCCTGCAAGGTTTCACAGGTGGTCCTGCTATAAGCCCTGCAAGGTTTCACAGGTGGTCTTGCTATAAGCCCTGCAAGGTTTCACAGGTGGTCCTGCTATAAGCCCTGCAAGGTTTCACCGGTGGTCCTGCTATTAGCCCGCAATGTTTCATAGGTGGTCTTGCTATAAGCCCTGCAAGGTTTCACAGGTGGTCCTGCTATTAGCCCGCAAGGTTTCACAGGTGGTCCTGCTATAAGCCCTGCAAGGCTGCCTAGGGATCACCTGAGTAAATGTAATGATTAATTAAATGAATAAGTTGGTCTTATGTAGAGTTTATTCTTCAACAAGTTGGTCTCATGTAGAGTTTATTCCTCAATATAAAGATAGGAAAGCAAGAATAATTCCTTGTATGATTGCTGAATAAACTTATCATTGTAGTGACATTTGAACGTAAATGTAAAATGCAACAACTGCGCAACCATCAGTACATGTCCTTCAATATCTATTCTTCGATGAAGTATTTGTGTAGTGAGCATATAAGGATCATATAAGGATCTTTTATGCTGCATTACACTAATGTTAATAATAATTGAGATACAGTCGCGCCTCGTTATAACGCGCCCCGTTATTACGCGGATTCGGATATAACGCGGTCGGTCGTGGACCCCGATTTTCTGCCGCCAGGGGAAAATGCCAAATGGGCCTGCTTAAACCTACTTAGAATTGCTTTGACAATTCTCAAGAAACATTAGGCGTTGTTTGTTTTGCACTGCCACTGACATCAATCGCTGTCACTGGCTTCGCTTTGACGGTTTGTAAATTGCAATCGAGATTCACAAATATGCCTCGCGTAAGAATCAGACCAACCGTTTTAAATGCATATAACAAGCAGTACCAATATAACACTTGGGTGAAATTACATGCTTCCGTTACATCGTAAATTTAATCGTTTTCACGACGCGAAACCAACATGCCAAATTCCTAACCCAAGGCGCTACCGGTGGCGAAAATACGAATTCGTCATCCGCATATGAAATGATGAATCGATGTTAAGTGGTGCGTAATAAATTTATGCTTCGGTCGAGATCGTTTGAAAGACAAAGTGAAACAATTATTAATTCTACCTATTGTCTTTTTCTGTGTTTTATCAGCTTACATACTACGTTTGTCAAATCATATACGTTTTTGCCTGCTCAGGTTATTATTTTCGATTCGTAGGCCTGTTGGTCCAGTACATCATCATCGTAGTAGATCTATTCCATAACGGTATACGTACATGTGTTTTATTCAGTTCAAGAGTCAAGAGGGTGTGACATTTAAAAATAATACACGTTGATGCTAGTATACGCGTTTAATAAGTTCCATAAACTGCATATTGCCATATAAGACAATGCTGCAAGCACACGGGGCTTCGACAGGGTTCATGGACTTGGTGCAGCGGGCGGCGGTCGCTGTTGTTTAGTAGCTCCCTGGTGGCAGATATGAGAACACCTAACGCGCCTCGCTTACAATGCGGTCCGAAGTCGTGGACCCCGACTACCGCGTTATAACGAGGCGCAACTGTAAACGGTATTATTTTACAAACTGGTGTTTCAAGTTTACATCTACTGTAGGCATGCATGCACGCACGCACACACACTCACACACATTGTTGTATCATGTTGACAGGTCACAATGATGACGTCCCCCCTCCGCCGCGTGGTCGTAGTCGGACCCGACGTCGCCCACCACTTCAGTCACAGCAGAAAGTGATGTCTCCCCATGAGAGCCGCAACAACAGCCGTGAGCCGCTCTACCGTACTACATCCCTGGATACACGATCCCGCACCCCGTCTCCTCATGCTGCCAACTCCCCCACCCAATCCCAACTTGAGTATTACGGATCGGTGAACCTGACCGACCGTTCCCGTAGCCCGAGCCCAGACACCGCCCGCAAGATGAAGACAGCGAGCAAAACTCGGAACACACGTAAGTTACCTGCAATCCCACAGAAACCCCACACGCTCAACCTTCCCAAGAAGCACCTGGAGAGTGGCACAATGCCACAGATGTTGCCTTCACCAACTATGACTAAAAGCGCAAGTAGTATAAACTTCCCTCAGCTCAACGCGTCGCCAACGCATAGACCTCACCAGCCAATGCCATCTAGGGGCAGGAGGGAACGTTCGATGTCGCCACGACGACAGCATGCATACAGCCCGACAGATGCACATGACCTGGCGGACAGCATGTATGCAGCACGGGACAGATCTGGACGCAGTGACCGACTCTATTCCAGCCAGATGCTCAACAATAGCAGTAGTTACGCTGACCACCGGTGCACTCCACCACACCGCCCTCCACATGACAATCGTTACAATGACATAAATCGCCGTGGTGACGACATCCAGGTGGTGCGCGTTGCCGGGCGACAAGTGCCGTCTGGGCTGCCCAATGGCTACAAGCCAGGGCAGGGATCAGGGAGGACTCCTGACCTACACCTGCGCAAACAGGTGCAACCAGCACCACCACCCGACGAACAGAGCGACTCAGAGGATGAGGACTGGTGCTAGCAACCACCTCCTAGTCTTCTTGTCTAGAATACAAGCAAAACCAGTGCTGCTCAAACACACCCAGACGGTTGGCCATGCCCAGCCATTTGGCCATGCCCAGTTGGTTGTCATGGCTTGGTTGCAGTGACCACCTTTGGTCACTGCATCAGTGGCTGCTGTCATCTATTGTCTTCTGCTGTGCTGCTGTGCATGCATGCAGGTTTGTTTGTGTGTCCTACAAGTAGCACCCAGTGCTGCTGCTGGCGTATTCTGCTCTGTGCCATAGTATTTTGTGAATTGTGTATATATATGGAGAGTCACTGTGCAATACCACAGTGTGTACATTGAGTGAGGGCAAACAAGGTGATTTGCTTTGTTTATTGTGCTACATTTACATATAATGTCATTTCTTCCTTATTGTCATGGAATGTGTCAGTACATATATGTATGTCATCATAGACGATGTAAAATCTACACGTGTGTAATCTCATTGGATTTTGCAGGATATTCCCAAAGAAAGTTGCTAATTTTGGACACTTTCTATGTTTGAAACAGTGGGTACGTTTGGATGAATAAATCATCAGAATCAGCCACATTATAACTGAAACACAAATGTGAAGATCCACAAAGTGTTGCTTCCTAAACACTGCTTGCTTCATACAGAATTCTGCAAGATCTAGTCAGGACAGAAAAGAAAAACACACACAAAATGATGTGCAGATTTCCAGGCACATTGAAGATTTGAAACAGGTGAAGAGAAGTATGCAGGCACTTGGTCCCTCCCCAAGTCAACTGTACCTGGGCTAGACCCCTTACTGCAGCCCCTAAAGCACTGTCACATGTCAGCATGCTGTCTCATTTATATTTCTGCCTGGGTCTCGAGGGTTCTTGTACGTGTGATGTCTTCTTCTATGCAATTCTACAACATGCACATTGTACTAAGTCTGTGTGTGTTTTGTCTATACAGAGTGTACAGAGTTGTATGGCTAACAATCTGCTACTGGTGTACTGCCAAAACCATTGTGGCATCTCAGCACATCATTTAACCCTTTATACTCCTTTTAAAATCCCTCCTCAATTCAATTGTTTTGCTCGTCTCTGTTCCTGACATATCTAACCTGTCTAATATAAAATATGCCATGCTAGATCGTTTCTACAGATCTGTTATTTAATCTTGGTTAAATCATCAGACAAACTACCAGTAGTAAATACTTTTTTACTGGATCTGGTCAAAATTCGGAAAAAAAGCAAAAGTAGTCTTTGAATGGATAGATGATCTGGTTTCTTGGTTATTAATATTAATCATAATTACCTCTCAAGAAACTTGCAGTTTGGTTTTGAATATTTCGACTGCATCTCGCAGTCTTCTTCAGCAGACTGAAGTTACGGATGTCATGTGACTACAATGCCCAGAATGTGACCAACACTATATAGGAGAAACAGCCAGAACACTTGGCACAAGAATCAAAGAACATCTATCTTGTCGCCAACCCCTATCAGCTATAAGTGAACACAAACTGAACACAGGTCATCAGTGCTCTATGAAGGACGTCAATATTCTAGACCACGAGGAGAACTGGCACAGGAGAAAAATAAAGGAGGCGATTAACATCCACAGAAAGAAACCTACACTGAACCGAGACGTCGGCCAGGAGCTCCCACCAGTCCTACTCCAGCTTGTGTCACATGACATTGGTCATGTGACACATCCGTAACTTCAGTCTGCTGAAGAAGACTGCGAGATGCAGTCGAAATATTCAAAACAAACTGCAAGTTTCTTGAGAGGTAATTATGATTAACAAAAGTAGTCTATATACTATAACGGTGATATTCATACTCTTGCAAGTTAATCAATCTAACAGTCATTTTTTTTTACAAATGTATATGTTCATATTAAACTGATTGCACACGACGTAAACTATTCACACACTGCATATTTCAACATCAAATAACCTGATTCATGATGACTAAATCAGTTGAGGAGAGAGTTTTAACAAACCAGTTGTTGGTCTCATTGACATTTGTGTTTTAACTCGCACATCGAATGTTGGCTTCATGAGACAGTCATCTTGAAGCTATCAGACACTGCTTTCTGGTCTGAACGGCTGTTTCAGTGTCAAATTGACAAACAACCATTTCACCGAGATTCATTCATGCTTTGGCAGTACATAGAGAGCAGAAGGCCAAATGTTCATTATGAAACATAAAAATATGTGTAATTTATTGATTTATTTACAATTGGTACTCATGAGATGATGTACAGGAAACTGTTGTTATATTTGTAATGATGTTTTGTTGTACAGTACATGGTTTATTGCATACATACACGTACATTCCACACAGATGCTACACCTGTATTTACCTGAAGCTACAATACGTAGTAGTGTCTTGTCGTTTGAGGACAGTATTTCTCATCAGTTTCTGTTCTTGTCTGTGTTCACGTTTCATTGATGTCAGTGTCATTGATCTTAAAGCTGATTCCTCAATTAAATTTTTGCTCATCTCAGTTTGCGTAAAATCAGAACTCGTATTGACTATGACGTGCTAACTTACTTGTACAAAGTTATTATTTAGGTTTGATTAAATCATCAGAAAAACTGTTTTTGCTCAGCCAAACAATAATTAATTTTAACAAGTATTCTGTAACATAAGGCTGGTTATTCACACTCTGTATTCTGTAACATAAGGCTGGTTATTCACACTCTGTATTCTGTAACATAAGGCTGGTTGTTCACACTCTGTATTCTGTAACATAAGGCTGGTTGTTCACACTCTGTATTCTGTAACATAACGCTGGTTGTTCACACTCTGTATTCTGTAACATAAGGCTGGTTGTTCACACTGTATTCTGTAACATAAGGCTGGTTGTTCACACTGTATTCTGTAACATAACGCTGGTTGTTGACACTCTGTATTCTGTAACATAACGCTGGTTGTTCACACTCTGTATTCTGTAACATAAGGGTGGTTGTTCACACTCTGTATTCTGTAACATAAGGCTGGTTGTTCACACTCTGTATTCTGTAACATAAGGCTGGTTGTTCACACTCTGTATTCTGTAACATAAGGCTGGTTGTTCACACTGTATTCTGTAACATAAGGCTGGTTGTTCACACTGTATTCTGTAACATAACGCTGGTTGTTGACACTCTGTATTCTGTAACATAACGCTGGTTGTTCACACTCTGTATTCTGTAACATAAGGGTGGTTGTTCACACTCTGTATTCTGTAACATAAGGCTGGTTGTTCACACTCTGTATTCTGTAACATAAGGCTGGTTGTTCACATTCTGTATTCTGTAACATAAGGCTGGTTGTTCACACTCTGTATTCTGTAACATAAGGCTGGTTGTTCACACTCTGTATTCTGTAACATAAGGCTGGTTGTTCACACTCTGTATTCTGTAACATAAGGCTGGTTGTTCACACTCTGTATTCTGTAACATAAGGCTGGTTGTTCACACTCTGTATTCTGTAACATAAGGCTGGTTGTTCACACTCTGTATTCTGTAACATAAGGCTGGTTGTTCACACTCTGTATTCTGTAACATAACGCTGGTTGTTCACACTCTGTATTCTGTAACATAAGGCTGGTTGTTCACACTGTATTCTGTAACATAAGGCTGGTTGTTCACACTGTATTCTGTAACATAACGCTGGTTGTTCACACTCTGTATTCTGTAACATAACGCTGGTTGTTCACACTCTGTATTCTGTAACATAAGGGTGGTTGTTCACACTCTGTATTCTGTAACATAAGGCTGGTTGTTCACACTCTGTATTCTGTAACATAAGGCTGGTTGTTCACACTCTGTATTCTGTAACATAAGGCTGGTTGTTCACACTCTGTATTCTGTAACATAAGGCTGGTTGTTCACACTCTGTATTCTGTAACATAAGGTTGGTTGTTCACACACTGTATAGTTTAACACTAGGTTGGCTATTCACACTCTGTATACTGTAACACAGAGCTGGCTATTCACACTATTGCAAGTTACCCAATCTAACAACTAAATTTAACTCTTAAGATTTCAACAAAAGAATCCAATGTTACTAAACCAACTGTGCACATTTGAACGTCACTGAACCTGATTCGCAGTGGGCTAAATGAATTGAGGCAGTTTTAGGGATCCAGTATTATATATCTAATTCATTCATTGACTTTGAGCAGTTTTGACTTAAGAACAAATGTAAGTATTCTAGTTAATAACTTCTCATGAAGAAACCTTACAAAGTCATGGTTTCTTACCAGAGTGTCAAATAACTTTACTCTGGATACAGATATTTGCACAATGTATCAGGCAAACTGTGGCATTAATTGTGTCGAACTAAGTCATCTTCATTTCCTCCACTGGAACTGAACTTTCTCAAAACTGCTGAAGTTGATACATTGGATTAGACGTTTCATGTCATTGTCCACTTGGAGAAATCATTGGTGATGCTGTTGTTTGACAATTGTGACAAAAGTGCATCGTTTGTCGTCACGGTCAAGCCATCACAACTTATGACTTACAATTTATTTAAGAAACATTCCAGATGTTTGTGTAATTATATTTATTGTATAAAGCCTTCTTTGCGTATGCTGTGTTTTCCTGTGTCAGTATTGAAGTTGTTCGCTCTAGTGGCATCCAACAGCCACTCTTTGGTGGTGTTCTCAACGTCACACTTGTGTAAGTATGTACATTCAAATACAGTTTCTGATTTACCTAGTCTCGCCTCTTCATTATTTCTCAAGTTTCAAGGAAATGTAACGTTGCTCAATTCAATGATTTTTCCTTCATCAAATTCCAGACATCATCCAGTTTTATTTGGATTGTACAGAACTGCACGCAATGTTTGGGTAATTACAAACCAGTATTTGTGGTGTATGTGAAAGGAAAGTTCAATACAAGTTGGCTGCCATAAAGTGGAGAAATCCTCAAGAAAAATTCACGATTATACTGCACACACACACACACAATTATACTGCACACACACAATCCTTGAACGCTTCAGCTCAGTAATAATGAAATAATATTTAAAATATAAAAAGGTGTTCCTGTCCATGCCACATCTTCATTCACCCTCAACACTAGTTCCAGTGAATTCCATAGATCTTCACCACTTGAATAGCTCCGCTACACCACATTAATTTTGAACATAAACACTAGACAATAGTGAAACATCCACCAGTCTTCCATCCCAGCTGAACCATGCACTGTATGGTTTCCAACAAACGTGCAGTGCAAAGGAGTGGGTGTCTATTGGCCTCTACAAAGTGGTGGAAACTAATATAGTGCTAAATTTTAGGTAAGTATGATAACTAGTAATGTGCTATTGAATACTTTATTGAATTTGTTTGTGATGTAAATGTTTTTTTTAAATGTTTATGTAATTGTGTGCCTTCACTCCTGAATATCTTGTTTTCACATGGTTTCATTTCTGAAAAAGGGAGTGTTTCTACTTGGTAGTGTGCTTTTATTGGAAGCTATGCGGTATGTATGGATTCCATGGCGTGCCTAGGATCTTGCAAAGGGAGTGGACCAAGCGTAGTCACCCATGCTATCATGTAGCAGTGCAATCAAAAAAATACAGAACAAATCAAAAACGTTTAAGGCAAGGGGGAGCCATGGATCGATGGCTCCCCTTAAATATGTCCGTCTGGATTATAGTCTACTCAAGGCACCAAGAAAATACGTCATAGATGGATCACTGCTTGACAGACATTTTTATTCTTTCTTTACTTGAAGAGGTATACATGTGTGATGAGTGGATATCTTCACATACATATAAGTTTTGTCTCATTCGTCTCGGAGACTGACCTCTTCTGTAGTTGTCAGCCACAATAAGCACTCACCACATACAACTGAGATGAATCTTCACTTAAAATGCTGAGAGAAGCCGAGTCTCAGTCTTGATATGTGGAAGCTCAGTTTTCCTATTTACACAACAAATGCATCATAAATCAAGATTATTCTCAGCATATCTTTAAAAACAAATATATACAAGACAATCTTCTTCCTTTCATCAAATAAAAAAAAATTCTCATTCCCTCTTGACAGCAATTCCATAAACATCAGAAATTGAGATCATTGCTAGGCTTATCTCCATTATCTCCACCTATTTTTACATAAACGTGACTAACACCATACTGCTATGTGGATGTAAATCATGGTCAATGACTAAACAATTAGAAAAGAACACAGAAGCATGCTTAGAGCATGAGAAGAATGCTTAGAGAACTATGGACAGAAAAGAAAAGTAATGAAGACATTCTAAGATAAACGATAAGATGAAGATATGCAAAATCAGAAAAAGACAAGCAGACTTTCTAGGACACCTGATAAGAAAAAGAAAACTAGATTAAGTGAAAACGCGAAAGATTAAGGAGAAACAAAGCAGAAGTCGGCAAAGAATTAAAATCCTTGGTGGTCACGCAGCCTGGGTAGGAAATAACACAACAGAACTGTTACGAGAGACCTGAGGTCTCCGGAAATAGAAGGAATGATCATCACCAGTGCCTGATGACGAACTGATATCCATGTGCCAGTCTTTGCCATATTAATAGACCGAGTGGTGTATCCTAGATTGAATGGTGAATTATAGGCATAGAGTGTATCATGGACTGGGTGTGTGCATCATGGACTGGGTGTGTGTATCATGGACTGGGTGTGTGTATCATGGACTGGGAGTGTGTATCATAGACTGAGCGTGTGTCTGCGTTGTAGTTTCTTCTCTTTGTGAGCCATGTACTCCTTGCGAGTGAGACAGGCCCTCATGTCCACAATGTTCATGATCTTCTGCACAATCTCCCTCGCTGTCTCAAGGTCACTCTCAAAGTCGTGGTGTCTGAACTCATGGCCACTCCTGTAGACGAGGCGGAACACAGCCTTGTCTGTCAACAAACACACCCCAACTGTAGTCACACAACAGATGGTATAACATATATATAAAAAATAAAATACGTATTAGAGTCACAAATCTGTTTGTTTTTATTGTAAAATCACATTATATAGGATAAATTATTATCTATTATCTTGAATGATCAAATGTGTTTTAATGACTCACATTAAATTTTTTTTAATTTGACCATTATTTGTTTATGAATATCAGCCTTGCCAATCAATACACTCACAAACAACTGTCAACAACGTCCAACACCTGAGGACAAAGTTTATCGGAGTTAGACATTCATGGAATGTCATAATGGGCATAATATTATAATAATAATATAATATAATATATAAAATACTTTTATTGCGCTAAAATACTCGGGGAGACCCAAGCTCGGCAGTGCACCAAAATAAAAGGGGATATAAGCAGTTCCCAATCGATAAGCAGTTGTAAATAGTTGGATTGGTAGGATGGGGAGCTATGGAGGATAAGCAAGTTTAAACACGTGGGTTCTTAGTTTACAGCAAAATGTTGCTACATTTCCTTTAGACTTTACACTAACAGGGAATGAGTTCCACAGAGTCGGTGCAGCAACTGAAAAAGCTCTAGTTCCAACATTTTTCTTTACACTTAGGAACAAAAAGTAGATTAGAATTAGATGATCGAAGCTGTCTGGGTTGTCTTGCAGGAGTGAGTAGTGAGTAGTCACCATGGTATTCACCCTAACAATGTCACCATGGTATTCACCCTAACAATGTCACCATGGTATTCACCATAACAATGTCACCATGGTATTCACCCTAACAATTCAAATTCAACAGATAAATCAAATTATATTTTTTAAACGTTATTAATTAAAACACATTTTGGGTGCCAAAATATTAGAATAGGTTAGTTCATAATACATGCGTACATAACATACAAACAACAGATCAGACCTTGTACCGTCAAGACTTCCACTGACATGTGATAAATGCAAGAAATCCGAGATAAGGTAATCTAATTCTGATCTAGTTTTTGTTCCCAGAGTTGAACAAATATTGGAACTATGGCTTTCTCACCAACTCTTGAATACACTCCCTCTAGGTGTTAGGTCTGCAGGAAACATAACTCAATGTTGCCGTTGTTTAAAGACTTATCTTCTTAACCAAGCTGCCTGCCTTATTTCAATAGCGTATCCAACCATCTGTTGACACCTTTTGCATTATACAGGGGTGTACACCGATGTCAACTGCCTAACCCTTCAGTTGTTGATGTGCCTCTGAGCTGGGGGCTTATATTAATATTACTCTAAAAGAGAAGAAGGCGTTCTACCAGAATGTTTCTCGTCCAGCAGGGAGCAGAAGGCGATACTGTCTGTGTCATGGGTGACGGCCTTCTGTTTAAAGAGCAGTGCCTTCCCCAGCACCGGGTCAATCTCTATCTTCTCTCCAGATATTGCTGTGGGCACAGACAAGTAGCTCGTTTCAAAACAATATATCAACAGCGTGAAAAGGTATTAATTACTTGGTTTATTTAAAGATTTTTTCTTCAGAAGCTTTGTTTAATCAGGTTTTGTGAACACTGAGAAATTAGAGGAATGCACTCAGAAATATTTGACATCTATATTTTCCACAGTAAAACTAAATCATCAATAGAAAATATTGGGAACACACTTTATATTTTGAATTTAAAAGGCCCTTCCTCAATTATATTTTTTCGCTAGTCTCATTTCAAATTCATTTTGTGAAAAACCTACCTAGTATCCACTCGTTTGTGCTTTTGTATGTAGTTTTTGTGAAATTATCAGACAAACTATTAAATTAGTTAATGTTTGGTTAAACATTAATTGAAGTGAAAACAGAAATGCTGAAAACTCATGAAATTTCGTAACTTTGTCATATGATCGGTGAGAGCGTGGAAGTCACACCCACGATTGGCACTGACTCAGTGTTTACTCTTTTGGATATCCGCTATTTTGAGCCTTGCTAGATGTAATGACTAAAGTCAATTCTTTCAATGATTTTAATAAAAATGTGCATTTTTTATTAAATCGACTGTGTGTGTTACTTAAACTAGTCACACACAACATATTTGGACATCAATGAACCGGATTGATGATGTGCTAAATTAGTTGAGGAGGGAGCTTTAATATCATAAACAGACTTCTCTGAGGCATAAAACCAAATAAATTTTGCAGAATGATTCTAGAAACATGTTAGTCCTTCAGCCCAGAATGTGTGTTTCCCTCTCCTGGTAAATGTAACAAAACAATGTCAAACAAACAAATAAATGACATCAAAATACCAATATGAAGACAGATAAAGCAGTTGACTTGATCAAGCAGGTGAATGTTAAGCAAAAGAAGAGACGAGGACACCACAGGAGGACTACCCACCAAGATGAGGACACCACATGAGGACTACCCACCAAGACGAGGACACCACATGAGGACCACCCACCAAGTTGCACTTGTGTCTTGGTCCACAGTTTGTGCTGCAGGTCGACGATGTACGTCTGGTACTGGTGACTGCTGAGAGACTCGGCCAACTCACACTTGACGACCTCCACTTCTTCCTTCATTGTGTCTCCACGCACACCTGTAACATGTCAACACGCCTGTTGACACTTACTGTTCTGTCCCATGTCAACCTACATGCCTGTTGACACTTACTGTTCTGTCCCATGTCAACCTACACGCCTGTTGACACTTACTGTTCTGTCCCATGTCAACCTACTCACCTGCTGACACTTACCGTTCTGTCCCATGTCAACCTACACGCCTGGTGACACTTACTGTTCTGTCCCATGTCAACCTACATGCCTGTTGACACTTACTGTTCTGTCCCATGTCAACCTACTCACCTGCTGACACTTACTGTTCTGTCCCATGTCAACCTACACGCCTGGTGACACTTACTGTTCTGTCCCATGTCAACCTACTCACCTGCTGACACTTACTGTTCTGTCCCATGTCAACCTACACGGCTGTTGACACTTACTGTTCTGTCCCATGTCAACCTACACGCCTGTTGACACTTACTGTTCTGTCCCATGTCAACCTACACGCCTGTTGACACTTACTGTTCTGTCGCACAAGGCAGAAGTCCAGTGTGGTCATGGCACTGAGAGGACTCTCTAGGTCTATCACCGTCCCTGGTTCATGCTGTCGCTCCAGTCGGTACTTGAGTCCTGGTGGACAGACACCACAGACATGGACTGGGAACAATTTAAAGGATGAACACATTCAACTCCCTCCTAAATTCATTTAGCCCATGTTGAATCAGGGTACTTGATATTCAAATCTATGAATAGTTTAAGATTGCTTCCTCAACTGATTTAGCCTATCGCAAATCTGGTTCACTGGTGTCCAAATATGTAGAGTGTGAATAGTTTATGTAACATTAGCAGTCGATTAAATTTTTTAAATGCTTGTTTTTGTTCAAACCATTGAAAGAATTGACTTTAATCATTAGCTCTGGTAAGGATCAAAACAGTGGATATCCAAAGTGGTAAACACTGTGTGGGTCAATGCTGATCATGGGCGTGACCTCCATCCTCTCGACGATCACATGACAAAGTCAGCTGCTTGCAATAGTATATCACTATTGCCATTTATCTGCAGAGTTTTTACCAGACATGGTCAAACATTATTTAATATATTGTCCAATAATTTCACCAAAACTAAATTAGTAAAAAAAATTAATTGCAGTGGGACGTTTATTAGGCCAGTTTACATGACTATGATCAATTTTTTGTCAGCCAGCTTACATGACTGTGGTCAATTTGAGGTCAGTCAGCATGTTGGATGAATAGTAAACTGTTCTAACTTAGCTGATCACTTCACATGGATATGGCATAAATAGATTGCAGAAATGCACAAAACCGAAACCTGAACTCCTGAAATGAAGTTATGTCATAAAAAGGCAGTTGTAATTATAACTTAACTTACCAACTTTGTATAGAAAGAATTAGTATAATAAATAACTGGTATGACTTAATTATATTATCATAATAATTATGAAAGGACATGAAGAAGACAATGCAGTACACACAAGGAATGGCACTTGTGCTATCACAGGAGGCACAAGGAGTGGCACTTGTGCTATCACAAGTGGCACAAGGAATGGCACTTGTGCTATCAGAGGAGGCACAAGGAGTGGCACTTGTGCTATCACAAGTGGTACAAGGAATGGCACTTGTGCTATCACAGGAGGCACAAGGAGCACTAATTAGCAGGGAGCCAATCAACACAAGGATCATCTAGGCCAAATTCAAGACAAAACATCGCAGAATCCAACTAAACATCATACAGTGTTTTGCACCAATGCTGAAGAAGAAACAAAGGGAAACTTCTACAACACATCACAGCAGACTGTAGAAGCTGACCCATAAATAATATCAAGGACAGGGACAGAGGCCCTGACAGGTCACTTTTAATTGCAATTAGCAACAGCATTCCTCTGTTGCACTGGTCTGTCTTCTGATCAATTCTAGCCCCAGCTGGTACCAGGTAACCAACACAGCTAGCTGCTAAAAGTGTTGTTTCAATGTTTGTGTGAGCTGATAAGACATGTCTGGGAAGACATGAGAAGGTGGGGGATCACAAACCAGATGGCATCAAATGTCTTTGTTAATTTTACTATGGGCAGTGCTAGGTTGTATTGCCTCTGACCAGTTTCCCTGAGAGGCTACTACTAGTACTGGACTGACCCTCTACCTACTCAGATACAATCACACCTGCCTATACGTATCCTGTTCTACTATGTAGCTCCTCCCATACCCCAGTGGAACAGGTCGATAAAAAGACAGATTATGCCTCATCATTAATTGCATTTAACTGAATTTATTTTATGTTGTGAGCTCTCATTAAAGATAATGTAATTTTTCAAAATACTTTTTACTTTTACTTCAAGTACTTTTGAAAAGTACTTTTACTTTTTACTCAAGTAGTTTATTTTACCAGCTACTTTTACTTTTACTCAAGTAGTTTCAAAGTGAATTACTCTAACTTTTACTCAAGTACAAAATAAAATAATTCAGTCAACCCTGGCAACACCAAATAACCACAAGTTGATTGACAAATTGGCTTATGTAAACAGCTGACCTCAAATGACGGTGATTGACAGAGACTGGTTTTACGTAGAGGAAGACACAAGGACGTACCTTCCCGTTGCCTCAGTCTGCGCTTCTTCAGAACCTTCTCCATTATCTCACCCATCGTGATACTCGTCGTCTCTAGGGGCAGCTTGGAGAAGCCTCGACCAGGCAAGTTGCTGCAACAAGAGATTACCTTCAGGCACATAACTCCTCCAACGGATGGAGATGGAGAGAGGAACAGATAGACAGATGCGTAGGATACACGCGGTGTCATGTTCATGAATGACCATATTGCAGTCTAGTGTAGGTAAGACTGTAGCCTCTGTCGGCCTTGTGGCTGTTAAAATGTTGACTGTCAATTAACTGTTTCTCGGGTACTATTTATACAGTAGAAGTGTCACCAAGTCATCATGTCACGGTCCACTCACATGGTCACAACAACTGACTTGTTTGAGGGCCACGAACCCTTCTCCCGCTCAACCAGGGCCAACTTGGAGAAGCCAAACTTGGAGATTGGCTCCCGGTTGTCTAGAGCTGGGAAGTCCATGTCCACCTCGCCGTCGTCCTCTGCGATGTGAAGCGTGTACGCCTCAATGTTTCGTCTCCAGAAAACAAAGAAAACTAACAAATAAGAAAACAATGTAACACCCGACTGTAATAATGAATTTCAACGCTAGACAGATTCATCTGTTAACTGGTTCAACATTTCATGTATTATGTATGATATTAACAAAGTTAGTATTGAATTACCTCTGTGTCTTACAATATTACATACACAGTAAATAACAAAATACAACACACATAGCACAAATGATACACACTACACACAGCACATAAGATATACACTACACAGAGCACATAAGATATACACTACACAGAGCACATAAGATATACATTACACAGAGCAAATAAGATATACACTACACAGAGCACATAAGATATACACTACACAGAGCACATAAGATATACACTACACAGAGCAAATAAGATATACACTACACAGAGCACATAAGATATACACTACACAGAGCACATAAGATATACATTACACAGAGCAAATAAGATATACACTACACAGAGCACATAAGATATACACTACACAGAGCACATAAGATATACATTACACAGAGCAAATAAGATATACACTACACAGAGCACATAAGATATACACTACACAGAGCACATAAGATAAACACTACACAGAGCACATAAGATAAACACTACACAGAGCACATAAGATAAACACTACACAGAGCACATAAGATAAACGCTACACATAGCACATAAGATATACACTACACAGAGCACATAAGATAAACTACACATAGCACATAAAATAGACACTACACAGAGCACATAAGATAAACGCTACGCAGAGCATATAAGATAAACACTACACAGAGCACATAAGATAAACACCACACAGAGCACATAAGATAAACACTACACATAGCACATAAGATAAACACTACACAGAGCACATAAGATAAACACTACACAGAGCACATAAGATAAACACTACAAATAGCACATAAGATAAACACTACACATAGCACATAAAATATACACTACACAGAGCAAATAAGATATACACTACACATAGCACATAAGATAAACACTACACATAGCACATAAGATAAACACTACACAGAGCACATAAGATAAACACTACACAGAGCACATAAGATAAACACTACACAGAGCACATAAGATAAACACTACACAGAGCACATAAGATAAACACTACACAGAGCACATAAGATAAACACTACACAGAGCACATAAGATAAACAGTACACAGAGCACATAAGATAAACACTACACAGAGCACATAAGATAAACACTACACACAGCACATAAGACACACAACATGTAGCCAACACTCACTGTAGTGGCGGGTCTATTTTCTCCACTGTGTACTGCCAACATATGAGACCAATGAGGTCATGTACTTTTGCTGTTGCCAGGGTAACGACCTCCAGGGGAAAGGGTCGGTGCTCTGAAGAAGCCATTGTTAGAAATATCTGGATTTTCTTAGTCGGTAGACCACTGGTTGCCTTGGAAACAAAACATTACACCAATGTACATGTAATAATAACATGTATAATTATCAGTTTTGTCAGTCTATAAAATAAATTGCTGGATGGTGAAATGGTCTAATGCATTGCATCCTTACATCCTACATGCTTCATGTGATCTATAATCATAAATCACATTTTATCTAATTTTTCAGATGCCATGATAATTTGGATTTTACTGTGATGCTGCATCTTGTTTACCTATTAACAGAACACATCATGGTATACGTGAAGCATTTATCTACAAAACATGATATACCCAATTTTTGCCTTTTGAGACAAATCAAGTGTTTTGTTGCACGTTGCTACGTGGTAGAAAAGCGCTATTTCATCAGTCAACTGCACTGCTGCAAAACTCCTTGACCTCCGCCACTATCAACTTGACGGCAGCACAAAAACACTCTTCATACAATTTATGTGATTTTAGCATAAAACATGTTTGGCGAACAAATGCTTCATTTATATTCGCCAGACATTTACATTCTGTGGCCTAAATCTTGCAGAACAATTTAACTTAGATGCCTGTTATCGTAAATTGTCGCCCGACATTTATATTCTGTGGCCTAGATCTTGCAGAACAATTTAACTTAGATGTGTGTTATGGCGCATTGTCGCCAGACAAATCATGTCAAAAACTGCTTGTATAAAGCATCCTTTAATGTACAGTTGGGAGATTCATGCCCTATTCATGTTTCACCTTGCCATCAAACTTGAAGTAGTCCATGAAGGGATTGTCAGGAACAGCTGCACACTCATCCAGTTGCTTGGTGAGACTCGACCGCACTCTCTTCTTTTCAGTTTGTCCTGCCAGATCCTTCTTTTCAAAGTGCTCACATATTTCTTCAACTGGTGAAACAAGGAATGACAGTAAGCATAAAAGAAGTTGATGAATGTGAAAGTCCTATAAGTGAATGACAATTTACTAGATTCTTCCCACAGTCAAACAAGTTGCTATAACAACTTGCCACAGTTGCACCAGCCATGACAACTGGCTAGATCTGTGTTGATAAATTTTTATAAATATTTTGAGATTAGTCAGTACCGGGTAATCACTTTATCCAAGTATTTAAAAATCATTATCTGCCAATACAAGAACTATTCTGTATTGATACTCACTGTTGGGTTAACTAACAAGACTTTGAAATATGGCCCTAACTATATGATCATTGTTATCACCCAAAACAACTCTTTCAATCTCCATGCAATGTCTATTAAATGAGAACTTTAGGTGGATATTTTTCACGCTGTCCAGGGCATTTCTGAACTTAATGACCACATAGCAATTATCATACATCCGTGCTTTAAAGTATTTGCTTTTCGACGGCTGTGATGTTCTCACTCGATTTTTTACTTGTCTGATGAACACAAGAAACTATGTCTGATGAACACAAGAAACTATGTCTGATGAACACAAGAAACTATGTCTGATGAACACAAGAAACTATGTCTGATGAACACAAGAAACTATGTCTGATGAACACAAGAAACTATGTACTTTATCACAATTATTCCATTTGAAACAAATCCACATTGAAACGGGACATGGCTGTATTCCTCCCAGAAATCAATACTGTATATGCAAAATCTATAGAATGTAGCTGGTCTGCTTCAGGGCTGGGTCCAATTACACAAAATTATATCAATTACAATTACAATTACATTAATTTTTTTATTTTAATTACAATTACAATTACAGTCATAATTTTCCAAATCAATTACAATTACACTGTTTCAATTTCAATTTCAATTACAATTACATTATGCAGAACCAAATATATTCAGCATTTGTTAGCTATGTATTTTTGCGCGTTTTACTGAATTTCAATATTTTTTACACAATTGATAAACAAATATAAAGGTAATGTTTGTACATTTTGTTGAATTATGACTTTGAATTATACTAAATAAAAAGATAGCCGTTTAAAACATATTTTTATTATATAAAAATACAATGCAATATCAAGACATAATCATACAGGACATATTCCAATGCAGACATTTATCCGTGCGCATTTCTGAAATTTTTCTTTGAAAAATACTAATAATAGGGTTTGATGTGTTTACTTTGAGGTTGTAGCTCCTGCTCTAAGCTGACATTCTTAATTGGTCTGCCCTTTGCTTTGTGTGAGTTGGGAATGGGAAGAGAGGCCATATAAATGGTCCTTGCCACCTGACTTGTCTCCAACCCACCACAACACAAGGGGTGTAATTGGCTTGCTAACTCTGCAATGTTTCACTGAATGTCTGTGCATTGTTTATTGCTTCCTGGCTGTTATCAACTTACTGAAAAGCCTAATTGCTAAGGCTACCCACCACTAGCACCACTGACCAGTACCCACCAGACAGTGAATACTGAGACTTAAATATAAATATATAAGCAGGTGTTATTATTAGTCTTGCTTTTCAACTCATGTGAGATTTATATTATATTTTTATTGACAATTTGTTCAGGTAGTTTGTGATATGAAACGTACTGTAATTGATTGTAATTGAAATAAAATTTCAATTATACAAAATATAACAATTACAATTACAACAACATTTTGAATCCATAATCAATTACAATTACAATTACACGATTTTGCTGTAATCAATTACAATTACGTAATTGGACCCAGCCCTGGTCTGCTTATATGACTCACATGACAGACACAACATTGTATTATATGTAACATAGTTTTATCACTTTGTCATAGTGTCCATACTTACATTCTAAAGTATGTATTGTTACACATTACCTGGACAGCTGGAGCTGCGCCACTGGACATGTTTGATCTGGCTCTGTTTGTGCTTATCACGTTTTAACTTATCGAGTCGCTGTGCAGTGTTGGACCGCCGCCGGTGACTCTCTGCATACAGCACACATTCATTAGTCATCACAACCCCCAAGTCACATAAAGGACAGTTCTGTCAATGGCAACAAGGTCAAAGTCTGTTAATTAGTCAGAAGTCTGTTAATAAGTCAGAAAAGTGAAAAATAAAAAAAACTGCTTAACATTCAGTACAATCAAGAATTAACTAAAACTATACTATAAGAATGGCTTGACAGTACTTTACCTGACCCTCCCCCTGTACAGCAGGGAACAACGAGGAAGAACACATACCCCATGATGGAATGATCTATATGAGTATATTTATGCATGTGAGTTATCAATGTCAGTCAGAAAACTGGTCACCGTCAGAATACATGTCACCATCAGAAGACATGAAGCAGAATATAGCTTTAACAGTGTACATACCAAAATCCATGTCGGGAAGAATGTCGAATGAATGCGCCAGTTCAGCATCAGACTCCAAGCCACTGTCACTGAGACTGCCTCCTATGCTACTCTCTCCATTTCTGTAAAAGAAAATCTTATCCTCAATCAACATTACGTTTACCGTTCAATTGTTTGGGAAAACTTTGGTCACAGATATGTACTTGGACTATTTCCAGTCTATGACTAACTATAGTATTACCCAGAAACATAGCTGATGTCCCTCTTTAAAAAAATTTAAAGCAAAGATTATAAGCATTGTAACAAATTAACATTAGTACGTTTGAAACAGAACATATCTATTATTCACTAGCTTGGACCATATCATGTAAAACTCAAAACTGAAGGCTTATGGGCAAACCAAGAGTTGGCACCTATAGAATAATGACAGTGTGTACTGGCGAGTGTCTTACTTGTCATGCCAACTTTTGCTGCGTCTCTCCGTTGACGTTACATGTTTCCTGTCTCCTGGTGCCTCGTCACAATCGAGTATCAGCTCACACATCCCTGTGTCATCACTCGTGATGAATGAATTACGAATGTGTGTGATCAAAAACGCTTTATCGTCCATCATTGCCATGATGGTGATGATTACTCTATTTCTGTTACATGTAAAAGCCTTAAACAGAATCAACATGCATGCTATTAATTGCTTGTTTTTTCAAGTGATGTCACAGAATTGGTATCGCAATGCACTATGGGTGTGTATGCCATTTTTATTCCCGGCAACAAAGATATCATGATGCCGATATGTGGTGTAGTAACACTGTAGTTGGTTGCACGAGTCAACAATTGCTGCCTACAACGATAGATTTATGATGGTCTTATGACATTTAACTCCAAATAGCCCTGTCTAGGGCTAACACAGGAATGCTGAATGGTTTATTTTTTCTTTCTAGAGTTTTCTTTCTCTAGAGTTAGTGAGTCCACAACAGTTTTTTCCATTTCCCAGCCTGGCATCTTTTACGTCCCCTGACACAGAGATCACGTAGAAGGGACAAATGGCTTTTAGTGTCTCTTCTGAAAGACAGGCAAAGTGAGGTGAACGAAATTGGCGAAGTTTTGAAACGGCACACAAAGTCTGACTCTGAGAGTGAGATTTTAGTTCATCGTTCAGTTACATTCAATGTATCACTTAAGTTCTTAACACTGTCTAACAATTCACAGCATTCAATCAACACATCTGCATCTCTTTTATACGCACATAAATAAACAAATAAAACACAGAATTAGAGGGTGTAACCCTAAATTCAAATACCCTTTTATCGCTCAACGACAAGAAGAAGACATTCCAATCACAGTAAAACGTTAGCAAGATATAAAAGCCGACGCACATGCTATTAAATAACTGCTCATCTGGATGCCGTCTGTGGCATTTTGCAAGCCAGGTGTACGATGAGAATCGTAAGCCTTTTGTGAAAATAATTGACTCTCATCTGCGCTGTCAATTTTCCCTTCAAACGTTTCATGTGATCTTCGCCAGGTGGCACTGTCCCCCTAGCGACTGTGTGACGAGTATTGCACCATCCTTCGGCTTACATACTTGGGGTGCACCGCTGCAGTTATCCTCCACTTAAAAGACCCCCCAATCAGACCCGATCCTGTGCCAGTTCATTAGCTCGCTTCCAGTTGATTTCGTGTTTTGCCAGGTTCTGCTTCATCAGGGCCAGCCAGGTTAGCTTTGGACGGCCCTTGGGTCTTCGCTCATCCATCTCGATCTACTTCGTCCAATGCTCTTCTTGCAGGGGTGCTTTCTGATCACGCGCAGCAGATGACCACGAATCACGAACAAATGCTCACTGGACAGTTGCTCACCAAAAGCGGACAGCTGCTCACTCTGTGTTAATGCGCGTTATTTGATGTACAAAAAAGGAGGAATTGCGGAAACGGTTTATTGAGGGAACTAACTTAAAATGTAATTTCCCTTCCCCTGCAAAATGACAATAAATAAAATAAGTGACAGTATAAACAACTTAATTCAACGATCCTTCCATTTCTGTTACTACTAAAACGACCACAAAGAGGCGCCAAATTTCTCATCATATATCTATGATGAGAAACGCACGCACGCACGCACGCACGCACTACCTTGAAATATTAGTGATGCTCACTGTCTTGTATGGTTTGACTCCCTCCCAAAGTTATTACAGTGTAGTACCATTGCTGGTGCAAAGTGAGCAGATTACCTTGTGGTTCCGCAAAACGATGTACAGTGATCTCGGCCTTTCGGGATCTCGGCCTGTTTTGGTGAACTCGGCCAGTGACCTCGGCCTGTGCGGCAGTGAATTCGGCCTGTACAGCAGTGATCTCGGCCTGTATAGCTAGTGATCTCGGCCTGTTTGGCGGCGTGATGTTGGTAAGAAATAAGTGCCCGACAGTGAACTCGGCCTGTGCGGCAGTGATCTCGGCCTGTAATTTTCTATAAAAACGGACGTTAAATAAAACTTCTTCTTGTCTAGTCAGTGATCTCGGCCTGTTTGAGGGAGTGATGTTGGCCAGAAATAAGTGTTTGTAAAATAAAACTGTGTGTTATGTATTGTGATAACTGCTATATAATCGACTCAATAATGTTCACTATTGCATGGTCGGACTTACTTATATGACAGCGATCTCGGCCGGTTTCTATAACGGGCCTTTTTATTATAGTTATGTCCGACATATTTAAATAAAAACTATAAATTATCATCGGCAAAATCTGCGTGTTAAATGTAGCCATTTTAATTCATCAGTTATAAGTAACATTTCATTAGTATGTACAGTCCGTTGCCGTAATGTGTACTGATATCATAGTATATATATATATATATTATGTATAGACAGTTGTTGGATATAATGTAGATATATATTTATTTTTGTTATTCGAGTGGGACAATGTTTCGACTCGGAATCGTGGCTAGTTTGCAGAAGAAGACAAAAGGCATAATGTAGAAAGTTTTTATTTTTATTTATAATTCCCTCCAAATCAATACATAAATGTCGTGACGTAACCTATGCAAATAAATTAAAGAAAAAATAACAGCAAAGATGGGAACCAAGAAAGAATTAGAAATTATATAAAATTGCTACTATAACCATATACCACACAGTACAATTAAATGGTAATCACAATATGAAATCGTTAATACAATCTAAAATAGGAATATATATATATATATATATATATATATATATATATATATATATAATTAAATCATAATCACAATATATATTCCTTAATACAATGTATAATAAATCCTTATGTATAATAAATGTATAATGAATCCTTAGTACAATGTATGTAATATACACACACACATATATATATATATATAATTATAGAAGTAGAGTAGCAAGATTCGGTTCGGAGATCACACCTAACGCATCACAGGGCCATACAATCGGCCAAATGTCTTCAGGCACTGCATCGCTGTCTTTTCCCCAGATCGATATAGATCCCACTGCATTGCAACCTTCCCCTGCAGGTGTCGAAATGTCTTTTTTTGGTGCCTTTCCCCTCTGATACCAGTCGCAGGGTGAGTTCGATCTGAGAAACATTATGCTCATACTTTCATATATGGACGTTAGAAATAACGATATTACTCTGTGATCTTTTGGTCCTTCTATATTACAAATGCATGACGTTACTTGAAATGAACATGGCAACATTATGTTAAGGTTTAAATTAAATTACACAATTACATTTATAGTACTGGTATTGTCAGCTACGGTGTGGAATTGCCTACCTGTGCAGCTTCTTCGTACAGCTGACTAGTCAGTTGGTAGAATGGCATCTGCTGCTTGGCCTTGGTATTGAATCCGTGATGCCAACCTTCTACGTCGTTGTTTGTCCGGACGCTCTGCCCGAACACTGACCAGCTGGTCGGAGGCCACATTCGACTTGTAAACCAGGTTTCTTTGATGTACGCAACTAAACATAACGGTAAAATTATATACATAGCATACCGATACACATCCGTGTATTATTATTATTATGTTCTATAACCTAGATTATGAATGCAACGGCATGGCTGAAAAATCTGCTTTCAGCAATCGATCAATCAATAGCTTATTTCCAACATGAAAGTGAAACATGATTAATTTTTATTTTTACCAAATACAGCACCACAGCAAAAGACAATACCTAAAGCTTCCAGTGGCTCTGCTCTGGCCTTGCGCTCCAACACAGCAAATACTGGGCTGATATGCTCGGCTGGCAGCAAAGGCAGCGCCATCAGCTTGCGCACGTACATGAATGCGTTGTCCTCGAGATACGCGCGACGCAGGCCCAATTCTTGTGCCTTCCTCCACACGGCTTGCCCCCAGTGGAAAGCGCAGCCCTAGCAACGGATGTCTGGCATCACACGGTCTGCTGCTCTCCAGGCTGCTCGCTCAAAATCCATTACGATCTCAGCAACTGCCGGGGTACCTGTGACAGGGTCAGTCATTATGGAGTGTTCGTTATCATTGCGTAAAAAAATTTTCATTGGCATTGTCGTCGCATATGGTGAACATGTTGATAATTATAAATAATACTAAGCACCTTCATTGTAATTAACCCTACCTGTATGTATGTATGGATTAATATACATATATATATATATATATATATATATATATATATATATATATATATATATATATATATATATATATATATATATATATACCAATTGCTTACCAGTCTTGGTTTTAACGGTGTACGAAAATCCGATGTTATCGTAGAGCTTGTTCTTTCCTCGGATGGAGGAGTCCTCCAGGAGCTCGTAAACCGGGTCACCGTTGTCCTCGGTTTCGGACGCGTTGGGTTGAGGGGTAACATCTTCAATGGAGTCCTCCTGGACGACCCTCGGCGCTTGCAGCGGAGGTAATGTAAACTCCATGTCTGTAGTATTCTGAAGAAAAAAGCACAAATCACATTTTCATCATCATCATCGTCATCATCGTTTTATGAATGTTTCTTTACTACAATCTGCATTTTTTTGCGTACAATTATGACAATATTGGATCTACCTGCAAGGCGTAGGTTGCGTCAGGGTAGTAAAACTCGTCAGTTGAGTTTGCAGTGTCCATACTGACGTTACCAACATCCACATCTGCTGCGTCGTTACGTGCCTGTGACAGACGGGTTGACTCGAACTGAAGTGAAGTGAAGACGACTGTACAACGCACGCAACATACCTGTCCCGCACACTCTGTGTTGCCATAAATTGCACCCGTCGCACGTTTACGCACGATCCGTAAGCAACTGAGACACGCGGACGACTCGCGATTCATGGCGGGAAAGCAGATTCACGATCACAAACACTTAAAACCTTGGTTGTCGTAATTTTACAAACTATTAAACTGTTATAGTTGTACTTTCATGAGCAATTCAAATATAGTACGTTCGCGCTTGTAAGTGAACCCAGTGTTTAGTCATCGATATTCCCCTCTTTATAAAGCTGGGTGGCGGCTATGATTCTGACCAATCTTAGCCTATTCTGACCAATCATCTTTATGGAACACTTCGCTCTTGCTGCGGCCCACGGCGATCTGGGGCCACACAGTTAGTAGGGCTTAACTTCAGCTTTGGTCATGTTCAGACAGACAACATGAAAAGATCAGCTCAATGAAACAATGCACGAGTAGGAAACCAATTACTACAGCCTACCTCTACACATTCTTAATGCACACAAATCAAAGAAAGACAACATGAAAAGATCAGCTCAATGAAACAATGCACGAGTAGATAGCCAATTACTACAGCCTACCTCTACACATTCTTAAAGCACACAAATCAAAGAAAGACAACATGAAAAGATCAGCTCAATGAAACAATGCACGAATAGAAAGCCAATTACTACAGCCTGCCCCTACACATTTTTAACGCACACAAATCAAAGATAGACAAAATGAAAAGAGTAGCTCAATAAAACAAAGCAATATATTATATTTGTGACACCTATATCGGCTAAGAATAACATTCTTACACAAATCAAAGAGACAACATGACAATATCAGCTCAATAAAACAAAGGAACGACAGAAAGCCAACTACAACAGCTCTACACATTCTTAACGCACACAAATCAAAGATAGACAAAATGAAAAGATCAGCTCAATAAAACAAAGCAAGAATAGGAAGCACATTACTATGACCATCACTTTTTTAACGTACAAATAATATTTTAAAACCGATTACATGATAAATATTAACGGGATATTATGTTTGTGAAGTCATTGCGCCTATACACCTATATCGGCTAAGAATAAGATCAAGACCGATCGTCTAAAAACATCTTTATTGCATTGAACATTGTTTATCGTAACAATAAATACATGATACAACTTCTTGTACCGATAAATATGGCCTACATTACTATAACAAGGCCCGTAATCAAAGACAGGCCGAGATCACTGCTGTACAGGCCGAATTCACTGCCGCACAGGCCGAGGTCACTGGCCGAGTTCACCAAAACAGGCCGAGATCACTCAGGCCGAGATCCCGAAAGGCCGAGATCACTGTGAACCCGCAAAACAGTAGGCAATATTGCATGTGAAAAAAATTGAATTTAATATTTTGTTGGAAAATAAACTAAAACAAAACATTGTCTAGTATATATTATATATACATTGTCTAGTCGACATATTAGTAGAAAAATAGTCCATTGAATCATGTTTGAAGAGATTACAAATTGAAAAACTAATATGATTTTTCTCGGCTGCATAGACAATGATAATGCAATTCGTATTACTGCAAGCTGTACTATAAAAAAGATGATCTACTTATCATACCAGTCGACCAACATTGTCATAGTCACACTGCACAATCAATATGAAATTGGTGTATTTTAATAATATCGATTTACTGCAGCCAAACCCGCATTAAGCGACCACTGAAAGGGTGGTTGAAAAGTGGTCTGGTGGCAGCTTAATGCAGGTAATTTAACATGGAACTCCTGTGAGGAGTTGATTAGTTGTTAGTGACAGGTTGTCTCTTAGTATTAGTCTACAGGTGGTCGCTTAAGCAGGTTTGACAGAAATTGTTATTAATATAGTAGACACATCAAAGAATGGTTACTATTTGCATGCAGTGAACTAGCATAACGTATACCATTTCTGAAATGACTAATCATCACATTGAAGAATGTTGCAGCTGCTGCACCAGTGTTATCGAAACGATTACTTCTTGATGACATTGAAATGTTGTCTTATAAAACATTTTACTGCAATGAATAAAATATTGCTGTTGTAACAAACAGCAAAGAATTAAAGGACATTTACAAAGGTTTTCATTGGCTAACTGATACGTAGCTAGTTAGGGGTTAAAAATGCTCCCATTATACATTTTTTTTATGTAAACGTACATCTGAACTACATTTGTCACTCTTAATTACTGCAGTCTGTTCCCCATCATATGAAATTGTACAAAACATGAAATTTTACAGACAACTAAAATGAAAACTTATTAAAAAGTTATAGTTAACTGTTTGCAGTAAAGATTTATTGTTCTGCCTTTTAATACTGTAAAATGACCTATATGTATGTGTGCGTGCGTGCGTGCGTGCGTGCGTGCGTGCGTGCGTGCGTGCGTGCGTGCGTGCGTGCGTGTGAATATTTTATTTTATCACCAAGTCATGTATCTTTAAAAAAATTTGCAAACCAAGATTTTATAAATATTGAAACATTTTAAATATGAAACAGTGTTGCAATATTCAATATCGTTCAATTAACCATTTATAATTTCTATACAATCACTTTAAAGTAATAAATGCTAAGACAGCTGATAGGGTCTACTTAGCACCATCTACACTAACTGTAAAGGACACCATGTTTACTTGGCCATTACTACAGCATGTAGTTAGAAGTAAGATGGACACAGACCAACAGATCACCTTCTCTTTCAACTACCCTCTACTTAACCTGAAGTTTACTTGTCTTTCAGGCTGAGCTCTATGAGAAAGCACAAGCTGATATGAACAACAGAAGTAATCTGCAATCGCTCTGTGATATACCTATTCAGTGACCATTGAGGATATCCTCCAAAGGGGGCTTCCTCTGACCACATTCCTACAGTCCAAACAGTGTAACCTCTGCCAAAGAGGCATACAGTACAATCGCCCTGCTGCAGCAGGAAAGTACCAATGCAGAAGTATGGAATGCATTATTTGACAGTGCTGTAGAGCTAACGGGGATATTTGGATTGGGGCGAGCAAGCCACTCGAATGATGGTAGAATTAGAACGTACCCACTGATATAACTGACACGCCAAGCTAGTATTTGATGAGGGCAATGTATCATTCAAAGATTTTGAATGATATTGTATTACATGTACATGCATAGCAATAGTTCTTCACTAGCTGTTATAATTAATTGTGCTATTACATAGTAAACAGGTCATTAATGCATGTTAACACTATGTCTATGAATACTAATACGCACCAGATTGCAAATTAGTTTGCTTTAAAAAAATGTACAACCAGACCGGCTTAGATGTGTTTCCATATGAATGTATGCCTAGCTACACTCGTCGATGTAATGGTTAGTGTGTTAATTTTGGTCAAATTTCAATAATATTTTAACTGCATTAAAAATATGTAGTGAATTTTATTTTTTTATTTCATTGAAATTGGAGTCAGGTGAAGCAAAAATTACCTTGTAAGGAGGACATTTGAAACAAGCTTTTCTAGTCCTTTTAAAAGACCACTGCTGGCAAGCAGATCACCAATGTATAGTGAAAATGTATGTTCCACTTGTTTCAAAATGTGCACAAGTTGTGCTTATGGTGCAGTCAAACCACCAAATGCACCCTTGTCATGACTACACTTTCAGATGCATGTACATCTGTCCTTCTACTACATTTGTCTCTGTAGTCACCAGTGCCATCATGCAGTGATTACAAAGATAAAAACAACAGAAGGATTTCCTTATAAATGGGAATATCTGATAACATAATCAATTTTATTTTCTATTATGATATGGTGGATTGTTATTGGCCACACAACAACTAGAAGATTAATGACAACCAAATATTGTGTTGTCATGACGACGGTTACCGTATTCGACCTAATAAGCATACAGTATGCTTGACAAAAATGGGCCACGGAAAAATGTCAAGGAATATTTTCTTATACGTGTATAAAATATTGTATCTCTAGACAATAATGTAACTGCTTAACACTAGTGGTGTCATTTGGTGACTAGTGTAGAACAACTGAAAAATGGCGTCAATTGTTTAACAACAGGCGGTGACACTTTTCAGTTATTCCACAGAAGTCAAATTACAATAATTATGGATCCTGCCGTTACATACCCCTTCCGAGTTGAGTAGATGCACTAGTAATCCATTGCCACAGCCCAGATCCACAAATGTCTGTTTGTCTGTTCCCCTTTCCCATCGCTCCTCTTCCCAGAGAACCTAAGGAAGACGCAGTCATAAGTAATCAGTGCATTAGACAGAACCTCAAATGTTTTACTTGGGTACAATATTACCTTCGGACATGGAGTCATGGGTTATTATGGACAACATAAAATAATACTGCATATAAAAAATGTGCAACAGCCTGCATGCATGTGTATGTGTGTGCACATCAACGGCTGTCTGTTGTGGTGTGTGAAAGGCACGCTTGCATGCACATACGAATGCATTACAGATATGAATACCTTTGTTTCCGGTTAACAAATCATATGCATACAAATATGCATTAATTTGTTTTTCAAAAGTTCAAGTATAATAAATAATTAAGTACAAATAAGCTATAAAATTCCAATTGTACAACATAAAGCACCCTCGCCTATCATAATTTATACAGCTACTCACACATTATATACAATCACTTTCAATATCATATTCACATTTTTTAAAACCATAAATCAATGTAAAGTAAGAGAGCACAAAGATATGAATGCAATTTTAACAAGCATACCACTGGTTCTGTTGTATCATACAATCCGCCTATGCCATTTGTTGCATGCAACTTTAAGTTTGGCAGAACCATTTAGTGGTATACTGTACCATTACAAATAAACATATTTTCCACACATTGCCTACAAATCTGTGTACAAATCCAAGGTGACATCAGGCTGCAATGGCGATATCTTCATAGACGAATTTGCGAGGATCAGTTCCTTCACCACCAATCATGGGTCCAAATTATGTAGGACAAATAGCAATTACCTTTCAATTTAACTGCTACATAACGTGAATAACAACAATAATACACAGCATAATATTTATGAAAATTATTATTTTCAGTTACCAGGGTAGTAATCTATTGAGAAACATGTAGCTGACACAACTTTCCCTGAATGATGAATGTGTTTGGTTGCCACAAGTATTTGATAAATTTGATACAAAATTATAGTATTGGAAAATATGAAGCTTATAGTAACATACACAACACAATTTACAAATAGACATGGGCTTTGAAGATAATATGCGCAGTCGGTTTAATAAAAGTGTGCATCATTTTTTGTATTCATTGAAAGAATTTACTTGTAAATTAATTTAGTATGCAACACACAACATATTTGCAAAATGAATGTAAAACTGAATTGAGAGTGCAGCTCTTAAGTGTCAATTCTTCTTTAAAAAATGTATCACCAGATGAAAAAAAAAAATTATCTGACAGATATTGTCACTAAAGTGGACTTTGGACAACTCACCTCCACGAGATGTTTCCCATACCGAGCTTTCATGTCCTGGTAGCGCTCATTGTATTTGTCAATGGGGACAAGCAACAGAGACGTTGCTGCGGTATTCAGTTTCGGCTTCTCACTCCAGTGGGCTAGTCTGGGGAGCAGCGTGGTCCGCAGCCAGTCTGTTGAGCAGCCCAGACCATGCAAATCACGGCTGGGGGACTCTGTGGGGAGACTGAGGGATAACCTGGTGTAGACGAGAGCAGTGACATGTTACTGAATACAGGTAACATTCTTATATAGCGCTGTATCCAGTCCTTGGGACTGCTCAAAGCCTCAGACTTCAAAGTGTTTGTTAAACACTTCACAGCCTGGCAAACCTGTTCATTCCAACACAAACCCAACTTCTCAGGGAAGCATTCAGCCATGCTGCAATTACTGTGTGAAGACTATTCGTTTATATGTATCCACTACTATATTATAGTTATTACTCATGTACTCAACTGAAGCAATGAGGAGTGAATTAAATTGCCCCGGCTTCGAAATGGCAGCAAGAGGATTTGAACCCTGCTCCTTCCGACTGAGAGTCAACCTTCTAAAGGCTGTGTTACTGCAGTGTTGCAGGACGACTGTTTTAACAATCATTTCCTCTGCCACTGAAAAAAAGACACATTTACAACGCATAAGTTGTATAATGGCATATATCCAGAACATGGCATCTATCCATGCAGAACATGGCATATATCCAGAATATGGCATATATCCATGCAGAACATGACATATATCCATGCAGAACATGGCATATATCGAGAACATGGCATATATCGAGAATATGACATATATCCAGAACATGGCATACATCCAGAACATGGCATACATCCAGAACATGGCATATATCCAACACCAGAAATGGAGAGAAAAAGAGGAATTTGTCACAAGTACGGTAAATAAAGCATTAAAATGTAGTTTCGTGATGTGGTGATGCCCGTGTGGAGAATGGTATGTGGGAATATATTCATTATACAGCTTATAAAACTAACTGTTGGTATTATAAATTATAAACATTCAATGTCCACCCAGAAGCAAGTATTCTGGGGATAAACCTATTTAAACCAAGTTAACTGATATTAATTCACACAGAGCAGATGAACCAAGTCAACCCAGCAGCATTCTTAGTCTTACCGCTTGTCTTCAGTGAACAGCTGTAGGCGATACGCTGCAGGAAGACACTTCTCTCTTGGACCTGACTGACCACCAGTCATTAGCAGAGGCACAAATGTAGCAGTACATTTTTCTGGGTCTAAAAAGGCAACAGGGTTAGCAATATGACAAGGCTTGGCAGTTGGCACTTGTACATTCTAACAGTTGTGACCGAGGTTAGTTTTCTGATGGGCTAAAGGGGATTTTTGATGTGGCATTATCAAAAATTTTTAGATTTTTGTTGCCTTCTTGATGTAAAAAATGTTCATTCTATTTCATTGGTCAGCTCCATCAATTAATTCAAGTGACATACTTTCATGACTCATGTTGCAAAGGTGGCACAGCATTTCTTATATAATATAACCTGTTGTGTGTCCTTTTTCATGATATCAAGTCAGACAGGCTTAATAATTCTGGTTTATTGTGACTCGAGGACCTGAGAAATTAAGCATTATAGAAGTTTTATTATTATCATAATTATGTAATCAAACACTACACACACACACACACACACACACACACACACACAAATATATATATATATATATATATATATATATATATATATATATATATATATATATATATATATATATATATATATATATATATATATATATATATATATATATATATATATATATTTCAAACCAAGAAGCATATACTATTTCCTTACCCTTAACACAACATATTGGAAACCTTCTCACCTATGAGAACCACATATGGAATCGTAGCAGCTCTTTTGGAAGCAATTCCCTAATCACAATTGTTTCTCATAGGGCAAAGCTTTTAGGCTTGGGAAATTGAGTTCACAATCTCTTCAGCATCATTATCCGTGATATCCAATTTGAGGATGTCTCTGAGAAACAGATCACAATCCACACGAACATGCCACTGGCTGAGTATTTTTGCACCGCAGAGTTGACGGGTAATCACACGTGGCTTACTTACAAGTATGGCAACACCATTACAAAATCCTTCAGATGAAGCACCAGTTGTAATTTGTCTAATTTCCGTCCACGTGGTGTTGATGTTTCAAGGCAAGGGTAGCATGGGTCAGTTGTGGTGACGGAAGGCAGAAGTGATGGTGCCACTGATATGCAAGTGCTGAAACCAAGACATGGATTACAATTTGGAGAAATTATTTGGGACAATTTTGATAGACTTTTTTACAGACTTGTTTTTTTCAATAAAGATTTAAAATTTAATCATACGTTGTTTCTAATATGATATATGCTGCATATATATGTATATATATATATTGGAATACCCGCCCGCCCGCCCGCCCGCCCGCCCGCCCGCCCGCCCGCCCGCCCGCCCGCCCGCCCGCCCGCCCGCCCGCCCGCCCGCCCGCCCGCCCGCCCGCCCGCCCGCCCGCCCGCCCGCCCGCCCGCCCGCCCGCCCGCCCGCCCGCCCGCCCGCCCGCCCGCCCGCCCGCCCGCCCGCCCGCCCGCCCGCCCGCCCGCCCGCCCGCCCGCCCGCCCGCCCGCCCGCCCGCCCGCCCGCCCGCCCGCCCGCCCGCCCGCCCGCCCGCCCGCCCGCCCGCCCGCCCGCCCGCCCGCCCGCCCGCCCGCCCGCCCGCCCGCCCGCCCGCCCGCCCGCCCGCCCGCCCGCCCGCCCGCCCGCCCGCCCGCCCGCCCGCCCGCCCGCCCGCCCGCCCGCCCGCCCGCCCGCCCGCCCGCCCGCCCGCCCGCCCGCCCGCCCGCCCGCCCGCCCGCCCGCCCGCCCGCCCGCCCGCCCGCCCGCCCGCTGATCTCAGCTAAATTGGTAGTTGCGTTGACAGCCAGTCAAACGAAACGGGTGAAGAAAGAGATGATACGAAACAGCTACTATGAAAACAAACGGTGGATCATAAACAGGGACTACGTGACCTAACAGGATGCGCAATCCCACCGAAGAAGTGTCACTGGTTTGAATATAATTTCGGCCTCGATTCTCATTGCGATGAAAAGTTAGGTTTGTGTATAAACTTTATTTGGCTTTGTAAATAAATAATGTATATTCAATGGAATACACATATGTCATATAGTATTAATTTTTATACATATGCCCTTTCTGCTTGGATTCTACAGACGATTGGACATTTCATATGGAGTTGTGATTAATGTATTGGACAAGTTAATTACTAGTGACAACTATATTTTTCTTCTTCTGAATGAATCTGTATTAGCCGCTTGCAAAAGGTGGCTAGACTGTTGCCGCACTGGAGAGTTCTAATGACGTAGCCCTAGTTCGAATCGATGTTAGGTAGAATGTCGGATTTGCGTAGTTTAGCAGGTTAATGTAGGCCCTATGTTTAATGGATATATTATTTGTTCTTCAATGGGATGGAGACGATACACTTTCTAAGCATTTTGACTGACTGTTGGTTAACGTGTCTGTTGTGCCAATTTGTTCCACAGAATAACGGCGATGTGATTGACTAGATTCATAGATATTAAAAAGATAATACCAGTGAATACAACTCTTCGACGATGATACTGTTGGCAAAATAATAACCTTTTTCCACTTGTAGTGTATTGCATTCCCAAGGTAGGGTTATTGATGACAGTTAACGGGCCGACGTTGTTGTAGGCGCCATCTTAGAGTGAGCACTTCCGGCGCACAATTACCACCATTGAATCTGCATAATGCAATATCAATAACATAGACTAGTAATATTATTAATGAATGTTATACATTTTGTTGCATTACAACTTGAACAGTGCCATATAAGAAACATTCTAATGAATAAATTGTTTGATTAGATGTTGTTATGTCAAATATATGTAAAGTGAACATGTTTCAAGAGTTCACACCACAAATTCAGCTAAAAAGGGTGTACATACTATATAAACGGGTAGACGTGTTGTCATAAGAGGTTGCTAGCTCAACATATAGGGATTGTCAGTAGTTTGGGTGGAGGACTACAATGGTCTGGGGGCCGACAAATCTCTCCCCTGAGAACTGCTCGATAAGCAACTATAAGAGACTCGGTGACTGTGGATTGGTCTCTCCACCGACCGATAGGAGGTGCAACCAATTGACATATAATGGCTAAGCGTCACTCACGTCATTGATCTCTTATTTTTATTAAAAGACTATCGATCATTCCATGCTCAGATTCAGGTCATTATTCCAGATTCGCATCAGTTGGTCAATCAGACATGTTTTATCATTATCGTATGTATTTTAGAAACTCTAACAGTTGTAATAGTTTTCAATGGCAGTTAAATACTTCCCTTTTCCGAAAGGAATATACAAGATAGAATAGACTTACCAGCTTTAATCTTATTCGATATTTATTATTATTATTTTGTCTTATTTAATTTCTTGTATACATTAATTTATTTGATTTATTATTTTACTCCCATTTGATACTTATAATTTAATGCTCTTTGTAATTCATCATTTAAATTATTTGATTCCATGTATACGTTTTAATTGTAATGCCCTTCAATTTAAATTGTACTTGTTTTTTAATTGTTTAATTTGATGTATGATTTTTAATTGTATTGTTTGTAATATGCTGTGATAATTCCAATATAACAACACGCCATTGTAGGGGTCACGGCACACACCTGCTCTTTTGATTGGATAATAAAATAAAATGACCTCCGTCATTAGTACACTGATGATCGCTAGGGGTCACCATATAATTTAATATGTCACATCCATAGAGTTACATCATTAATCACCCCCCCCCCCTATAAACAAGAGCGATAGATAAGCCAGCTCACTGCGGCGAAGCGGGCGTGGACCACTGGCCGGTCATTGCACAGCAGAAACAGTTGCATCCACTGCATGACACATAGGGTAGTACTGTTTATAGCGTGAACATAGCATGTTACAAATAGTTGTCTAACATATGTAAGTAAGTAAGTGAGTAAGTAAGTTAATGTATTTCCTCCTCACCATCATCATGTACAATATAAGGCAAACAAAAGCAATGAAGATGAGGTGGCTACCAGAGAATTATAAACTTATCGGGCTAGTAGCCAGTGACGATGACGCGAGGAACCAATTAACTTGACAATTAACTAAGATGTGTCATTGTCATTTGTTCTTAATGGGGCATGGCCACCAGACTGATAAATAATTTGGGTGAGGGCGGTCCCAGCAGTTGTGTTATGAGTGTGGGCAGTTGGGTTGTTCATACGTGCATTAGTTTTAAACACTTCAAGACAAACATTTTGGAGGCTTGCTGGAGAACGTTGTGGGACAACGAATATGGTTATTTCCTGTGTGGCTTACAGCTGTACGAATCGACAGAAGACAGGATCTAACATCTCGTTATTTTCAAGTACTTTATGTCGCAAATGTTTGTGCTGTGTTAGTGTGTATGTGAATGAATGTAACAGTTTCGAAAATGTTCTGAAATATTAATATATTACAGATACGTTTGTTTTTCTTGGGGGCGCGTACATTAAGTGTTTCCCAGTTGTCACATTGATTGGGTGCAACATAAAATGTGATAGGGGTAGGATTCAGTTTTATAAATAATGTGTGCGAGCGTGTATGCATTTTTGTAACTCTTATAAAACTCTACTAGATGTCAGCTCATTAATAAGATTTTTTTTCTTTATTAAGTCGACTGCATTTAATGAGGCTCTCCCCTTTTTGGTCGTCGTTTGCCTTTTCTTCGTTGTATGAACCACTATCATGTAACTCATTCTGTACACATTGCAACATTCATTGCATTCTATGCATTTGTTTGACAACCCACGTGAAAGGTTGCCTACTAAAACAATTGACAGCTTAAATGAGAGGGCACATTTCTTTACATGAGGTGTGTCCTTGGGCAAGTTGTCCAGATAACATTCGAGAGATCTTGATCTGCAAGTGGAAATAGCTGTGATGGTGCAGCTGTGGAATGTGTTGGAAGATGGGAAAATAATATTTTTGGGACCTTAGTCTTAGAGAAGAATGTCCAACAGGGCTTAATGAGATTTTGACCTCTTGCAGTCATTAGCTAATACATGCATTTCAGAAAGTTCAGTTTCGATCATGTTTAGTGGTGCTACTGTTATAGTTAATATGTTATGATATTTGATATACAAGGTGCATGGATACATCGTGCACGTAATAAGGTATTAGGTATATATATAGCTATGTAGTATTAATCTCTTATTAGTACTGTATATCTATAGATATATGATGAAGACTGGGTGGTGTACAATATAAACACTGGGCCTCCAGTGGGTTCTTGCCGTGCAGCAGCATGACTGTCACTGGTCCATGCCGGCATCACTTTATCATGTGTCAGTTGATAAGAGCTCAACGGTCTTGTTTTACTAACGGGTGTTCTGTTTATGTCTATGGTCACATCCCCCTTTTATTAAAATAGAAGATAAACTGCAAAACGATAGACTAGTATAGACTAGGCCTACTATAGACTAGGCCTACTATTAAAGATAGCCTTTTAAATGTCAAAGTCAAATATGGGCATAAACATTACTGCAAGACAAACTTATTATCTGTAACTACTAACACTAACTATAACATGTTGAAGTCCAAATTCTGAGTAATAGCATTGTTCAAGAATTTACTTAACGCCCATCTCAAAGTCCTCCTGCCACTGTGACTTTGACTTCAAGCGGGAGCCTCGCTTCGGCTGGCTTGGAGAATAACAAAGTTCGCTTACTAGCCCGCGACGAGTGGTTGGGGTACCTGGCTCGGCAGCTGGTGTGATCGCACGATAGCAGGACTGTCCGTTGGACTGTCGACCGCTCGTCGAGGCTCTGCCCTGCGTAGGTCATCATTACGGTCGTCACGCTCCATCGACTCCGGAGGCATGACCTGTGTGACCTCTCTCGACTTGTTGAGAACCCTTTCATTTCGCCGGTAGCTACCGCTATCCTCAGTGGTGAGAACTCCATGTTATTTATTACACACTCTAAAGTACTGAGGTAGGCTTATTTAGAGTCCAGTATTGAATGCAATACCGCAGTGATACTCCATGTTATTTATTACACACTCTAAAGTACTGAGGCAGGCTTACTTAGAGTCCAGTATTGAATGCAATACCGCAGAGATACTCCATGTTATTTATTACACACTCCAAAGTACTGAGGCAGGCTTACTTAGAGTCCAGTATTGAATGCAATACCGCAGAGATACTCCATGTTATTTATTACACACTCCAAAGTACTGAGGCAGGCTTACTTAGAGTCCAGTATTGAATGCAATACCGCAGAGATACTCCATGTTATTTATTACACACTCCAAAGTACTGAGGCAGGCTTACTTAGAGTCCAGTATTGAATGCAATACCGCAGAGATACTCCATGTTATTTATTACACACTCCAAAGTACTGAGGCAGGTTTACTTAGAGTCCAGTATTGAATGCAATACTGCAGTGATACTCCATGTTATTTATTACACACTCCAAAATACTGAGGCAGGCTTACTTAGAGTCCAGTATTGAATGCAATGCCGCAGAGATACTCCATGTTATTTATTACACACTCCAAAGTACTGAGGCAGGCTTACTTAGAGTCCAGTATTGAATGCAGTACCGCAGAGATACTCCATGTTATTTATTACACACTCCAAAGTACTGATGCAGGCTTACTTAGAGTCCAGTATTGAATGCAATACCGCAGAGATACTCCATGTTATTTATTACACACTCCAAAGTACTGAGGCAGGCTTACTTAGAGTCCAGTATTGAATGCAATACCGCAGAGATACTCCATGTTATTTATTACACACTCCAAAGTACTGAGGCAGGCTTACTTAGAGTCCAGTATTGAATGCAGTACCGCAGAGATACTCCATGTTATTTATTACACACTCCAAAGTACTGATGCAGGCTTACTTAGAGTCCAGTATTGAATGCAGTACCGCAGAGATACTCCATGTTATTTATTACACACTCCAAAGTACTGATGCAGGCTTACTTAGAGTCCAGTATTGAATGCAATACCGCAGAGATACTCCATGTTATTTATTACACACTCCAAAGTACTGAGGCAGGCTTACTTAGAGTCCAGTATTGAACGCAATACTGCAGAGATACTCCATGTTATTTATTACACACTCCAAAGTACTGAGGCAGGCTTACTTAGAGTCCAGTATTGAATGCAATACTGCAGAGATACTCCATGTTATTTATTACACACTCCAAAGTACTGATGCAGGCTTACTTAGAGTCCAGTATTGAATGCAATACCGCAGAGATACTCCATGTTATTTATTACACACTCCAAAGTACTGAGGCAGGCTTACTTAGAGTCCAGTATTGAATGCAATACCGCAGAGATACTCCATGTTATTTATTACACACTCCAAAGTACTGAGGCAGGCTTACTTAGAGTCCAGTATTGAATGCAATACCGCAGAGATACTCCATGTTATTTATTACACACTCCAAAGTACTGAGGCAGGTTTACTTAGAGTCCAGTATTGAATGCAATACTGCAGTGATACTCCATGTTATTTCGCTCAGCATACTGAGTCACTGACCCACACACTGACCCACAAGCAGGTCTCGCAGTGCACTGGTGGTAATCAGCATACTTTATACATATACTGATATTGTTAAAAAAAGAATATTATTACAGCTGAGTGTATCGTAAAACTACATTATGCAGTAACATTTATGTAAATAATTACATATTGATAACTATTATATGCATTTGAATTGGGGATTTTGCCCGTAGGTATTTAGTTCAGGGGATATTTTCCAGGGCGAATATTGGTCGGAATATTGTCCGGGAGTTTTTTGTCCAGGAGATTATGTCCTGATACCTTGTGTAAGCATATGAAGTTGCTAACATTGCATAAGTGTGACAATCTGCCACCTGCTTTCAGCCGATGCCTGAGATTGAGCACAATGGCGAGGGCTTCAAGTACCTGGTCAACTACAAGTCTCTGGATGCCCCTGATTCCGACCTAGTCACGGAAGAGATCGGGGATTGGCACCAGAGGGAGCTGATCGTCAGAGATGTTGGAACATACAAGGAGTTCCTGGTCTCTGTGCAGGCATCCAACTCCATGGAACCATCTCCCACTAACTCCCTCAAGGTGAAGAAGGTTCATTCCGGGGAAGACAGTAAGTGTACGTAGACATTCCCAGTTCCCATTTCTGGAAATGGTCACTGTAAATATCCCATATGTGTGGTATAAATTCAGATAATAAATGTTGCTGTATATCTCAATTTGCATTGTATCATTTCACCTGGCTATATGTGTGTGTGTGTGTGTGTGTGCGTGCGTGCGTGCGTGCGTGCGTGCGTGCGGGCGTGCGGGCGTGCGGGCGTGCGTGCGGGCGTGCGGGCGTGCGTGCGTGTGTGTGTGAGAATTATGAGCTTTTGCACAGTGATCAAATATGGCTTAATACTTCCAAAAAGAAAGAAATTTAGCATCAGCAGGTAAGCCTGTTGCCTGTTGTGCATCATGGTATCTATGGCAATCTGAACTGTGCTTACAGCTCCTCTCGATCAGCCGGGCAACTTCTGGATGGACGAGAACACGTTGTATGCAACCAGCGCCAAGTTCATGTGGGACCCAGTGGATACGTCGCCTAATCGCGTCCAGGGCTTCTTCCGCGGATATTAGGTAGGGTTCTGTTTAACATGATCTGTGGAGGAGATGTTTCTGTAATTAACTGGTGATGTCACGTCGTTCTCCTACAGAGGTCACAGTTGGGCTACCAGAAGTGTTACAGAATGTAGTGCTTGAAATATGCAGTTTAGCAGATTTCAGTGATTTTATTTGCCAAGAAGTCAATATTTAGACAGGAATGTTGGAACGTTTGCAGTTTTTGACCTTTGGCAGTTAAATGTTGTAGTAGGAACTGGATTTGAAGATGCGTATGTATTTTGGTAGTGACATTCCTGAAACACTGCCAGGGGCTTTAATATTTGGTGAAAACTGCCAATTTTGAGGGTAAGCATGTTTGCGACAAGATCAAAAAGGCTGGAGATATTGGATTTTGACGAAAGTTGTCCAAATATATGTAAATTAACAAAAGTTATTTGTGCCGTTATCTGCTCTATTTATATATTACAATGTAGGTGGCTCACGTAAGTATGATTATTTTTTTTAGAAAAATTACAATCGTAGGAAATTTCGTTGTACAACGAATGGATGTTAAACTTGTATCGTGATACATAACTAGGTAAATATTCTCCATGCCATGGCCATGCCCATGGCAACGGTAATTTTCCATGCACACACGTTTAAACATGCAATAGTTATGGAAACGACGCTTTTTAAAGAAGAATTACAAAATACTACATGTGAAATGACATGGACATTGTCATTGTGTCTCATTACGGTAACCATGGCTTAAGCAAAACATATCCATCAAGTGCACTGAAAATGACATTCCGGTGATGAAGGGGACATATCGCTCAGTCGTCCCGTTCTGTCTCTTACAACATATTTTACTATTATTCAATATCATATTATATTGAATGAGAAGCATTATTTTTGTAATTAACAATGACTGCAGCTTGTATATTTTAATGTGCTATTAATTATTTCAAATGATCCCTTATTCAGGCTTTATGTGTTGTTGTAATTATGTAGTTTTACTTAGTCTTACATTAGGAGTTAGGGCTGTGTTTTTACCATTTGTGTGTTACAGATGGGCAGAACATAAAATATACAGCCTGGAATTTTATTTGTATCATGCCTATGGGGTCTTTCTACTGTTTTAAAATGTAATGTTGAACATCTTTACTCCTCGCTCTATAGTAACTGTGATCATCATGTTCACGTACAGGCATACGTACAAGTGGACAGGCTGAGGTGCTACATGTTCACGTACAGGCATACGTACAAGTGGACAGGCTGATATGCTACATGTTCACGTACAGGCATACGTACAAGTGGACAGGCTGAGGTGCTACATGTTCACGTACAGGCAAATGTACAAGTGGACAGGCTGAGGTGCTACATGTTGCCAAAGATCGCTGATGTGGAATTAGTTTCATCGCATTTTCAATTGCACCACGGAAAAGCGTCGGCTCTGCATTCCACGTCAATTTTGTGTGATGTATGTAGGTCACAATGAACAACCTTGTGTGATGTATGTAGGTCACAATGAACAACCTTGTGTGATGTATGTAGGTCACAATGAACAACCTTGTGGGATGAATGTAGATCAAAATGAACAACCTTGTGTGATGTATGTAGGTCACAATGAACAAACTTGTGTGATGTATGTAGGTCACAATGAACAACCTTGTGTGATATATGTAGATCACAATGAACAACCTTGTGTGATGTATGTAGGTCAAAATTAACAACCTTGTGTGATGTATGTAGGTCACAATGAACAACCTTGTGTGATGTATGTAGATCACAATGAACAACCTTGTGTGATGTATGTAGATCACAATGAACAACCTTGTGTGATGTATGTAGATCACAATGAACAACCTTGTGTGATGTATGTAGGTCACAATGAACAACCTTGTGTGATATATGTAGATCACAATGAACAACCTTGTGTGATGTATGTAGGTCAAAATTAACAACCTTGTGTGATGTATGTAGATCACAATGAACAACCTTGTGTGATGTATGTAGATCACAATGAACAACCTTGTGTGATGTATGTAGATCACAATGAACAACCTTGTGTGATGTATGTAGATCACAATGAACAGCCCTGTGTGATGTATGTAGGTCACAATGAACAACCTTGTGTGATGTATGTAGATCACAATGAAAAACCTTGTGTGATGTATGGAGATCACAATGAACAACCTTGTGTGATATATGTAGGTCACAATGAACAACCTTGTGTGATGTATGTAGATCACAATGAACAACCTTGTGTGATGTATGTAGATCACAATGAACAGCCTTGTGTGATGTATGTAGATCACAATGAACAACCTTGTGTGATGTATGTAGGTCACAATGAACAACCTTGTGTGATGTATGTAGGTCACAATGAACAACCTTGTGTGATGAATGTAGATCACAATGAACAACCTTGTGTGATGTATGTAGGTCACAATGAACAAACTTGTGTGATGTATGTAGGTCACAATGAACAACCTTGTGTGATATATGTAGATCACAATGAACAACCTTGTGTGATGTATGTAGGTCAAAATTAACAACCTTGTGTGATGTATGTAGGTCACAATGAACAACCTTGTGTGATGTATGTAGATCACAATGAACAACCTTGTGTGATGTATGTAGATCACAATGAACAACCTTGTGTGATGTATGTAGATCACAATGAACAACCTTGTGTGATGTATGTAGGTCACAATGAACAACCTTGTGTGATGTATGTAAGTCACAATGAAAAACCTTGTGTGATGTATGTAGATCACAATGAACAGCCTTGTGTGATGTATGTAGGTCACAATGAACAACCTTGTGTGATGTATGTAGGTCACAATGAACAACCTTGTGTGATTTAACAAGATTTAACAAGAGTGGCCATCCAAGCCAAAGGCCCAGATGGCAAGTGGACAACGAAGCCATTGGCTTATCGAGAGTCCAACAATGTTCACCTACTTATAACCCGCCCTCCTGATATATGTGTCAACCTTGTTTTTAAACATATTCACGCTGCTAGCAGTTACACAATCTGTAGACAGTTTGTTCCATTCATTTATTGTCCTCTGTGAGAACGAGTGCTTCCTGATGTCCAATCTACATTGATCCTTTACTAATTTTACCTCATGTCCTCTAGTTCTGCTATCCTTCTTGAGTGAGAAAAACATATTTCTATCAATATTTTCATACCCATTCAATATCTTAAAAATTTCAATCTGATCTCCTCTTAACCTCCTTGTCTCTAGAGTTGTTAAACCACATTCTTTCAGGCGTTCTTCATAACTAAGGTCTCTAAGTTCTGGAATCATTTTAGTTGCTCTCCTTTGTATGCGTTCAAGCGTATCTATATCCTTCTTACGATATGGTCTCCATGCTTGTATACAGTATTCTAAATGAGGTCTAACTATTGCTTTATAAAGAGGTATAATTAACTTTTTTCCCTTGTATGTTATGTTTCTTCTAATCAATCCAAGAATTTGATTACCCTTTGAAGCTGCAACACCACATTGCTCTGAAACTTTCATATCAGCGCTTATTGTAACTCCTAAGTCCTTTTCTTTTACAGTAGTACCCAGAACAGTATCTCCCATTTTATAGTTTACATTCAAGTTCCCATGTCCTGTATGTAGGCATTTACATTTCCCAAAATTGAACAGTATCTGCCATTTCTCAGACCTTTTCACTAATCTGTCTAGATCGTTTTGTAAATGTTGTTTATCACCATCAGTATTAACCTTTCTAAACAGTTTTGTGTCATCCGCAAATTTCAGTACGTTACTTGTTATACTCTCGTCCAAGTCATTGATATAAATTAAGAATAATATAGGTCCTAATACTGATCCTTGAGGTACCCCACTCAAAACCGATTTCCAATTTGAAACTTCTCCATTTACTACAACTCGTTGTCTTCTGTCAGTCAGCCATTGTTCTATCCAGTCAGTTATGCTATCCCCGATACCATGGGCTTTTAATTTAAGTAGCAATCTTTGATGTGGCACTTTGTCAAAAGCTTTCTGAAAATCTAAGTAGATAATATCTACTGGCGATCCCACGTCTATCCACTTAGTGATTTCTTCCAAAAAACATAACATATTTGTTAAGCATGACCTCGCTTTAAGGAATCCATGTTGAGATTAATTTAATAATTTATGCTTAACGAGGAAGTCCACCATATGGTCTGTAATTAACCTTTCTAATAATTTACAAATCACTGACGTTAAACTCACTGGTCTGTAATTCTCTGACTTATTTCTCGAAACCTTTTTAAATAATGGTATGATATTTGCTTCTTTCCATTCAAACGGAACAACTCCCTCTTTTAATGACAAGTTGAATACTCTTGCAAGTGGTATACTGATTTGATCTACTGTTTCCATTAGTAATTTTGGAGGAATCCCATCCACTCCCGGTGATTTGTTATCCTTCATTGCCTTTATTTTCTTAGCTACCAATTCTGGAGTTACAACTAACGGTCCTAAATAGTCAGATTTAGCCCCCTGAAATTTAGCATCAGCAACTGGTAATGAACTAATATCTTCTTTGGTAAACACTGAACTGAAGTAACCATTTAGGTCTTCCGCCATTAAAAACCCCTGTGATATTATATTTCCAGCACTGTCTTCTAGAGGTCCAACCTTGTCTTGTACGTTTTGTTTACTCCTGACATATGCATAAAAACTCTTGCTGTCATTTTTTATGTTACATGCCAGTTTTTGCTCATAGCTTCTTTTAGATTGTCTGATTTCAGTTGTAGCTGCATTAAGTGCCTCTTTGTATTTTGCATAGTCTTCTTCCTTTCTGGTACGCCTATAAACCCTCCACATAGTTTGTTTTAGCATTATTTTTCTAATTGCCTCTTTTGACAAATGTTTCTTTCTACACCGTTTTCCTTGTTTTCGGAAGGGAACAAATTTATTAATGATACTCTCAATTTCATATTTTAGAATATTCCAACATTCAATTGCGGTCTTATTCATCAGCATGTTATTCCAATCTAGCTGTGCTAAGTATTTTCTCATATCTTTGTAGTTACCTTTGTGGAAGTTTCTCTTGTACGTTTTCTTATTTTTACTTTCTGATTTTACATTGATGTCAAAATGTATTTGATTATGGTCACTATTACCCAATGGTTCAAATATTTTTACATTGTCCACTAATTCTTTTTGTGATGACAAAACTATATCTAATTTTTTTTTCATTTTTTCATTTTCATTTTCTCCCCTGGTTGGTTCTAGTACGTGCTGAGTAAGAAAGCTATCCTGGATGAAACATAGAAATTGTTGATCCTCAATCCCTTTGCTCTCTAGAGAATTCCATTGTATGTGTCCATGGTTAAAATCTCCCATTATGATACATTCCCCTTTACTAACTTCCTTTATAGCGTTTTTTTGTGTTGTCCTCTTCGTTTATGTTTGGACTTCGGTAAACTAATCCAATAGTTAATTTTGAATTTCCTGAAACAATTTTGCACCAAACAGCTTCATCGCAATCTGCTTCCCTTTCTAGTTTTATTTCATAAGCCTGAATAGATTCTTTAACATATAAAATAACTCCCCACAATCTTGTGTGATGTATGTAGGTCACAATGAACAACCTTGTGTGATGTATGTAGGTCACAATGAACAACCTTGTATGATGTATGTAGATCACAATGAACAACCTTGTGTGATGTATGTAGATCACAATGAACAACCTTGTATGATGTATGTAGATCACAATGAACAACCTTGTGTGATGTATGTAGGTCACAATGAACAACCTTGTGTGATGTATGTAGGTCACAATGAACAACCTTGTGTGATTTATGTAGGTCACAATGAACAAACTTGTGTGATGTGTGTAGGTCACAATGAACATTTTATGAAAATCGGTTCAGTAGGTTTCGAAATATTAAATTATATAGATACTGAAAAAATATTTCTAACAATATTTTCATACCCATTCAATATCTTTAAAACTTCAATTTGATCTCCTCCTAACCTCCTTGTCTCTATAGTTGTTAAACCACATTCTTTTAGACGTTCTTCATAATTAAGATATCTCAGTTTTGGAATCATTTTGATTGCTCGCCTCTGTTTTCGTTTAAGCACATATATATCCTTCTTACGATTATGGTCTCCTAACTTGTGTACAATATTCTAAATGATGAATAACTATATATAAGGGCTAAGCCCATAGCCATGTGGTTTGAAGATATATTTTCCCACGCAAAAAGTAACAACCTTAATACACATACAACATTCCAGTTGTCATAATAAAGTAACCAAATCTTACTGGTGTTTATATATCGGCACCGTTTTGAAAGTTTGGAGATAAACACAAATAAACCAACTGAAGAGATTGGCTTAGTGACTGACAGTGATAAAGAGGGTTATTCAAAAGTATACTTTGAAACTCAGTTTTTAAGTGTCATAGTCTGAAGCATGCATATACATAAACAATGTAACATGGCCACCAGTTGGCAACAAACACAAACACATACATCACGCAGGGCTTATCTTATCTCTCGTTGGAAAGTTCGTAGTAAGGAAAAAGCAGATCTGCAGCGAAGCACAAGGAAACTGTGATCGGAATACATCGCGCTCCACCATTTCCTAGTCCGCCATGACGACCCGTATCATATTCACAATCTAAATGTTAAGTCAAGTGTTTAGTAACTAGATATACAACTGTGTTACTCAGCGATCAAGGCTTTTTCAAGCAAGTATAACATACTATCCTGTTTATTCATGTGATTTCATCAAATCTAAATAACACATTTGCACAAACGAAGAAACATGTCAACAGTGGATACTAGATAGCTTTCATTTTTCATAAAATCATTCTAAAATGAGACGAGCACAAATGTGAATTGCGGAAGCTGGCTAACAGTCCAAGTCATACGCTCTTTGAAAACAGCCCTCGAAAGTTAGATAATATACATATCGTTTATTTTCTTACTAGTCAGCATTATTACTTGAAGTATGTAGTTAACTTTAGCAGTGCCCAGTTTCCCAGTAAGACACCAGGGGCAGCACCTGTAGTTATTCAAGTTTCCATAGGGTCACGTGATCAAACATAAGAAGAAATGCAACAGCTTCAATCAGACAAAATATATTTCACATACTTAAAATAATATGATCGCACTGATAGAGAGCCTGCACATTACAAATGAATTAGAATGTCTGAAGAAATTAAGATGACTATTTCCAATCATAGGTGTCAGATGTCAGAACCGGTGGCCACATCTCACATCTTACTATTTTTGGTGGGAGAGGCTCGAATATATCTCCAAAATTATGGCTAGAATCCAGGCGCGGATTTGGTTGTGACACGTGATCCTCACCTCTACCCGAGGCCATGGCTCGCAGGCATCAATGTTGTCACCCTCCCACCCCCCACTCCCCCATATTAAGATTGCTACGCCTAGGCATATACTTAAAAGGTAATCATGTTGCTAATTGGCACACAGCACCAAGGAACTAAAATGTTGCATTGAATATCAATACGTTGAGTGATCACGTGAAGAATTATTTTGTAAAATTAATATCAAATGATTGCGCGTGCGTGGGTTTGTGTATGCGAGCTTTGGGGTAAATTTGTGCATGTTTTGTGTGTATATATGTGTGCATTTTTTTTTCTAGTTTATCCGCGTATTTCTGTGTGCGTGTTGGTATATGTGCGTGTTGGTTTATGTGCGTGTTGGTATATGTGCGCGCGTGTATCTGTCATGCATGAGGCTATGTCTGTGTTAGTCCATATTGAGGCCACACATTGACAGCAGGACATTGATGTGTAATGTGGTTTTTGCGTAAGTGTTTGAGAAAATAGTTGTAAACCGGTTGATTGATGACGTATCCGCGATAAAACTGCCTGCGTGTGTCGTTACAATTAGAATACCCTCAGACCTGTATACTATAACGTACCATTATACTATTCAGTAGTGCGGCCAACGTGAACCGGCGGTACGCTTTGCCTCAAATTACGAAATTTTCAAAATGTCTATGACTGCTAATAATGGAAATATAAAATGTAATATTTTGCTTGTTGTGTTGTTACTTTAGATGGAGGTGTGCACATGTGTGGTTGTGGTAACTGTTGCCTGAAATGAAAATAAGTATGCCCAAGCAATGCTTGACTCTAAAGGGGTCCGTTTTGCGGCAATGTTTCTCCACCCTACTCTATGGAGCTGTTCCAGTACAAAATGCATCCGTGCATATTGTGTCAGGGGCTCTGGCAATCATGACAACATATACTGGGACATTATTCCCATTCCGTATGTTGAAATGGCCACCTTTTTGTCAAGTGAGTCCGCATCAGAATACCACGTAATCCCATTTTGGACGCTTGTAGATTCGAGCACATATGCTGGGCTACTGGTGAATCCGTTTGTGAAACCATCTAGGCATGGACAACCAACGCTGTGACGCACAGATCAAGTCTCGTATTTATCAGACCTACTTCTCAATAACCGCTATAGTTCACATCAAGTCCGCGCAGTGGCAGCACCTCACAAGTCGGTGTATCACAGCAGTATCGCGGGACTACACCTACAATCAATCAGTCACACGGACTGTTATAACTAAACATAGCCTTTTTTCTTTCTGTTTTATAATACTGTAGATACCCCGAGTATCGAGTAATAAACTCTACCCGGGGAATAGCGTGCGGAGCGAGCACTTTTCCTGTGATTTAAAAGGCAGAGGTATAAATGTTACGCTGTACGCTAAAGGTTAAAAACAAGAATAAAAATTTTTTTAAATGAATACTCGATAAAAGACAAGGTCAATGATCTATTTTGATGATTATATGTGGTGTCACTCCATCCATTCAGTGAAGACCTGGATGAGGGTAGGGGTGTGGCTGATGATGCATTTACAGGTACACTGTTCCAAAGTCGGAAGGAGTGTAGGTATGTGTCAGTTTGAGAGTGGGGGATTTGGAGCTTCGCTTGATGTCCTCTAGAGCTGCGGTTGCTGGATTCAAGAAGTGCAACAGGGTTCACATCGACAAGTCCGTTTATGATGTTGTACATCATGCTGACTCTGTCTGATGTTCTCCTGGAATGCAGGTTCTCAAGTTAGAGTTGTGCAACCAATGCAGAGGCACTAGACGTAGAGCTGAAGTCGTGAAGGATGCGGCGAGCTGAGCGTCGTTGCACCATCTCCAGTGAGGATTTAAGATGCTGCTGGTGGGGATCACACACCACTGCTGTGTATTCTAACACTGGTCGTACAAGGCTTTTGTAGCAGTGTGTATGGACATCTATTGGGCATCCCTTGAAGTTTCTGTAGGCGAATGTGTTCACTTTGTTGGCCTTGGCTGTAGTTGCTTCTATATGCTTTCCCCAGTGGAGATTTTCAGTAATCTCAACGCCTGTGTATTTGGCGCTTGTTACTTTGTCCAGGGTTTGGTTGTGCAACTTGTAGCTTGTGGAAATCTTATTTATTTTCTTGGTGACTGTTAGTTGATGACATTTCGCTTCATTGAAGGCCATCTGCCATCTTTCTTCCCAGGATTTCAGTGTTCTGATGTCATCTTGTAGTTGGATGGAGTCAGTGACAGTCTTGATGGTGCTGTAAAGTATAGTGTCATCAGCGAAGAGGCGCATTATGGACTTAATACTGTCACCAATATCGTTGATGTAGATTAGAAGTAATGTGGGACCAAGGACAGAGCCCTGTGGAACTCCAGACGTGACTACGTCAGTGTACGAGTGTTCACCTTCAACAACCACTTGTTGAGTTCTATCTATGGGGAAGTTCTGTATCCATTTATTGGTATTGCTTATGATACCGCATGATTTTAGTTTAAGGTGGAGTATCTGATGTGGTACTCTGTTGAAGGTTGTATACAGATCCAAGAGGATCATGTCCGTCTGACCACCTTATCGATTTCACGTGCCAGGTCATCAACCGTGAGGATTAGTTGAGTTTCATAGGAGCTTTTCTTGCGGAATCCGTGTTGGACATATGTGATGATGTTGTTGAAGTTGAGATATGACTTGTAATTTCTGACCTCACGATGTGTTCCATCAGCTTACAACATACACTCGTCAGATTGTAGGCTGTGGGTGGTTAGCTTATGCCTAAATTAAGAATAGACCACTGTAAGGCAAATTTGAAGATAAAATTGCGTTTATTACAGTTTAACTACTAAAATTATACAAAACCAAGTCTCTCAGTCCTTGCACAATTTGCACTACTGATCTAACTTCGGTACCTCATCAAAGTATAAAATGTCAACCGAAAGTTCAAAATACAATCAAAAGCAAGAGCATTAAGAACAACAATAAAAGGTGAAAGAACTATACACAATAACAAAGACGACCCAAAAGACGACTTAAAAGAAGTCTTAAAAGACGACTTAAAGAATGTCTTAAAAGACGACTGGCCACAACCAGGAGTGAGCCAGGACTTGCGTTCGCCTGTACAAATACAAACCAAACCGGTAAGCTATTTGCATATCATAGTGTCCAGTGTAAGATGACACATCAACATCTGTTAAATACCATAGTTCCAACACATTGGTGTTGTTCACAATATTGTCTGTAAAATACCTGTTATCTTATTCAGTACTAATATATAATCATACTTGTAGGTATTAATGTAATACTAGTACTCTACATGTAAAACAGCCTTAATATAATAAATTCAACAGTCAACCATGTTGTCAATTTCACATGTGCATACCCTGACTAGCCTAGCTGTCATTCCACTGTTGTTTACAACAAGTCTTGGACACTGCTCAACTTACATGTCTCTAGGGAATACTCAAGATCAGCCCTCTCCCAGCCACCTCCTAGAGCAATTAATCAATGTAACTTCAAAGGAGAGAGGGCACCAGACTGATCCTGGCTTAACTGTAGGGACAGTTACATAATACCTATATACATGCACAAGTTATGCTTGCACCATGTCTATCACATCTTATAACATATTAACTATAACAGTAGCACCACTAAACAGGATCAAAACTTAACTTTCTAAAGGGATCTGTACATTTACAAGCTACTGACTGGAAGTGGTAAAAATCTCATTAAGCCCTGTTGGGCATTCTTCCCTAAGGTCCAATGACCACTTATTCCTGATCTTCCACATATTAGTAATCAAAGTCACCACTAAGTAATTATAACTGATAAAGTAAATGCCTTGACATAAACAGATGACAATTCCCTATCATACAGTATGATACAATTATAAATTGAAAACATTGCTTAATAAGGTAGAAAACATCATTTAGGGACTTACCAAAACATAGTTGTCATTAACTGTAGAATCACGCCTGGCCCACTGGGGCAGGGCCCCTTCTACTGACCACACGTGACCCCTGTCTCTAGGGTGAAAATTTATGTTTAAACAACTGAATTATTAGTAATAAGACCAACTACCTACACTGTAAATACAACTAATTACAGGACAAATAAACATAGCAATAATAGTTCACTAACTATATTCTCTAAATTACATTACATTACCCTGGGTGCTGCCATCATGTGGTGGGTAACTAAACTACTCGAACCGACAAGTGACTATGTCACATCCACCCCACTTTTGCTAACATTGCCTTAATGTTAACTAAACACAAGTCATGTTAATTCTAGTGTCCATTCAAAGCCGAACGTGGCTCTCTAAAACGGTTCGAATGCCATCCTGCCGTTGTTCGTGACGATCGCCGCACTGTTGTAATGTCCTCATGTGATCTTTCTGCCTCAGAGGTGTCTGTCGTTACGTCACAGCCATCGTTGATCGGACTGTCGCCGCTGTCATCACTGCTGCTCACGCGTTCCAGTGGTTGTGGAAGTGAACTTCGTATTATGCATCTCCACTGCAGTCGCTCGTCGTCGGATAATTCTTCATGACGGTCAGGGTCTATTGTCTTCTCATCAGGAAGACAGGGCAGCTTCCGCCTCGTTGTTGTTTCTGGTTGGGGACACAATCGAAGATCCACCCGATTCACAGTTCGTAATTCTCCAAACCCGTCAGCTGGTTCGATCACGTACACGTCGTTCTTTCCCTTTCTCGCAACAACTTTGTATACTTTTCCTTCCCAAACATCTTGGATTTTGTTACGACCTCGAATGTCACGTTTTCTACGGTACACTCGTTGTCCAAACGACAAGGGAAGATCACGTGCCTTGCGGTCGTAGTGTTTCTTACGACTATCAGCTTCGTGTACCAGCTGTCTTCGTGCAAGTTGATAGGCTTCTTGCAATCGTTGTTGGTGACTGGAAACCCAGTCACTTGGCTCCACCTCCTGTTCTCCTGTACCCAGCAGTAGGTCGATTGGTTGTCTAGAATCTCTGCCAAACATCAGGTAGAATGGTGCGTATCCCGTGCTGGAATGTGGAGTCAGATTGTAGGCGTTGACCACTTCATGTACATGCTCAGCCCACCTTCTCTTCTTCTTCTCCGATAATGTTCTCAGTAGATCATGCAGTGTCCGGTTAAACCGCTCGCATTGGCCATTTCCAGCTGGGTGGTAGGGAGTAGTATGAGAACGCTGAATTCCATATAGTTTGCAAAGTTCACTTATTAGCACTGAATCAAAGTTGCGCCCATTGTCGCTGTGTATCCTCTGCGGAATACCGTAAGGTTCAAACCATTGTGTAACCAGTGCCTTGGCTACAGTCTCTGCTTTCTGGTTTCGGGTTACTACTGCAACTGTGAACTTTGTAAAGACATCGGTGATTATGAGTACATTTTCCCGACCATCTGACGAGGGCTCTAATACTGTGTAATCGATGGCGACCACCTCTAGGGGTCGTGTAGCAATGAGCCTTCCCAGTGGTGTTCTCATCTTCTTTGCGGGAAATTTACCAAGCGTACAACGCTCACACAGATTAATCCATGTTTGTACATCTTTGTGTAACGTCGGCCAGTAGCAGCGTGCTCTCACCAGTTTCTCTGTTCTCTCCACTCCTTGGTGACCTTGTTTGTTGTGCAAACTTTCTAGTACGTTATCTTGCAAACATCTTGGCAACAACAATTGATCAATTTCGCCAACTTTAGAGTCTAGCACGCGCCGGTAGAGAACTCCATTTGTTTCCACAATGTGATCCCATTGGCGTACCAACTGGATCACATTTGCTGTCTCAGATGATTTCTCGTCCACTGTCGGGCGTCTTCCTATCTTCCGGTAATAGATGAGTCTACCAATGGTGGAATCAGCAGCCTGTAATTCTCCCATTGCCTCTTTCGGCAGTCCTGGCAATGTTGTTGTCGCCTGTTCTGCGGGATCTGTATTTACCTTGTATTCACAACACTTAGCAATCTCACGATTGGCGGATTCCTCCATCACCGCTACCCTCAGATTCACTGGCAAGTGAGACGTCTGTGTGACCATTGCAAGGCTAGCTTCGACAGTGGGGATGTTGATGCATGTCTTGTTGCATTCACTAAGGCGTGACAATCCGTCAGCATTAGCATTACAGCGACCAGGGCGGTACCGTATGTCGAAGTTGAATGGTGCCAAAGACGCAGCCCATCTTTGCTCAACAGCTGTCAGCTTTACTTTCTTGTTGAGGTACGTCAGTGGATTGTTGTCTGTGTAAACAGTGAATGTTCCACCAAGCAGGTAATCGCGGAACTTTTCGGTCACAGCCCATTTTAAGGCTAGTGTCTCCAATCTCATTGCAGAATAGTTTACATCATTCTTCTCAGCACCCCGTAAACTACGACTAGCATATGCTATCACACGCAGTTTTCCATCTTGCATCTGGCTTAGGACAGCTCCCAGCCCCTTGTCACATGCATCTGTCTCAACAATGAATGGCAGATTATAGTCGGCGAATCCTAGTACTGGTGTTGTCGTCAGTGCTGTCTTTAAAGCCTTGAATGCTGTCTCACATTTGTCAGTCCAACATTTCTCTAAGCCGTACATTTTGCTGGTTCTTCGTTTCCCTTTTCCCGCCTTGCAAGCATCGGTTACCACTCGATGTAGTGGACTCGCGATTTGCGTGAAATTAGGTACGTATCTTCGGTAGTAGGAAGCAAAGCCAAGGAATGATCGTAAGTCCTTGAGAGTTTTCGGGACAGGCCACTTCTCGACGACTGCTATCTTGGACGGATCCGTTGCTACTCCGTCAGCACCGATCAGGTGACCTAAGTACAGCACTTCCTTTCTAAAGAAGTTGCATTTCTTCAGCTCCAGTTTCAATCCGAACTGTCGTAACTTGGTGAATACTGCATCCAGCCTCTTCAGGTGTTCTTCGATACTTCTTTGAGAAGATGACAATGTCATCTAAGTAGACTAATAATATTTCAAACATCTCAGCACTGAAGGTCATTTGCATGAGGCGCTGGAACGTTGCAGCGGCATTGCATAAGCCGTATGGCATTCGGGTGAATTCATGTAGACCGAATGGTGTTGTAAATGCCGTTTTGTGCTGGTCATCTGGTTCCATCTGCACCTGGTTATACGCTGATTGTAGATCCAGTGTTGTAAAATACTGTGCACCTGTCATTGCGTCTAATGACTCCACGATTCTTGGAAGTGGATGAGCATCTTTGATTGTCTTGTTGTTAAGTGCTCTGTAATCAATGCACATTCTTAGATCTCCGTTCTTCTTTCGTACTAGTACAGTTGCACTAGCATGGTTGCTCTTACTAGGTACAATCGTTCCGTTTCTCATCAGCTTCTCCATGTGTTCCTTCACCTCCTGTAGTTGTGTTGGGGGGATTCTCCGGTACAGCTGAACAACAGGAATGTCGTCTGTGGTTCGTATTTTGTGTTTCACTGCTGTGGTGCAACCAAGGTCGTCAGAAGAACTTGCAAACACATCTTGATGCTTCACAAAGAGTTTCCTTATTTGTATCATCTCTTCAGGTGTTCCTTGAAATCCTGACAGCTGTAGGCTTGTTAAGATGTCCTGAACATCTACTTCTGCAGTCGGTGTGACTTTGTCTTCCATTGGAGTGCTGATGGTAATTGCATTTGCTGAGACCTCCACTCTCATCTCTCGGCAAGGCGTAGCAGGTCGTAACAGCCCAATCCGTGTCCGTGGTTGCAGTTCGACATCGACGTTCGACCCATTGACAACCTTCACATAGAAATACGATCCTTCGACCAACGTATTAACTACTACCAGATTTCCTGGTATCGGTGTCGACAAAGGTTCGACCAGCATGGAGTCCATACTCCCGCGTCCTCTTGCTTTAACGTTCACGTACGAATTGGCTGGTACTCTAATTGGACAATGACCTGCTACCCTGGCAAAGCTGACTGCTTCTCTTGTTGGCCTGTAGGCCTCAGTTTTCATGCCGTTTAGCATGTTCTTCAAAACTGGCACCTTCATCAGAACATTTGTTCCCAGAAGACCATTTACTTCCTGGCTTGCAAGGTCTGTTGAGTCCTTTACTATCAGTACCCCTCTCCTCGGAACATGTATGCCGCAAACTTCCATATCTATCTCGATATATCCTGTGTAAGGTATTTCAATTCCATTTGCTGCTCTGACGACCAACCAACTCTTGGGATCCATCACATCGGCAGCCAATGTTTTCAAATGTTCTTTGAAGAAACTTTCAGTGACAGTTGTCACTTGACTGCCAGTGTCCATCAGACATACCACTGGAATGCCTCCCATCTTCACTTCTAGTGTTGGTGCATGACCAACCAGACATTCTAAGCTGTCATTGTCAGATCTTACAGAGCCAGTCACTCCCTTCTCCACCACTCGGCCCATAGTAGTGGAGCAACCTAGTTTGACGTCTGCTGACCACATCTCACCTTCACCTGTGCGTCCTTGAATGCGGAACATTCTCTTTGATGGTGACCCAGCTTTCCACAGAAGTAACAAGTCCCTATCCCCTTGCCGTCTCCAGCAGAGCGACAGTCTCTGGCCATATGTCCAGGTTTCCGACATTTGAAGCATATTCCTGCACTGCGCATCCTGCTCAATGGACCTCTCTGTGTTCCGCTAGCTAGCTGACGTAGCTCCTCTTGGTTCTTAGCCAACTCTTGCTGTTGGTGTGCAATTCCTTCGATCAGGGTTTGCTGTTTGGCCATCATCTCTGTCAGCATCTTCACCACTTGATCGCTGTGAGGTTGCTGCGGCAGAGATTGCATCGGTTTCGCGTCTACTATCTGCGAAGAAGTCCGTACTTTCTTCTTGGTTTCCGTCTCTGTGGACCACTGTATCGCTGTCTCCCTGCAGGTGATGAATGTACTCTCAGGCTCATTTGTCACCTGCTTCTTCAGTTCCCATCTCAGATATGGCTCGCGCACATTTTCAATTAGCTGATCTCTGAGCATTGTGTCTCGGTCGACCACATGATCTGGGGACGTGTTTTCCAGTCGGTCTATCAGTCGAACGAGCTGGTGAGAATACTCTGTGATGGTCTCACCCTCCATCTGTTTCCTTTCGTAGAAATGTCTTAGCAACTGGGAAGCACTTGCCCGTTCGCCAAACGTCTCACGAAGATTTTTGAAAAGGGCATCTGCATCGTTTAACTGGTCAGCAGGGCGACATCTAACTTCCCGTCGTGCTGGTCCTTCAAGGTGGGATAACAGATAGTCTGCTGCTTCTTTTCCTGTCAGACCCTGCGCACTTATCATGGCATGTGCATCCTCTATCCACTCAGTGACTGTTTCTGCTCCCGACCCCGAGAAGTTTCGGAGTCGTCGCTCACGCTGTACAACCACCGTCACTGGTGCTGAGGCACTCTCTTTTTGCTCCAGCAAATTTTTCAGTTGCTGACGCATCGTTTCTAGCTCATCGCGCACTTCTTCGATATCCTCCTGGTCCATACTCTTTAACCTGGGTGGCCAGTCGTCTTATCAAAAATTAACTTAAAATTTTGGTCCTGCCTATAATTTTTTGAGTTAAAAAGGTCTACCCCACTTCTGGTACCATAAATGTAGGCTGTGGGTGGTTAGCTTATGCCTAAATTAAGAATAGACCACTGTAAGGCAAATTTGAAGATAAAATTGCGTTTATTACAGTTTAACTACTAAAATTATACAAAACCAAGTCTCTCAGTCCTTGCACAATTTGCACTACTGATCTAACTTCGGTACCTCATCAAAGTATAAAATGTCAACCGAAAGTTCAAAATACAATCAAAAGCAAGAGCATTAAGAACAACAATAAAAGGTGAAAGAACTATACACAATAACAAAGACGACCCAAAAGACGACTTAAAAGAAGTCTTAAAAGACGACTTAAAGAATGTCTTAAAAGACGACTGGCCACAACCAGGAGTGAGCCAGGACTTGCGTTCGCCTGTACAAATACAAACCAAACCGGTAAGCTATTTGCATATCATAGTGTCCAGTGTAAGATGACACATCAACATCTGTTAAATACCATAGTTCCAACACATTGGTGTTGTTCACAATATTGTCTGTAAAATACCTGTTATCTTATTCAGTACTAATATATAATCATACTTGTAGGTATTAATGTAATACTAGTACTCTACATGTAAAACAGCCTTAATATAATAAATTCAACAGTCAACCATGTTGTCAATTTCACATGTGCATACCCTGACTAGCCTAGCTGTCATTCCACTGTTGTTTACAACAAGTCTTGGACACTGCTCAACTTACATGTCTCTAGGGAATACTCAAGATCAGCCCTCTCCCAGCCACCTCCTAGAGCAATTAATCAATGTAACTTCAAAGGGAGAGAGGGCACCAGACTGATCCTGGCTTAACTGTAGGGACAGTTACATAATACCTATATACATGCACAAGTTATGCTTGCACCATGTCTATCACATCTTATAACATATTAACTATAACAGTAGCACCACTAAACAGGATCAAAACTTAACTTTCTAAAGGGATCTGTACATTTACAAGCTACTGACTGGAAGTGGTAAAAATCTCATTAAGCCCTGTTGGGCATTCTTCCCTAAGGTCCAATGACCACTTATTCCTGATCTTCCACATATTAGTAATCAAAGTCACCACTAAGTAATTATAACTGATAAAGTAAATGCCTTGACATAAACAGATGACAATTCCCTATCATACAGTATGATACAATTATAAATTGAAAACATTGCTTAATAAGGTAGAAAACATCATTTAGGGACTTACCAAAACATAGTTGTCATTAACTGTAGAATCACGCCTGGCCCACTGGGGCAGGGCCCCTTCTACTGACCACACGTGACCCCTGTCTCTAGGGTGAAAATTTATGTTTAAACAACTGAATTATTAGTAATAAGACCAACTACCTACACTGTAAATACAACTAATTACAGGACAAATAAACATAGCAATAATAGTTCACTAACTATATTCTCTAAATTACATTACATTACCCTGGGTGCTGCCATCATGTGGTGGGTAACTAAACTACTCGAACCGACAAGTGACTATGTCACAAGATGATGGGCCGGTAGTTTGCTGCTTCGCTCCTGCCTCCATTTTTAAGATGGTTTGGACCAGTGCGTGTTTTCAAGATTGTGGGACTCGGCCTGTTGTCTTCACGAATGGCGGCAAAGTCGGTTTTCTTCCAGATGCTAATTTTCCTCACAATAGGTCTGCGTTTGGCAGCCTTGATGCGGCGGTCGATGAGCACGTTGTCAAGATCCCCTAGACCTGGTATGGTGGAATGTCTTGTGACTAGGTTTGGCCTGTTAGTCAGGAATATATCTAGGATTGCATCACCTCTGGTCGGCTGGTCATTTATTTGATGGAGTCCGAGGTCAATGACTTTATTGAAGAAAGAGTTGCTGAACTTTTGTGGGTAATTATTTCAAACAGCACATTGATCTTTCCATTTGATATCAGGTAGGCTTAGATCACCTCCTATCCAGACAATGCCATTATCTTTGACTAGAGTCCAGGATCTTCTCAATTTCATCCATCTAGTTTATGCTTGTCGCTGGAGGAGTCATGTACAGTGATCCAACAATGAGAGGTTCAGTCTTCTTTTCTGTTTGTACTTGTACAAGAACTGCTCGTGTATGATCATATTCGCTTTGGTGGCAACAAGCTACCCAATGGTAGCGACAAGCTACCCAATGGTGGCGACAAGCTATCCAATGGTGGCGACAAGCTACCCAATGGTGGCGACAAGCTATCCAATGGTGGCGACAAGCTATGGTGACAGTACACACATTACAGTGTTCAATTAATATGATTGTTTAAGATAATCATTACAATATGTAATTAGCTAAATAATATAGACAACTAAGGCAATCAGGACAGTCCAACCCTCCCACATTCATCTTCCCTCCTAATATATATAAATTTTAACATTTGTGTTACAGTATAGCACAAGCTATTAGCTGCAGCACCAAACAATTTCGTTGTGCTTAATTTGCTACCAATGCAGCTATAGTACTGCCGTTTTTAACTATACCAATTTGTAGCCATATCTTATATCTGACGCTTCACGTCCGACTTAATTCTTGCTAGATAAATTTATATCGACGTCACTCAAATATATTGTCCACAGACATTTTATTTATAATTTTACATAAATACAATATAGCCTTTTGATTTTGCATAGTACTTCTTTTATGTATGTGCGGAATAAAAATAATTATTATTTACAATTTATTTTATGCAGGAAAGCCGAAAAGATCTGCTCGTCACAAGCTTTTTGAAAATCGCATAATTTTACGCTGATAACAAGATTTAACAAGATTTGCCATCCAAGCCAAAGGCCCAGATGGCAAATGGACAAGAAACCATTGGCTTATCGAGAGTCCAACAATGTTCATCTACTTATAACCCGCCCTCTTGAGACATGTGTCAACCTTGTTTTTAAACATATTCACGCTGCTAGCAGTTACACAATATGTAGACAATTTGTTCCATTCATTTATTGTCCTCTGTGAGAACGAGTGCTTCCTGATGTCAAATCTACATTGATCCTTTACTAATTTTACCTCATGTCCTCTAGTTCTGCTATCCTTCTTGACTGAGAAAAACATATTTCTATCAATATTTTCATACCCATTCAATATCTTAAAAATTTCAATCTGATCTCCTCTTAACCTCCTTGTCTCTAGAGTTGTTAAACCACATTCTTTCAGGCGTTCTTCATAACTAAGGTCTCTAAGCCCTGGAATCATTTTAGTTGCTCTCCTTTGTATGCGTCCAAGCGTATCTATATCCTTCTTACGATATGGTCTCCATGCTTGTATACAGTATTCTAAATGAGGTCTAACTATTGCTTTATAAAGAGGTATAATTAACTTTTTTCCCTTGTATGTTATGTTTCTTCTAATCAATCCAAGAATTTGATTACCCTTTGAAGCTGCAATACCACACTGCTCTGAAACTTTCATATCAGCACTTATTGTAACTCCTAAGTCCTTTTCTTTTACAGTAGTACCCAGAACAGTAGCTCCCATTTTATAGTTTACATTCAAGTTCCCATGTCCTGTATGTAGGCATTTACATTTCCCAAAATTGAACAGCATCTGCCATTTCTCAGACCATTTCACTAATCTGTCTAGATCGTTTTGTAAATGTTGTTTATCACCATCAGTATTAACCTTTCTAAACAGTTTTGTGTCATCCGCAAATTTCAGTACGTTACTTGTTATACTCTCGTCCAAGTCATTGATATATATTAAGAATAATATAGGTCCTAATACTGATCCTTGAGGTACCCCACTCAAAACCGATTTCCAATTTGAAACTTCTCCATCTACTACAACTCGTTGTCTTCTGTCAGTCAGCCATTGTTCTATCCAGTCAGTTATGCTATCCCCGATACCATGGGCTTGTAATTTAAGTAGTAATCTTTGATGTGGCACTTTGTCAAAAGCTTTCTGAAAATCTAAGTAGATAATATCTACTGGCGATCCCACGTCTATCCACTTAGTAATTTCTTCCAAAAAACATAACATATTTGTTAAGCATGACCTCGCTTTAAGGAATCCATGTTGAGATGAATTTAATAATTTATGCTTAACGAGGAAGTCCACCATAATTATGGTCTGTAATTAACCTTTCTAATAATTTACAAATCACTGACGTTAAACTCACTGGTCTGTAATTTTCTGAATTATTTCTCGAGCAAAACATGCAGCGGTGGGAATTTTGTGTTGATAACATCCGCCATCTAATGTAGGCTGGAAAACATGTACACCACAAACTCTCACGATGACTGAATATTTGTTAGGACGGACACATGCTGATTTGGGTGGCCGAGTCCACCCATACAATCACCACCATTCCCCCCAAGAATGTTCTCTTGGGCGCAATGACCTGCAGTCTTCGCCTGGGTCAAGTTTCTTTCTCGCGATTGGCCGCTCCGAATATTTTACGCAATGTGATTGGTGGATAACAGCGTAAGCCAGAGCCGCCATTTTGTGGCTGACTCCGAGACATTGTTTTGTGCTTTCTCGTTGTTTGAGTGGCATCTGGTATTGCCCTCCCAAAAGTATCTTGCTGTCCATCACAATACCACAATCGCAAGTGTACGTTGCTGTCATCTGGAGTACCATCTCGATAACGCTGGCGACGGATTTATATATATATTAACGCTGCAGCAGTATGGATGATCGCTACGGCCAACCGCAGCATTTGGCGGGACATTTAGCGCAGCCCCAGGGCGGCTATGGAATGCAGCAACCCCCCGGTCAAGACGGTGTTGGCGATCCTGACCAACGCAAACAGGAAATCGGAGATATATTGCAGCAAATAATGACAATTACAGATCAGAGTCTTGACGAGGCACAAGCGAGGTAACGATGTGTTTTGGCTGGGGACGGTAAAAGTCAGACCAGGCCTGGGGCTGGGTAGGGGACGTCATTGTGATTTGTATTCCTTGTGCAGGCGTTCATGCTAAAAATGAGACAATTATAAGAAATATTACTACTTGGTTTTACGGTAAAACATTTGGGAGTTTACATTCATTCATTCGCATACATTGTTTACTTTCTGAATGGTATCTTACAAGACTAAAGTACCATTCATTGGCTGGGCAAATATTCGGCATACTAAGCTTGTCATGTTTGCATGCGAATTGATTATATAATATATATATTATATATATATATATATATATAATTATTAAACAACTTACATTGTTTTATACATTTGCCGCAAAACAGTTGTTGAGAAAGTTGGTTCCGGGTTAGTTGCTTGCAATTAACAAAAACTGCTGAATTTCTGATGGATGCCATTGGCATTGGTCATCTAGTTACTAGTGGCAAACCATATAACTTATACAACACAGGTACAACACACTAGCATTTTTCTGTGGAGGCGAACCTAATTATTCAAAAGAAATAAAACCTATTTGATAATAGACAAATAATTATGTTATATATGCAGTGTCAGTTCTGGTTTGCCTGTCATATTTTCTAGTATAACTGCTGATTAACTGAACATTGTAACTTGACATGGATTGCTACTGTACATTGCTGGTAGTAGCTAGTAGCTACTTCAAATTTAATGTTTTATGCGATTGGCATGGGTTCTATTACAGACAATCTATTACTTCTTACTGTTTCTATTACTTTTACTATTACATTAATTATAATATGTTACTATTACCAGGATAAATATTACTGGGGTAGCAGGGCTTCACATTTGAGGCGAGCGATCGCTCTCCCTCCTCATCGCTCACACAAACCAATAATCTAGGGAGCGATTTATCGCTCGCATCAATTGTTAAAATCGCTCGCTGCCTGCAAGTGTTCGTCTTGACAAGTACTTTCTTGAGTATTAGATTCACTAGGAAAGTCTCTCCTCTTTATAACGCAGTGTTCGGGCTCCAATATTTGGAGTTCACATCCATCACCGGCGATCGCAGCTCGCTGCACCAAGATTGCATGAACGCCATCGAAGCTATGCTGGCTGCGCGATTTATAAAAATGATCAAATGAGTGGACTAACGTCGATGTGTATTATGTGTAAATGTCACATAATGTTGTGTCGAACTGAATAAAACACATGTATACATGTACAGTTATGGAATAATTAAAGGATCAACAATATTTCACTACGATCCGATTGACCGACTACGCTGTAATGGTAATCAAAAATAATAACCTGGATCTGAACTACCGAAAATATATATGAGTTGACATGGAGTGTAAAAGTTGATTAGATATTGAAAACGATAATTTTAGTAATTGTACCACTTCGTCTTTCAACTGCTCTGAACACATAAATTCACAACGTACATCTCCGGTACCATTTAACATTGATTCACTGTTTCATGTACGGATGACAAATTCATATTTTTGCGCACTCAGTTTGAGTTGTGCATTTGGCATTGTGATACAATGGAAGCATGCCATTTCACCCCAGTTTATATTGGTGTTGCCTACTAAGCTGCATTTATGAGTTATGGCTATACATTTAATTCTTATACGTGGCGTATTTGTGAATTTCCATTGCAATTTTCAAACCTAAGCGAAGTCACACACGAAACCAGTACCATGTCGTGGCCACTGCCCGGGCACAGTACACTGCCAGAGGCTTTACCTAGGCTACAGCCTTCGGTAATTGGTGACATGTTGCAATTCAAAACCGTTTCACCAATTACAATCAGAATATATGGGGTTTACTAAAGTAAACATTTATTTCTTTGTACAAAAGTCAGCACCAACAAGCGCCAATTAAAATTTCATGGTGGCAATGACAGAATCCGAATGGGAAATGGTGGCACCAACCACATGAAAAAAAACAGCTAACAAATCGCTAGCATAAATTAATTTGGCATATTTAGGCGAGCGATTTATCGCTCTCCTGTTGTTTTGAAATATGAAACCCTGGGGAAGTTAAACATACATTTTGAAGATCTGAGGTGAGAACATTTGTCCAGTTGTGAATAACGGGTATGCGTGGCAATGTTACCATGTGGCAATTTGAAAAAAGAGAACTCGGAAGTTCTGACTCGAATGAGAGCTTACTTTACATTCAATACAGGCTGCGGCTCCTGCTCTAAGATAACATTTGTTGCCTGTCTGCACATATCTAAAACCATGCCCTTTGTGTGTGCTAGGAATGTGTGAAGCCATAGCCACCCCAATGGGGCATCTTAACAGTTAGTAACAGACTTACCATTCCTGGATTGTTTCATTGAGTAGGTATTTATGAATCCATCAAATTAGCAGCCTACTACTCTTTTCATGCTGTTTGAATAACAGCTCAGTCATTGTTTGTACATTGTTTACAATTACTATCAGTTGGAATAAAATAAAAAAGTAATCTTTTTGTAAGTTTGCGGCAATAGATGTAATAGAAAAGTAAAATACTATTATCTATTACTTTATGATCTATTACTATTACTTTTGAAAAAAATCTGATCTATTACAAAAAACGTCTATTACATATTACTATTACCCCATGCCTGGTATGCGGTGGCATCAACCATCGTTTTTTCTTAAAATACGATCTGCTTCGGATTCGACAACACTATCTGATTCGCAAACATTTCCAGCAGCAACATGTGCCATGTATACTTTCAAAAAGTACAAAAAAGTGAATCGCCAATAGTGAAATACATAACGGTCCAACTCGCATGCTTCAACGGTAAGGGGCTTAGACCCTACCAAGTCATTTATGCAGCCAAGTTCAAGGACATTGTTCAAAGATATTTTCCTAATTTATAACTCGTGCCTATGTTTTGCATTTCCTTCATTTTAATCTAAGAAACATCAATACCCAGAGTGATATTCTTAAATTTCCATCATAATAGCAATACAGTATTAATAAATAATCAACTGTAGTTTTACAGTGGTATTGTGACAAATCGTATGAATTTCAAGTTCTTGATGACTTAATAAAATCATGTGTGTTTTTCTGTTTCAGGAAACACACACTAAACTGCCACCGAATGAAACCGGGTTTATTTAGTGTTTTGTGTGAAATTAAAGAAAAAACAGGTAAGATTTCTCAAACATTTTATATAAAAAAATGTATGCCGCCCTTGAGTGATTTTGAATAAAAGGATGACAAGCCCATTATCTTGGTTCCCTCCCTAGTTGCCCTAAGGCTTCCCTCCCTGGCTTCCATAGTCTTCCCTCCCTGGCTGCCCTAGTCTTCACTCCCTGACTGCCCTAGTCTTCCCTCCCCTGCTGCCCTAGTCTTCACTCCCCTGCTGCCCTAGTCTTCCCTCCCCGGCTGTCCTAGTCTTCCCTCCCTGGCTGTCCTAGTATTCCCTTCCTGGCTGTCCTAGTATTCCCTTCCTGGCTGTCCTAGTATTCCCTTCCTGGCTGTCCTAGTATTCCCTTCCTGGCTGCCCTAGTATTCCCTTCCTGGCTGTCCTAGTATTCCCTTCCTGGCTGTCCTAGTATTCCCTCCCTGGCTGTCCTAGTATTCCCTTCCTGGCTGTCCTAGTATTCCCTTCCTGGCTGTCCTAGTATTCCCTTCCTGGCTGTCCTAGTATTCCCTTCCTGGCTGCCCTAGTATTCCCTTCCTGGCTGTCCTAGTATTCCCTTCCTGGCTGTCCTAGTATTCCCTTCCTGGCTGTCCTAGTATTCCCTCCCTGGCTGCCCTAGTATTCCCTCCCTGGCTGTCCTAGTATTCCCTCCCTGGCTGTCCTAGTATTCCCTCCCTGGCTGTCCTAGTATTCCCTTCCTGGCTGCCCTAGTATTCCCTTCCTGGCTGTCCTATTATTCCCTTCCTGGCTGTCCTAGTATTCCCTTCCTGGCTGTCCTAGTATTCCCTTCCTGGCTGTCCTAGTATTCCCTCCCTGGCTGTCCTAGTATTCCCTTCCTGGCTGTCCTAGTATTCCCTTCCTGGCTGTCCTAGTATTCCCTTCCTGGCTGCCCTAGTATTCCCTCCCTGGCTGTCCCTAGGCCCTTAGCCAGAAATAATTTTTTGTCAGTCTTAGACCTAAAAAAATTCCATGGAGGTCATCACTGGTCCAGTTAAGTTTTTCCACTGGTAAGTCAGTGCCAGTTGAGCCATACATTTAAACCTTACTAAAAGCCTTGTTCAGAATCAATAAAGCCAAAGCGTTACATGATAAAAACGAAACTGATTATATATGGTCAAATCTACATAACAAATGAAGGTTTGTGAAAAAGAAAGCATGCAAATGTGTCTAACATGAAGAAATGTGATTAGAATCACATTCAAACTCGAAGCATGGGTCAAACTCTATTTTGAAGTCGACCGCAATCATCGCTGGCCACTACAGAGTGCCAGCGACAGTACAGTAGCGTCTCGGTTACTAGGGCCAGACACATCAACATTGTGGCTTTCCATCACCATAACAAAGGATGTGGAAGACACCGCTGCCTCGGACTTTTCATAGACAATCGTTTGCGGAAAAGGCATCGATTGTTGTTAACTTTGACATATCGCATCTTTTCACCCGAGAACATGGCAGGTGCCATTTTGAACTCTCCATGAAATCCGGGTCACAGGATTGTTTCCCCTAATGAGAGCATAAATAGACATTGGGAAAGCCCACATTTCCCAGCTAATGACATACGTGATTATTATTTAATCATTCTCAACACAGACCGCATTATCGTTATTTGCCAACAATGTCAAGGTTAAAAATTATATAAATCAGCAGTATTTGCTGTTGATAACATTTGCCAAATCCTGACAGTGTGCGCCAAGACTAGGTTTAAAAAATTATTGTAAAAAGAAAAGCCCATCTTTTGATTTACCCGCCTTTGTCAGACATTTGCCCGTCTCCAAACGTGCAGACGGGTCTGTAGCTAAGGGCCTGCGGCTGGCCTAGTCTTCACTCCCCGGCTGTCCTAGTCTTCCCTCTTGACTCTTCATTCCAGCTGTCCCAGATGCACATCCCAAAGTAGAAAGCTACACTTCTGGGAATCTGAGGAGTGGCTAAAATAGCTGTGTATCTCTCCAGGAATCAGACAGTAGGGGTGTTCTCAACAGTATGGCGAACTGTGTGACTCTGTATTCACATTGGACTGAGCAGTTACCTGTCTGGGACCCTATTACTGGCTTCGTTGCAAATCAACAGAAATGTGTGAATACTGGTCACTGTTGACAGTATTGGGGCAAGCTGTTGGGCATGGGTGTTGGAAGTCCCAGGCACTGTCACCAGTGGTGCTTGAAACTGTACTTTAGAGACTGTGATTTGGAGTGAATTGAGAATGGCATAGATTTTAGCCAGGCCCCAGTTGCAGTGTGAGACGTTGGCGTCATATTACTATCAATGATTGTAACTATTTCAAAAATAAAATTCATAATGTTTATTTAAATTCATTATGTTTTACTTAATATGGTCTTGGCACATTATATTGTCAGTTGGATTGTCTGCCTCCTTAGTATCAACAGTATGAGGTAAATTGGCGTAATATGATCTTTCAAAAAATTTTTATTCTTGTAACTGTCCAACATCTTCGCTCTAAAATAGCAAGGGGTGTTCTCTTCCGACATTGATAAACCAATGAATGGTTTTGATTTCCCAGTATTCCCCAATGACAACAAGATACTGACGTCATTAAATATGATCATCAAATAAGCATCCAGGTTTCAGAAGGCAGAAGTTTCCCTGGCATGTGTGGCCTTTGCCTTGACATCAATCAGTCGCTGGCAAAGATGAAATAGTGTATCACAACTGCATGTTATATCGAATTAGCATAGATTAGTAAGTACTGTAATGTACATTACTGATACAGTCCAACCTAGCTGTGGCCGGCAGGGTGAAGCAGATAACTTGTGCATTTTGAGGAAACTGAATCGGCACAACACATTTTGAATCGGCGGTTGTCGATAAAAAGGCCAGGTTAATTTTGAACACTGTATTGTGTCATTTCATGATTGCTGAGGGTTTTGTAATTGAAAAGAGTGATGATGAATAGTATTAATTTATGGTCAGTTCTGACATTAAGTTATTACCTAAACAAAATTGCAGAAGAGTTTCTAGGTGTCTGCCCCACACTAATGGATACTCAGGCTCCAGTTATAGTCGTAAGTCTGCAGTTAGTCTTAGCAGCCAGATTTGCCAAACTATTATTACCATTTAGTGGAGAACCCATTGATTTAGTTTGACAACCAACTGGGGATTACATGTCACTTTTATGGGACTTAAGGATGGGCTATGTTCATGGCAAATGGTTGACCAGTGGAGTCTGTGTCAGTAGTCTAGTGTGATGTCTGTATTTACACGGAACCACTGTTTTTGGTAGTTCTGGACATACGCTGACAGTGTCCTGGGTTAGTTTTTGACAGGGCTGTATTACTTAAGGTTGCTGGGGTGGCTATTATATGCTTGTATTGATTTCATTCAGTACAAGTTTTTAAGATAAATTAACCATTTCTTCACAGATTGTAGTTGAAATACTGTATAATATACCAGATTAAAAAAGTTAGGAGTTTTTCTTATTTGGTTATGTTACAAGGTTTTTAACACGTTTTTGTAAATGTAAAAAAATAGCCACTAAAACGAAGTTTAATAGTTTTGAGAAAATCCCCAAAGAAATAAATGACATATATATAAGTATATATATAAGTATGACAGTGTAATTGATAACTTTACTATGGCAGATTTTGGTTAACATAAATCAATTATGTCTGCTTCATACGCAAAATTGCAACGTCGTGAATGTTGTAGTTTTTCTCAAACAGTATTTTAACCATCATTTCCTTGTTACGACTGAAAACACAATCTCAACAAATGCTTGTTTTTATGTTGAAATTTACGTTTTTTCACTGGCATTTTATGTATTGTTGACGAAACATTATGGCCATTTGTAATATTGACATGTCCCTTAATTTGCTGCTACAATAGTCCTTGAATCTGTACTTGTAACTTGTTGTCGTGTGTGTGTGGTCATTTTGATTGGCCCGTTATCCCGCGGGGTCACCAGGTCACATATGCAGCGGCATGCAAAGGCACGATAAACCATGTTAACGCTGATAATATTATTTGTTGGTTTAAGTGCATGATTTAGTTAGGTAGATATACTGATGTGTACTAGCAGTAACCAGACAATATGGTCCACTTTCACGGTGAACAAATATAGCTGGTTTGAACATCGTAGCGCACGCTGTCGTTACTATGGAAACATTGTCGTTTTTCTTAGAACTTAAGGGGATTTCCAAAAGGACTGCGTTTTTAAAGGATGGATTGGCGAAATATGACGTTAGTGCCGGGTGATTTTTTGTGTCGAATTTTAGTTCAGTATATCCTAGGATGTTATGAAGAAAAAAATCAACTGACACGCTAGCAGCCCCAGCCACCTTACTCTTGAGTGCCGAATAAACGTATAGGCCAAATAACAGTATAGGGTGGCAAATCGGTCAAATTTAATAATAGTATAGTGCCGAATAACAGTATAAGGGGGCAAATTGTTCATAACAAATAATAGTACAGTGCAAAAAAATCACTAGTATGTCTTTTTAGTGCCAAAGCAATTTTTTTACTCGATGCGAAGCCAAGGCGTCCCTAGAAAACTACGTGGATCGCCTGTATTTTGGGTTTTTTCTGCCAAATATGTATAAACTTTGTGCATATTCATGTCACCGCAGATATAGTAACCGCATTTTATATATGTGAAAAAAACGGGAAATTTTCCATTTTTAAATGGACATTAAAGTTTTATTGAACTGAATTCGCAAGCCCGTTTTAGGGGAAACCGCCGCCAGCCTGTTACGACCGGTTTGAGGCGCTGCGCACGACTGCCATTTACTGTCGGTTTACGAGATGATAAAGGCGTTTAAATTAATAATATACCATGTTGTGCTCCTGAGAACTAAGGATTCTGACGGATTCATCTAATCATGGAATTCTAATGGTCTAATCTAGGATCCTCAGAAGCACATGATCCCGTTAAATTCACGACTGTCGTTCAAAAGGATGAAAGCCGTCAGAGGGAGCCACATGCAACTCTAGTTGGGAGCAAGTGATTTTATCGCAAGCGGTAAACCGCTCCGTGGATGACTGATTAGCGCTAGCTATACTATAGGGAGTGGGAGGGATTGTTCTCCTAAAAATTATGCCATGCATAATTTGCCACAATTATCGGAGAATATAGGCTGGCATAAATGTTTAAATTTAATAATAGTATAGTGCCAAATAAGTTGCGTATAGGGTGGCATTTTTCATCAAATAAATACACGTATAGGGACGCTTATTCGGCACTCAAGAGTAAGCTTATCCTCTATACGCAACACCTTATGTAAGGGCTGCACCCCTGTCTCAGTTACACCCCTGTCAACAACTGCACTCTGAAGTAACTTTACACTGAAGCCAGGATAAGAACCTAGTCAAATGGTTTGAGGTCATCAAGAAGGGGATTATCCCTACAGGCAGTTCATGGACTGATCAAAGGGAGGGGGCTGCTTGTCATCAGTTCCCAGCCCTGTCTGACACCCCTGATTTCCCCAGGGGTGTGGTTGTTATTTACCCTTACAACTGCCCAGTTTGTGATGGATTGTTGTGTCTGAGTCCCAGACTAAGACATTCCTGGCTCCAAGTCTTCAGGAATGCACAACAACTCTTAATTCTACGTTTTTTCCTTGTAGCTCCCTTTATACAGGAGTGGGGCTTGCACTGCTGCTCCGCCCCTGGCTGTTAATACCCACTTCTCCCTATCAGCAGCCATCTCCCATTTGTCAGCCTCCTCTTCTATTCATTCCCACTTCTCCCTGTCAGCAGCCATCTCCGTCCATTTGTTAGCCTTCTCTTCTACCACTTCTCACTTCTCCCTGTCAGCAGCCATCTCCGTCCATTTGTCAGCCTCCTCTTCTGTCCATTCCCACTTCTCCCTGTCAGCAGCCATCTCCGTCCATTTGTTAGCCTCCTCTTCTACCACTTCTCACTGTCAGCAGCCATCTCCGTCCATTTGTCAGCCTCCTCTTCTACCACTTCTCACTGTCAGCAGCCATCTCCGTCCATTTGTTAGCCTCCTCTTCTACCACTTCTCACTGTCAGCAGCCATCTCCGTCCAATTGTTAGCCGTCCTCTTCTACCACTTCTCCCTGTCAGCAGCCATATCTGTCCATTTGTCAGCCTCCTCTTCTACCACTTCTCACTTCTCCCTGTCAGCAGCCATATCTGTCCATTTGTCAGCCTCCTCTTCTACCACTTCTCCCTGTCAGCAGCCATATCTGTCCATTTGTCAGCCTCCTCTTCTGTCCCTTCCCTCTTAATGCAGTCTTCCCATCTTAATTCTACATACAGCCAGTATATTTTACATAACAATTGCAAACAGCAATTGTTAAATGAATTATATGAAGTTACAGAATAGCCTACCACAGGACATTCAAAACAGCCAGTCTGTTGTAAGCTCCAAGAAATTACTCGTACTTGAATATTTCACCACCATTTTAAATATTCTGTGTTTTTATCTATTTTATTTTATTTATATTGTGATTTTAATTTTTAATCCTATGTTTAAATGTAAATATCTGAATGGCTCGGCCATCGAAAATAGTGTGTAACTAAATAAGTTACAGACTGAAAATTAAATTATCAATCAAACTTAATTATTACATGCACTCTCTGGTGTGGCTGGTCTGTGTGTGGAAGCTCTGGTGTGGCTGGTCTGAGTGTGGAAGCTCTGGTGTGGCTGGTCTGAGTGTGGAAGCTCTGGTGTGGCTGGTCTGAGTGTGGAAGCTCTCGTGTAGCTGGTCTGTGTGTGGAAGCTCTGGTGTGGCTGGTCTGAGTGTGGAAGCTCTCGTGTGGCTGGTCTGTGTGTGGAAGCTCTCGTGTGGTTGGTCTGAGTGTGGAAGCTCTCGTGTGGCTAGTCAGTGTGTGGAAGCTCTCGTGTGGTTGGTCTGTGTGTGGAAGCCCTGGTGTGGCTAGTCAGTGTGTGGAAGCTCTCGTGTGGCTAGTCAGTGTGTGGAAGCTCTCGTGTGGTTGGTCTGTGTGCAGAAGCTCTCGTGTGGTTGGTCTATGTGCAGAAGCTCTCGTGTGGCTGGTCTGTGTGTGGGAGCTCTCGTGTGGCTGGTCTGTGTGTGGAAGCTCTGTTGTGGCTGGTCTGTGTGGAAGCTCTGGTGTGGCTAGTCAGTGTGTGGAAGCTCTGTTGTGGCTGGTCTGTGTGGAAGCTCTTGTGTGGCTAGTCAGTGTGTGGAAGCTCTCGTGTGGCTGGTCTGAGTGTGGAAGCTCTCGTGTGGCTAGTCTGTGTATGGAAGCTCTGGTGTGGCTAGTCAGTGTGTGGAAGCTCTGGTGTGGCTAGTCATTGTGTGGAAGCTCTCGTGTGGTTGGTCTGTGTACAGAAGCTCTCGTGTAGTTGGTCTGTGTGCAGAAGCTCTCGTGTGGCTGGTCTGTGTGTGGAAGCTCTGGTGTGGCTGGTCTGTGTGGAAGCTCCCCTTGCCCCTCCCACCACTGACGCCCATACATAGATACATACACGTAGCTGTTGCTGAATGTCCTGATAATGGGGAGTGGTTGAGAAGATAATAGGGGTTGGTTCAACTTGGTTGAGAAGATAATGAGGGGTTATTTGGAAGATCTGTGACCCTTTGCTGTGAACTGATGCAAGCCATTTGTTCTGCTACTTACAGATAATATTTGTCATGGCTACAAGTCTGTGATTCCTATCTGAAATAGACATCAAAGTACTTTGATCTGCATTCTACTTGTTCATATCTAGCAACTTAACTCGGATAACTGTGTAAAGTTGTAATATTACTACTATTAGGAATTTGGTGAATGTGACACAGTTGGGGAACTAATATTGGGTCGTGTTAATTAAGTGTTCTGTTTTCAAGTTCTTTTGGTCAGTTAGTTTTATGGTTCCCAACTTCACCTTGTGGCTGTGTATTTAGATATAATCTTAACTATGTGTGTAATAAATAGGTATAATATTCCTAACAGGATCAACATGTGTGTGTGTGTGTGTGTGTATATATATATATATATATATATATATATATATATATAACTAACAATAACTGCACTGAGGGTCATGTCATTTCACTGTCTGAATTCTTTAAACTGGGGTGACACTTGTCACATTGCAACTATCCAAGTCATAATAGCCACCTGGGAGGGGGTGAATGAACCAAGGGCGGTGTCACTTAGCATACACAGTTTTTTTTTACACACCCTTCCCGGCCAGCGCTACAGTTGTACGTGTCCTGCAGATGTTGTTAGTGCGCTTTTAGAATTTACTTTGCCACTGCAGCAATTCCGGTGATTTATGGCTGTTGGTGACAAAGGCTTCTACAACGGCCTGCCTTGCATGCCAATGTGGATACACATGCAGTTGTGCTGGTCGGGCACATGCACAGTTTTTTAATCAGAAGTAACGGCTGCAGCTGTCGCTTGGCCTTTGTCCTGCTGCAATGGCCATGGAACCTGCACTGTTAATGCCTTACATTGCCCTGCAACCTGCATAGTGAGCATGCTTACCCATACCTTGCATTTTTACATATATGTGTGTAGAAATTTACAAATGTTCCTAAGCTCAAAGGGAACATGTTAAAGGATTTCAACAACTGTTGAAAATGTGAGGCTGTGTCTGTTTTGGCCGATATTTCTCATATATTTTGTAGTTATTTTTCAGGCTGTGTTTCATAGCATTTGTGAAAATAACAACAGTGATGATAAACAGTGATGAGCATAGTTGCACTGTACAGAGCTGAACAGTCATTGATGTAGGCGCTGACTTCACCTACTTGTGGCATAAGAACTTACTGCCTTATTGCCCTGTGTCAGCGTCATCAATAAATGACAGGCATTCACAGTGTACTACCTGGTGTGCTGTAGATGGCACAGTGAGGATACCTGAGGTCACTGGACTCAGTCGATGACCCTCATAAAATGTTCACAAGTGATATCTGTGTATACAGGAGTAGGTCTTTGTCACTGGGGGTGTCTTCACATAAATGACCACAGGATTGACCGTTTGGCATGGTAGCATGGCGGTAGAATGCTGGACTGTTGATCGAGATGACTGGTGTTCCAGTCCACCTTCTGCCATTTTGAAACCTGGGCAACGTCGTTCACCCCACTTTGCCTGTGTCTTTTAGAAAAGACAGTAAAAGTTGTTCGTCCTTTCTACCTGGTGGCTATGTTGGTCCTTTCTACCTGGTGGCTATGCCAGAGGAAGTAAAAGTTGTTGGTCCTTTCTACCAGGTGGCTACGCCAGAGGAAGTAAAAGATCCCCTGGTGTGGACTCCAACTAACCAACTCTAATTCTAAACAATCCTTCAAAATGGCTAAATACCCTTGTCCAATACTTTACTGGAAGAAGTTCAGTGACAGCTGGCTGACTCTGGTGTCTGACCACTGGCTAATATTCCTGTATGTTCACCTGACCACTGGCCAGCGTTCGTGTATATTCACCTGAGTTCATTCATGTGTTCGCGGGAATAAATTGTGTTATGTGATTAGTGTGTTGAGACTGGATTCATTGTCTCATTGAAAATACTCATCCTTCGCCTGTTTCCATCTGACGATTTTGATTGATTTTTTCACATTAAATACATGCTACATTCTTGCTGCTAATCTCTGCCTTGCATGTTATATGGTCTTTACTGGGGAAGCCATCATCATTACCAGTTGTGGCAGGCAGTAAAACTAATGCTTCAGTAGGCAGACTGAGGTGCTACTTCCTTCTGTAAGTGTCTCTAGTATCTGCCTGCCAGTTAATGTGAAACTCGGGTTATTGGCCAATCAATGTAATCCTAGAACTGTCAGTGCTGAAATATAACTGGGGACAGATCACTATTTATTTTCCCGTTGGCAACAATGTTAACGTTTTCTAATGCTGTTCACAATTTTATATTTTTTATATTTTGAAAATCTACTACGTTACTTTTTATTGTTTCATCAGCCAGCTGATCAAACTTTGTCTACTTCTGTCATTTATACCTCCAGGAAATCAACATACAAGATGCTCCCTGTCAAATAACGTCCACAGCAAGTACATCATGTATTCATGCACAAGGGTTCTTGTACGCATCAGTTGACATCAATCCACTAGCAAGTTTAATCTGGCCACAGCCTAATTGTCTAGTCCTCAAATATGGCCGTATCCCTGTTCAAAAATAATTTCACAGGCCGCAAAAAAATTGCCTGAAAGGGAGGGGGGTACTGTCTCACTGTCTGCAACAGGCACTACATTCATGTGCCATGAACCTGGAAGTGAAACAACCTACAAGTGAAACAACCTACAAGTGTGGTAGCCTACAAGTGTGGTAGCCTACAAGTGTGGTAGCCTACAAGTGTGGTAGCCTACAAGTGTTTATCTGTGGGCTGGTTCACACCTCAAACATGCTGATACAAGAACACTCACTGACCGAGTGATACTGTCCTGTTGACCTGTTGCATTAAATTTAATGTTGTAAAAAAATTGTTTACAGCATGGCCCAGTAGCCTGTTGGTTGTTTACAGGATGACCCAGTAGCCTGTTGGTTGTTCACAGGATGACCCAGTAGCCTGTTGGTTGTTTACAGGATGGCCCAGTAGCCTGTTGGTTGTTCACAGGATGACCCAGTAGCCTGTTGGTTGTTTACAGGATGACCCAGTAGCCTGTTGGTTGTTCACAGGATGGCCCAGTAGCCTGTTGGTTGTTTACAGGATGGCCCTGTAGCCTGTTGGTTGTTCACAGGATGACCCAGTAGCCTGTTGGTTGTTTACAGGATGACCCAGTAGCCTGTTGGTTGTTCACAGGATGACCCAGTAGCCTGTTGGTTGTTCACAGGATGGCCCAGTATCCTGTTGGTTGTTTACAGGATGGCCCAGTGGCCTGTTGGTTGTTCACAGGATGGCCCAGTAGCCTGTTGGTTGTTTACAGGATGACCCAGTAGCCTGTTGGTTGTTCACAGGATGACCCAGTAGCCTGTTGGTTGTTCACAGGATGGCCCAGTATCCTGTTGGTTGTTTACAGGATGGCCCAGTAGCCTGTTGGTTGTTCACAGGATGGCCCAGTAGCCTGTTGGTTGTTTACAGGATGGCCCAGTAGCCTGTTGGTTGTTTACAGGATGATCCAGTAGCCTGTTGGTTGTTCACAGGATGACCCAGTAGCCTGTTGGTTGTTCACAGGATGGCCCAGTATCCTGTTGGTTGTTTACAGGATGGCCCAGTAGCCTGTTGGTTGTTCACAGGATGGCCCAGTATCCTGTTGGTTGTTTACAGGATGACCCAGTAGCCTGTTGGTTGTTCACAGGATGGCCCAGTAGCCTGTTGGTTGTTCACAGGATGGCCCAGTAGCCTGTTGGTTGTTCACAGGATGGCCCAGTAGCCTGTTGGTTGTTTACAGGATGGCCCAGTAGCCTGTTGGTTGTTCACAGGATGGCCTAGTAGTCTGTTGGTTGTTTACAGGATGGCCCAGTAGCCTGTTGGTTGTTTACAGGATGGCCCAGTAGCCTGTTGGTTGTGTACAGATAGAAAGCAGAGTGAGGAAGATTTTAAAAGCTACCCCCTATATCTACATTCTATAGACCTGGCAATCTGGATACTTCTCTCCACAGTTGGGCAACAAGGAATGCCCTTTTCTATTGTGTTTAATGCCATTTTTGTGTTTAAAAAACACTACCAATATGCTTTTTACATCGACTTAGAAACAAATCTCACTATCATCAGGTTTTCATGTTTTGGTAAAACTTCTCCAGTAGTGTTGTGAATCTTGGTTGGGAAAACTGAAAACTGAATTGTTTGAATATATTTGTTGCAAAATTGTTTTACTTTTACAACATTTCATTTTCAAGTAAATTTGTGAACTTTTGGTCACATTTCAGATGATAACAAGACATTCGGGGTACTGTATTCTACCTATTAAACATACAGTATGCTCAAAAAAAATTGGGCCATGGAAAAATTTTAAGGAATCTGTTGTAAGCGGACACCAAAATTTGTTTCTCTAAACAATAAAGTAACTGTTTAACGTCAGTGGTGTCATTTGGTGACTGGTGTTGAACAACTGAAAAGTGGTGCCAACTATTTAACACCAGATGACGATACTTCAGTTGTTCCACACTTGTCAAATTACAATAATTATGGATCCTGCTGATTTAAAAAAGGGTTGTACATTAATTAGGCCATGCACGCTTTATATGTCAAATACGGTAATTAGGCCATGCACGCTTTATATGTCAAATACGGTATTTTAAAAAGCTCTAAATGTTAGGGTTGTTGGCTTTAGAAATGCAGACTGAATCACTACACAGCAACGACTTCATTGGTGTAACAAAACAGCTACATAGAGTGATGTTTCAATGACTGTTTTACCTCTCCCGCATCACTTGTTTGAGCCACACTTGAGCTGAAAGATCTCCACAAACCGTGTTATCACATTTTGCATGATTTTCCAAAATTTACCTAAAATAAGTATATTTCACTGTACTGTTATGGATAACAGATTCAAAAAACACTGGTATGGTAAAATTATCTATCATATCTTTGGCGAATTAATTATTGCCATCAAGATGATAAGTTGTGTGCTGTTTGTTTTGTAATATATAATTATTATGAATTTGAATGACTCGTTACACAGGCCGTTACACAGGCCTGGTGTTTTCAAGCAGTGATACTGATTGATGCATGTTGGCCTTCTAGATGTCAATGGTGTTGTGTGTATACATTTCAACACCCATGACTCTAGCCAGCAGGTAAACAAGCTATGGCCTGAGGTATAAATAGTAGGATCTTGCAGGGTTCACAGCCACCCCCTAACTACTTCCTCCAGGCTGGGGGAGTCATTAGGCTCAGGGTGCAAACTAATGGCAAATTATGCTGTTTTGGGAAGACGGGAATCTATTAAGATGGCCTGTTAATGGGAGCATTAGTTAGACTACAGACTGCAATGGAATGGTTGTTTGATTGTCTGTCTGTCTGTTGTCCAGTCTGGCTGACAGGTAGTGTACAGTTGATGTACAACATATGTGTACACTGGTGTACACTAGCATTTCTACACTAATTACAACCTCTACCTCAGATTTCCCAGTTTATATAATGTTTTCTCTACTTCATTGCCAGTTACCTTTTACTTCCCTGTAGTTTACCAGTCCTTGTTCTGCCGGATGTACCTGTGCTCAGATTTCCTCTGAATGAAACTACTGGAGTGTGGATATCATTGAAATGTCACGGTCTCTGTAAATCACTTGGCCTGTCTTCTTGCTAAGGATGGCTTTTGCCGACTGTCCCTTTGTCTAGACATGACTGCAATTTATGGCCGTGTTTACTGTCTGCGGGTTGAACATTGTCACGAAGACTGGCCATTACGTTGAAAAAAGTTGCAAGTCTTCGTTTGACCTTTTATTACGCGCTGAATCTTCTTTTAATTTGTGCTGCTGCAAACCGCTCCCATCGTGGCTGTCTTGGCAGTTCTTGATGGTCACAATAACAGATCTGGATATTGAGAAAGAAGTATTGCATCACACGAACTGTGTACTGTGTAGACTCTAGTCTCCTGAATCTGTACTGTGTATGTGCTGTGTATGTGCTGTGTGTACTGTGTATGTGCTGTGTGTACTGTGCTGAGTGTACTGTGCTGAGTGTACTGTGCTGTGTAGGTGCTCAGTGTACTGTGCTGTATGTACTATGTATGTGCTGTGTGTACTGTGCTGTGTACTGTGTTGTGTGTACTGTGCTGTGTGTACTGTGCTGTGTGTACTGTGCTGTGTAGGTGCTCAGTGTACTGTGTTGTGTGTACTGTGCTGTGTGTACTGTGCTGTGTGTACTATGTATGTGCTGTGTGTACTGTGCTGTGTATATGCTGTGTGTACTATGTATGTGCTGTGTGTACTGTGCTGTGTGTACTGTGCTGTGTATGTGCTCTTTGTACTGTGCTTTGCGTACTGTGCTTTGCGTACTGTGCTGTGTGTACTGTGCTGCGTGTACTGACTACTGTGTATGTGCTGTGTGTGCGGTGTACTGTGCTGTGTATTGTGCTGTGTATGTGCTGTGTGTACTGTGCTGTGTGTACTGTGCTGTGTGTACTGTGCTGTGTAGGTGCTGTGTGTATGTGCTGTGTGTACTGTGTATGTGCTCTGTGTGCTGTGCTGTGTGTACTGTGTTGTGTATACTATGTATGTGCTGTGTGTACTGTGCTGTGTGTACTGTGCTGTGTGTACTGTGCTGTGAGTACTATGTATGTGCTGTGTGTACTGTGCTGTGTGTACTATGTATGTGCTGTGTGTACTGTGCTGTGTGTACTGTGTATGTGCTCTGTGTACTGTGCTGGGTGTACTGTGCTGTGTGTACTGTGTATGTGCTGTGTGTACTGTATATGTGATGCTTCATCACCAACTCACTGCACTAGGCCCACAACGGATCATGAATGTAAAAAGTCTTGGTTACAATAATTACAACCTTGGCAGAATTACAGTTACACTTCTAGCAACAACCATTACATTACAGTTACACTTCTAACAACAAACATTACATTACAGTTACACTTCTAACAACCTCTCAGAGCTATATGGTTCGCAAGGTTAACTCAAATATGCTGCATTATGATTATGATTTAAGTTATCATTAACTAAATTGTTAATATACCCAAACAAGAAGTATGTCTGTAAACATTCTCCCATTATCATAACACCCAGTACTGTTGCTTGTTTTTGATGTCACATTTATGGTCTTGTGGCATCAGTTTTGTCAGTGTTCTCTAGAGATGACTGTAAACAGTCCTGCATTAACTGGGAATCTCCACTCTGCTAGTGTAGTAAATACAGGCTGGATTTAAAGGGGGATTTTTCTAGTAATGGAACAGGCAAATAGCCTATCTCTTGAGTATACAAGCTGACTGTTTGTGAAGCTGCTGCCCGCTGCGTTGTGCAACTGTTTCTGTGTATCATAGTTATGCGTTCGCCTCTATTGATTTAACGCTACAACTACCCACCACTTGGGAATATGGCCGGCTGGCGGTAGCTGTTTTTTGTACAGCCCATTTTCTAAACTGCACATCCAGGAATCATCGCATAGTGATTGGCATCGTCTTCGTGAAGGTTAATGCTGATGGTGTATGTGTGGGTGTTTGCCTTAGTTGAAAATGTGCATTTTCTTGAAATTGCCAGTCGTCGTTTGTCAGGGATGATTTGATTGCGATCGGTGAATATTTTTTCCACGTGGGATTGGAATCGTGCAGAACAGGCCTTTGGGTGTTGTTATCGTATTAAACATGACATCAGAAGTCAGATTGTACTGATTGCGTGGAAAACGAGTCTGATATTGGAGCATCGACAGTGTTTTGCCTGTCTCTGGTGTCCTAGTTTTATCTAAAGATGTAGACCGGTGTCTGGATCTGTGATCTCTTGTGTTCTCTAGAAACAGAATTGTATCCACTGGCTCAGTCCATTTACAAAATGTTGCAGCTTTCCAGCAGCTTTCTATATTATACAAATACAGCAATTATTAAGCAGTTGCAAGTGTAGTGTTCATGGTCCCAGGTAGCAGTGTTTATGGTCCCAGGTAGCAGTGTTCATGGTCCCAGGTAGCAGTGTTTATGGTCCCAGGTAGCAGTGTTTATGGTCCCAGGTAGCAGTGTTTATGGTCCCAGGTAGCAACGTTCATGTTCCCAGTTAGCAGTGTTCATGGTCCCAGGTAGCAGTGTTTATGGTCCCAGGTAGCAGTGTTCATGGTCCCAGGTAGCAGTGTTCATGGTCCCAGGTAGCAGTGTTCATGGTCCCAGGTAGCAACGTTCATGGTCCCAGGTAGCAGTGTTCATGGTCCCAAGTAGCAGGTTCACCGTCCCAGGTAGCTGTGTTCCCTGTCCCAAGTAGCAGTGTTCACAGTCCCAAGTAGCTGTGTTTCCTGTCCCAAGTAGCAGTGTTCACGTTCCCAAGTAGCTGTGTTCCCTGTCCCAAGTAGCAGTGTTCACGGTCCCAAGTAGCTGTGTTCACGGTCCCAAGTAGCAGTGTTCACGGTCCCAAGTAGCAGTGTTTACAGTTCCAAGTATTGCGTTACCTGGACTGTCAATTCAAATATTTGTCAGAGTGAGTAGAATTTACTGTCAGTCAACCTGAACATTGTGCTGAGGTTTTAGAAATAGTTCATGCGTCTGTGAAGAGAGTTAAACAGCTGCAACAGCCAAAGACACTGAAGGTTTTCCTGACAAACGAAACGTCTGAAGGTTGTAAGAATGTTTCTGCCTCTGTCTTGGCAGACTGGTGTCCCTGGTATAAGTTTACACCATTTCTGGCCAGTCACAGTAGATGCTCACCATTACCCCTCTAAATTCCACCTGTCAGTGTCTTGGGTTCTTCTCAGAAACACAACTTCTTTCTGAGAACCCTTTGACCCCTGTTAGAGCTGTTTTTCATTAGTAACAAAGTATTCCTCCACTTCCCTATAGTTGTGGTCTGCGCTCAGCTGACTACTGGGCTTTTACCTTGAGGCCCTGGTAAATAGCTGGCTTCCACCTCCAATCTACAGATGATTCACAGCAGGAATCATCTAGTCAGATTGCATTCCATTGGCCCAGGTAGACACTACATCAGCCTGAGCCTCCTTTAGTGCTGGACTCCTGGCTTTTCACCCTAACACTGGGTGGATGGCTTATTATCAAGATCTGGCTACCACATGTAGGGTGATTGATGTATGCCCTCTACCCTAGTAGACAGGGTGGCATTGTTACCTACTCCTAAATAAAACTATTTCTGTATGACATGAATCCGTATTACTTGTCAGTATGTGATGTAGTTTTTGACGATTTTTTTTTAAAGCAAATCTGTATTGAAATATGATCCTGCTGCGTTCCTCCAGGAATCTGTATTGCTGTGGAGGAAATATAAATTAATGCTTTGTTTTGTGAATGTTTCCGTTGATAGCGTTGATGTGACATCAGTTGTTGATGTGACATCAGTTGTTGATGTGACATCAGTTGTTGATGTGAGAATGCAAACATCAAACTAACAAATCAGGTGTACTTGGCAGGCATTGATTTGTTTAATGAAAAGTATTAGTACACACATAATTGGATACTGTTGATTGGTGTAATCAATAGTGGACAGGCAACATGTGCTGCATGGCCTCTGATTAAAAACTGCATTGGATGATAATGTCAGTGCAATTAGTGGAAGACAGGGTAGGAAATATTGCCATGACAAAGGTGGAATAGTCTACTGCTTAGATTTAGGGAACACAGATTGGGTGGTGCCATGCAGCCATTGAGGGGAGGGGTGGGTCGGTGAGATTCCAGTCTGTGTAGATTTGTATTCTCCAACAAAGCCCCATCTGTCCATAATAGAGTTTTATGTCAATAAATGCAGGGAATGTTTTGTTTTTTTATTTTGATTAGTTACTGTTGCTAATAAATTTGGAAATTGATTAGCAATTGCTCATTTTGTGTAGCGATTTGTTTATAAGTTTACTAGGACAGAAAAAGATATATAAAGACATATTATGACAAAATATGACATTTTACTTCAATTTTCATTTCAAACATAGCAACATGAATAATGAAATCCAGGACATGTGTAACATGTGTGGTTGTAAGATGGCAAATATGACTGGCTGAAGTTACAACAGCCATTAATTAAACTCTCGTAAGCCCTACACAGACAGCACCGCATTTTCGACAGGTCAGTGGCTTCTAACTGCAAAACCAAGGTCTAAAATCCGCCTCCTTTTGTCACTTTTCTACCATTGTAAGGTAAACACCTTGTGGAATTCGTCTATTTGACGCGAGGTTGTTATTTGACGTCATTTTTAGTAGCCACAAACACAACCTTGAACTGGGCTTCCCCCTTGACCTTGACATAGTTTGTTCGCTATGTCATGAACTGGGCTTCCCCCTTGACCTTGACATAGTTTGTTCGCTATGTCATGAACTGGGCTTCCCCTTGACCTTGACATAGTTTGTTCGCTATGTCATGCAACTGGCGACACCATGTGCAGTTCTTTCGGTTGTCTCGTTTCAAACTCAGTTCACAAAAAATCTTACATATCCAGTATCGACTAAGACATGCTAGCTTGTGCTAATGTGTCATTTAGGTTTGAGGAAATCTTTGCACAAATTATGTTTGATCAGGTGGCTCGATAAACTACGTCATCAGTGAAGTGAAATGAAGTGAAAGTTTATTCAACAACAACGTAATACAGGTGCATAGCATGGTGTGCTGCCACTGCTGAAGGGACATAGCATGGTGTGCTGCCATTGCTGAAGGGACATAGCATGGTGTGCTGCTACTGCTGAAGGGACATAGCATGGTGTGCTGCCATTGCTGAAGGGACATAGCTGAAGTCGTATGACTTATAAGGTGCTATGCCCTTCTCAAACTAAATAAATGCAATACAAGTAAAAATATATGGTTCGGCCTTATAGGCTACATCACATTTTTGTAGATTACCCAATCTACACAATCAATTATTTTGATAATTTCGTTTTATCAAACCAAATACATATATTACTTGAACCATTCACACACTACCTGTCTCAGCAACTGGGCCGATTTGTCTCAAAATCGGAGCCGAGCTGTCTCGAACTGGGCCGAGTTGTCCCAGGCTGAGTTGTCTAGCATTCGATGACTGCAACTTGAAAAAAATTATCATAAATATGAATCAAACTGAATAATTGATTAATTAATGGTGAACAAGTTGCAAATGTATTGGCACAAAATGTTTTTGTTTGGGGTGGCCCCCGATGTCACAGCTGGTGCCACATTGAGTTGACAGTCAGCCAGAATCTGCACAATGGAGAAATAATTATGACTGGCACCTCATCAGCACTGCTGGTGGGGTAGTAATTTGACCAGGGCTTGGCACTGTCCCACTGATGACTGACAACAGCAGACACAAAGACATGTTGAACCCTTTCACTACAGGCTGGCTCACTGCCCTGGCTATGGCTGGAGGAGGATATGGGGTGGGGTAAGGGGTGTGACCCCTAGCTTTACCTGGGGGCAGGGTTCAGCTGGTATTGTCTGTCAAAGGAATGACTGCAGGCTAGGGTTAGTGGGTCAAATCACATTGGTCTAGGATCAAGATGATTATTTTAATGTGTGCAATGTGTGTTGAAATCAAGTTATGTAATTAGGCAGTGGTTGGGTAGAAAAAGGTTGTAATTAACACAATATCTTAGTGTGTTTAATGAGAACTTAAAGGAGGTATTAAGGTGATTTCCTCTGGTTAATTCACCTGTTCTCTCTTGAAACAAGGATGATGTAATGGCAGGCCATACTTTGCTCATCAGTGTGAATGTAACTCCTAAGGTTGCATCATTGTATAAAATAGTTTACAAAAAATGTTGTGCCAGTAGTGACATAGTGAATCAAAATAAAATTAAATGTTTTATGCTGTTAATCTGTTGCTTGATATTAGAAGAGTTTCCAAATTATGGAATTTAAATAATTTTTTTTGTCGTGTAGATGCGGATGTGGTTATGTTGGTGTGGATTGTGTTGGTGTGGTTATGTTGGTGTGGATTTTGTGGTTGTGTTGGTGTGGATTGTATGTTTGTGTTGGTGTGGGTTGTGTGGTTATGTTGGTGTGGATTGTATGTTTGTGTTGGTGTGGGTTGTATGGTTATGTTGGTGTGGATTGTATGTTTGTGTTGGTGTGGGTTGTGTGGTTATGTTGGTGTGGATTGTGTGGTTATGTTGGTGGACAGTGGAGGTACCTGTGGTGCTCACTTAGCAACATCACTAAAGACCTGTCAGCCATTAGTATGATCTACAGCAGTAGCAGTAGCAGTGGCCCTGGCAGTCGTGTGTGTGCGTGCGTGCGTGCGTGTGCGCGCGTGCGCGCGCGCGCGTGTGTGTGGTGTGACTACTGTGGCTGTGTAGTGGGCTGCTTCACCTGACAGCTGCAGCAGCTGTTATCACTCACAACACACATTCTGCCACAGAATGAATGATTTTGATATATGCAGAAATGTGGTCAGGAAGGGGATAAGGTTTTTATTCTTTGAATGTGATATTTGACATTGTTTACCTCTCAGGAAACTTCTCCAGTTTTCAGGTTCTATACTGCACATGGCCCCTAGGAGTTTGACTTCTGGTACTAGTTCTCTCTCCAGATATTTTGGCCAAATCTGTCAGCCTTCATCAAGTCTCCGGTACTCCTCCATGATGTGTCACATGACCATGGCCAGTAGACCACTGATAAAGGCTGAGAGATTCTGCTTTAAATGGAAATATATGGCACAGTCGAAAATCGATTGCTATGAAAAGCTGGTTTGTGTGTGGATGTTGCAGGTGGCAGAAACATGTTAAAAAATTTCTGCCAGAAATCTTGTAATGTTACATGATTATGTGGCAGTGTCTGTGATCATGTAGTGATGTCACATGGACGTGTAGCAATGTCACATTGATGTGTAACGATGCCACATCGATGTGTAACATTGTCACACAAATATGTGACATTGTCACATTGTTGTGTAACGATGTCACATGATTATGTAACAATGTCACATGGTTGTATAACGATGTCACATGGATGTGTAACAATGCCACATGGTTGTGTAACAATGTCACGTGGGTGTGTAACAATGCCACATGATTATGTAACAATGTCACATGGTTGTGTAGGAATGTCACATGGTTGTAACAGTAACTCAACACATTAACATGTCATCCCATGCTTGAGACAGCTTCCTTCACAACTTGTCTGGTCACAATCCACTACCATCAGACATACATGCTACTTACTGGCTGGCATGGGTTTTGAACATTATGAGATAATAAAATAGAAAATTCCTTTAGATAACCTCATCGTACTTGTGAGTGGTGACATCCACTGTTATACATTACTATTTTCTGTGCATTCTATGTTGCCAAAAACAATTATTTAAATGAATATCATATGTATTTATTTTATTTTATCTTAAAGCCAAAGGTTGCAGTTTTATGTTGGATGCTGGGTTCCAGCCGACTGACTGTCTTGAAAGAGGAGAGAGGTTTCATTGTGCTGACATTCTTTGTTATTCCACATAAAGCACGTGTGACACCTTGATTGATGACACTGTCCAGTAACCCCTGTATGCATGGTTGGCCATCCATGCTCAGTTATGCTTGCCACATTTCTCTGTTATTCTCCAAACAGGCTTGTAACATTCACACTACTACTGAGTAATGTAACTTTCCATATATAATATGCCCCGCAAGTATAATATGCACCCCAACTTTTTAGAATCACCCCTCTACAGTAGTACCTGCCTTCAACAGACCCTCCGATGAGCGGACACCTGCTATGGCAGGACACTTTCTCTCAATGTACGGACTGTTTTACCATGTTAATGTCCCTCTGATGAGGGGACACCTGCTATGGTGGGACACTTTCTCAATGTACGGACTGTTTTACCATGTTAATGTCCCTCTGATGAGGGGACACCTGCTATGGTGGGACACTTTCTCAATGTACGGACTGTTTTACCATGTTAATGTCCCTCTGATGAGGGGACACCTGGTGAATGCGGACAGCGGACAGAATATTTTGGTTTTCTGTCCCTGCTAAGGCGGACAGTAATCATTATTTTCGTAATTTTTTTCTCAAAATATTTTATTTCCAAAATGGTGACGGACAAACAGCACGGTGTGTAGTGGGAAAAACAACGTTATATCGCGAATTCGGATATAAGGCTGTTGGTCGTGTACCCCGAATTTCTACCGCCGGGGAAAATGCCAAATGGGCCTGCTTAAACCTACTTAGAATTGCTTTGACAATTCTCTAGAAACAGGTGAACAATGTCAACGACAATGAACGACTGTCAACAAGTTGTTTATTTGGCGCTGCCGCCGACACCAATCACTGATGTTGGCTTCGCTTAGGCGGTTTGAAATTGCAATCGAGATTCACAAATACGCCTCGCATAAGAATCAGATAAACAGCCTCAAATGCAATTTAGTATGCAGTACTAATATGACACTGAAATGGCATGCCTCCAATCTAAACGACGCGAAACCAACATGCCAAAGGTGCTACCGGTGCGCGAAAATACAAATTCATCATCCGCATATGAAACGATAAATCGATGCTAAGTCGTGCATCATAAATTTATGCTTCGGTCGAGATCAGTTGAAAATCGAGGTGAAATGATTATTAATTCTGCCTATTATCGTTTTCTATGTTTAATCAGCTTAAATACTGCGTGTGTCAATTCATATACGTTTTCGGCTGCTCAAGTCCAGGTTATTATTTTCGATTCGTAGGCCTATTAGTTCAGTATATCGTCATCATAGTTCCATAACGGTATACGTATGTGTATTTTATTAAGTTAACGATTAAACAGGGTGTGACATTTAAAAATAATACACGTTGATGGTAGTTGACTCGTTTAATAAGCTCTACAAAATGCATATTGCCATATAAGACAGAGCTGCAAGCACACTGTGGCTTCGACAGCGTTCTTGGACTTGGAGCAGCGGGCGGCGATCGCTGTTGGTTAGTAGCACCCTGGTGACAGACATGGGAACACCTAACGTGCCTTATTTCAGCCCTCCACTCCAGCATGCCTGTCCCTCCGTTGAGGGGACACCTGCCATGTAGGGACACTTGCTTGGATACAGAAGTGTCCGTTGAAGGCAGGTACTGCTGTATTCCCCTACTTCTGATTGGTTGATTAAAGCGCAGATGAACGGCCGAATAATAAAATATCACAAATGAAAGTAAATATTGACTGTAACCGTTATGACGTGGTGAAAACCTTGCAAGACTTACAGACAACTAATTTGTTCGTGAATATGGACCCTGGCTTCTCTAGTTTTTGGGTTATTTGATTTTGTTAATTTCTATGTGATAAGCATCATGGCACGATATATTGTGGAATTCCAATTCTATATTCAGTAAAACCAGTTTAACAAAAACAAAAATGTGTAGCCTTATTACCGTCATGCACTTGGACTTCTCAGTAAAAAGTTCAGGGAAACGTTGCGTATTATACTGTAAATGTTGCATATTATACTGTAAATGTTTATACATTTCTATAGCACCATATTTGTACAATGGTATTCTATGTTACTGTACAGTAAATGAAATGGTAAGTAAGAATGCCAAAACAGTAAAAACAAATGCAATAATACAAATGATTATAAAAAGTAAAGCTATTTAAATGACTAAAATTAATAACTTAGTTATATGCTATGCTAAAATAGTGAGTCTTCAATTTACTCTTAAAAACACTGAATGTGGCTGTGGACCAAAGCACGAATAATACACAGAATGTTACAGTATGTTTTTTGGAAACCTACAATTTGCCAAAAATAATTATTTACTATGCCATAAATGTTGGACACACCTATAAATATTTATTCATAATGGCTGCTCATCTGTCTATATCAGATATAACCTTGACGTTGTTTTTAGATTTAGACAGACCTTTTTTTCTTGCAGTGTTATTTGCAACACCCACATTTCACTTGTTCATTACTGCTGTGTTATATTGTCTATAAAACATAATGGCGCATAGAGGGACACGATACTGACTTGGGTGTTACTTTCACAAGACAGTTTGGTTGATATTATCAGTAGTTGTCTTATATCTACAAGTATAAATTACAACTCCAGTCAGGGAGACAATTATTAATTAAAGAAGCAAAGGTATCAATTTTTGACTGTGCTCTTTCCAATCTATAGCTGTGATCAGTCACGTTCTGTCCAGTGCTTACAGCCCGGTTTGTGGTGGTATGAATGTCTTGGTGTGATTCAGTTTGTATGATTTGGAGTAACATGATAGGAGCAAAACACCTCTGATTCATGAATGTGACACGTCAGACGTCAGCGTTGCTTTCATGTGCGCCATTGATAGTGATCTGGTCAGTAAGCATTGAATTCATTGTGTGTCAGCGAAGCAGCACTTCTGCATAAATGTGCTGCGACATAATTTACAGTAATGGCCGACCGCTGTCTGAGCCTGCCGACTTTGTGTGATGCTAATAAATTAGGAGTTGTGTTTCGGAAATGGTTGAGCGAGCATTGAAGCCACTTGCTTGACAGACGGAGCACTCCAGTTTGATGAGGACGCTTTTGTGCTGATCACTAAGTATACGAGCGAAGGCCATCATTAACTTATCGCAATACTTTGTGATCATTTCAAGCTTAAGCAAATCATAAAATTACCCAGGCATATAGAAAGTTTTATGTGAGCAGATTTTGCACACTTTTTGGTGTTGTTGAATAGAAAGGTTGCTAGAGAAATCTTTTCCATATTGCACGCTATGTTATTTAAGGTTAAATGATTAGAAATAACGTCACAAGGAAACTTCAGTTGGTTTGCTATGTGGCTGAGAATACTGGCCGTGTAGTTGACAGCAAATATGAAATTTTAGTAATCTTATTAACTTTTGTATTATCAAGAATTGGTGCTCTTGTTTCTACGAATTCCTTTATTTTTATAAGCATGACTACTTTTTTATAAATATATATGAGGTTTCTACACTGGATATGATTATTTTAACATGTAAGCTAGGTGGCTGAGTGGTGTAAAGACAGTGGTCAAGGTGGGTGATGCTTGCAACCACTTGCTATATTTGTGAAACTAATTAATGAAATTCTCACTTTTAGTAGCTTTCAAAGTAAATATATACTTCTTGTTATAAAGATAGCAGGGTTTTAGCAGCTTCTGTTGATATTTTATGAGACATTCCACCTGTCAGTCAGCAGAGACACGTTGAGTTGTACACTGATTCTCTGTGTCATAACTTATGATGCCAGACAAAGCCATGTGAGCACAAAACATCAAATACAACTACAAACATTTGACCACTTAAAATAAAAGTAATAACACAGTGGCTATTCACCCAGCCATTGGGAAATAAACCTGCAGATATTGCTTATTCACCCAGCCACTAATTGTAGCAGCATATGGCATAGTAACCACACATGGATCACACATGGACCGCACATGGATCACACATGGATCACACACGGATCACACATGGATCACACACGGATCACACATGGATCACACACGGATCACACAACATATGTGATGCCACATCCCAAAACCAGGTTCTTCTCGACAATTTGACAAAACCATTTTATGACATATTCAAATAGAGGAGATGCACAGCTTAAAAATGACACCAACAGTGTATCTTACTGCTGGGCCAAGATATTACACTTTTAGCGTATGCATTCGTGGAATAACAGTTTTGAGAAAATCAGCTTTAAAAAATGGCATTGAAAATTTGCTTCTCCAATAGCAACCATGCATTTATAATGCTCCGAATAGAATGAAATTTTTTATATGACTCCAGTAGGTGTGTATAAAGAAGATTCAGAAATTATATTTTATTGAATGCCATCTCATTTACTACCAGGTTTGGTATTCCCGGAGACTACAGCGACCATTGGCAGCCGAACTCTAAAGTAAATCTCTGAAATATCCCATTTTCGACAATTCGAAGGTTCACTGTGTGTTTTAGGCTACTGCGCCGAACTAAATCTAGCGAGAAACCTGGTTTTGGCGTGGCACATCACATATACATTTGCATACTTTATTGATCAATGGAAATAGTTTGCAATAAAATGGGCTGTATGTAAAGCACAACAGAAAGTGCACAAAACTTATATTAATCATGAAACCAGCACCAGCTGGTAGCATTATTATACATATTATAAGTAAAATACCACACATAAAAATGTTATCTCCCAAACACATGACGGATAAGACAGATCGTTAGATTTATCTATATGACGGTTAAGCGAATAGCCTCTGCCTAAAATAAAACTGTAAAATGGGCCCTTCTAATAGGACATGTATTTGGCTGTAACTGGTAGTGTTAGTCTGATGAGTTCATTCTGTGATTACTGCAACCATGTCTGGTTTCTCAGTCGAGTCCTGTGGACACTTAAGTGCATTGTGACTGTATGATAATATGTTTTTAAACTGTATGTTTATTAGTTGGTTTACAGATACGCCGACCCAGTATTTCCTTTTTTAGAAACTTCTGGGCATATTTGTCATCTTCATGATGCATTCTCGGAATTCAAGTATGATTATAAACTCAATTTAAGATACTGGGATAGATGGTCATCATTACCAAGCTTACTGTGTTTGTGCACACTGTCTTGGTCCAAGCACTGCCACGGTGCATTAGCGTCTTCTACAGTGTACGTCACATGCTTGTATTATCACTCACCACTCAATGTCTGAATACTGGCCACTATGTACTTTTTTGGACCAACCAACCCATTTTTTAAATATTTTTTAAGAAAAATACGTAAAGCAATTAATAACAAATAAAAGGCCTGACATTATTTAGAAAGTAATTATTTACTATCCTGCAGTGTGTCACATCATTGTCAAAGATGGGGTGAGCTAAACAGTTTCTATACACAATAAAACCATGCAGTGAAGGGTTAACAAATGTACACACACACACAAGCTAACTGACCACGCTGTCTTGTACACACACAAGCTAACTGACCACGCTGTCTTGTACACAGACAAGCTAACTGACCACGCTGTCTTGTGCACACACAAGCTAACTGACTAAGCTGTCTTGTACACACACAGGCTAACTGACCACGCTGTCTTGTACACACACAACCTAACTGACCACGCTGTCTTGTGCACACACAACCTGACTGACCACGCTGTCTTGTACACACACAACCTAACTGACCATGCTGTCTTGTACACACACAGGCTAACTGACCACGCTGTCTTGTACACACACAACCTAATTGACCACGCTGTCTTGTACACAGACAACCTAACTGACCACGCTGTCTTGTACACACACAACCTAACTGACCATGCTGTCTTGTACACACACAGGCTAACTGACCACGCTGTGTTGTACACACACAACCTAACTGACCACGCTGTCTTGTGCACACACAACCTAACTGACCACGCTGTCTTGTACACACACAACCTAACTGACCATGCTGTCTTGTACACACACAAGCTAACTGACCACGCTGTCTTGTACACACACAAGCTAATTGACAACGCTGTCTTGTACACACACAGGCTAACTGACCACGCTGTCTTGTACATACACAAGCTAACTGACCACGCTGTCTTGTACACACACAAGCTAACTGACCACGCTGTCTTGTACACACACAAGCTAACTGACAATGCTGTCTTGTACACACACACAGGCTAACTGACCACGCTGTCTTGTACACACACAAGCTAACTGACCATGCTGTCTTGTACACACACAACCTAACTGACCACGCTGTCTTGTACACACACAACCTAACTGACCATGCTGTCTTGTACACACACAAGCTAACTGACCACGCTGTCTTGTACACACACAAGCTAATTGACAACGCTGTCTTGTACACACACACAGGCTAACTGACCACGCTGTCTTGTACATACACAAGCTAACTGACCACGCTGTCTTGTACACACACAAGCTAACTGACCACGCTGTCTTGTACACACACAAGCTAACTGACAATGCTGTCTTGTACACACACACAGGCTAACTGACCACGCTGTCTTGTACACACACAAGCTAACTGACCATGCTGTCTTGTACACACACAACCTAACTGACCACGCTGTCTTGTACACACACAACCTAACTGACCACGCTGTCTTGTACACACACAACCTAACTGACCACGCTGTCTTGTGTTGCAGTATTAAGTATTCGCGGGGCACAGGATGACGAACCTGCAGACCCTCAGATCATGCGTCTGGACAATATGTTGGTGGCAGAGGGCGTAGCAGGGCCAGAGAAGGGCGGGGGTTCCTCGGCTGCCAGTACGGCCTCCCAGGCCGTGTCTGGGGGACCGGGAACTCCAGATAATGCCATCGAACATTCAGACTACCGAGCGAAACTGGCACAGATCAGACAAATCTACCACACAGAACTTGAGAAATACGAACAGGTGAGTCTGTGGTTAGTCTCTCAAATGTTCTGTCAGTGTCAGTTTTTTCATGTACAGAAAAAAAATCATTGCCAACTATTATCGATATTTAAACACATATTTGCATGAAACGTTGATATATTATTTAAACATCTGTTGATATTTAATCAGCGTCAAGCAGACCTGGGGTGATTCCAACTCCGGAATCAAAGGACGATTCAGACTCCGATTCCGGAGTCGGAATCGTTCGGAGTAAATTTTGTAGAATCGGAGTTGGAATCGTTTGGAGTTAATTCAGTGGAATTGGAGTCAGAATTATTTGGAGTGGAATCAGAATCGGAGTCGGAATCATTTGGAGTGGAGTTGTAATCAGAATCACATTGAGTGGAATCGGAATCGTCATGCACAATGGCTAATTGCAATTTACTTTTATTGGTATCTCACTGCTCACTGGCCAGTCACTGCTAGTGTTTGCTCAGAAAAGCCACAGATCCTTTTGAAGGATTAAATCCTTTGGTTTTATTGGCGGTTTGTTAGAAGAATCTTCATATGCCTTGTTCAGATCTGGCCTGGTCATACCTAGATAATGCCTAATTGCAATTTACATTTACTGATTTCTCACTGGTAGTGTTTGCACAGAATCATACAAACCCTTCTAAAGGATTAAATCATTTGGTTGTATTCAGTCATGCTTGCATCCTACCCTTTGAAATGTAGTTGGTCAACTGCGCAGTTTGTCAGAAGAGTTGATATGCCTTGTCACACCTGAAATTCAACCAATTCATGCCATAATACGTGCGATTTGTATACATAATCATAGCTTTCGCGAAACCGATCGGAATCAAACCGAGCACAACTTTTGAATCAAAAGTTGTGCTGAAGTCAGAATCGGAATCAAAAGTTGTACTGGAGTCGGAATCGGAGTCGGAATCGAACTGAGACAACTGGAGTTGGAATCGGAATCGCTGGAGTCGGAATCGGAGTCGGAATCGAACTGAGACAACCGGAGTCGGAATCGGAATCGAAAAGGTCTGTCGGAGTCGGAATCGTTGAAGCGGAATTGAACCCAGGTCTGGCGTCAAGCAAACTAATTGTTAAGAAAGTTTTCCAGTAAACAAAATGTGTGATTAAGGTAGCTGGGACATCTAACGTGTCAGTTGAATTTTTTCTTTATAACATGGTAAGAAATATTAAACTGAATGTCGACACCACAAATAATGACCAGGCACTAATGTCGTATTTCAGCAATCCATCCTTTAAAAAACAGTCCTTTTGGAAATCCCACCAATATTTCCATAGTAATCACTGCGTGTGCTTCGATCTTCGAACCAGCTTTATTCGTTCGCCAAGAACACGGAACATATTGTCTGGTTACTGTGATTCCAGTACACATCAGTCTAACCAAATCATATGCTTAAACCAGGAAATATCAGCGCTAACATAGTTTATTGTGCCTTTGAAGCTATAAGGGAAACTGGCAAATAGGTAAACGCGCCCTGCCATGTGTTTGTCAGATGGCTGGCGTAACCTGATATCGTGGACGACAACCCATTTCAAAAACAGATTTAAGGGCCATTGTGGCAACAAATTAAGGGGACATGGCAGTATTAGAAATGGCCGTTATGTTTTGTTAATAATACGTAAAACGCCAGTGAAAAAACCATAAATTTCGACAAAGAAACAAGCAATTGTTGAGATTGTGTTTTCTTTAAAAACCAGGACATGATGATTAATTTTCTTTTTTATAAAAACGACAACACTAGGCTGTCATTCAACTTTTTGCGAATTTATTCATGGCGGTGTAGCACATGTCATTCACTTGTGTTAACCACAATTTTCTGTAAAGTTATCAGTGATACTGTCATACTAAATATGTAATTTATTTCTTTGGAGATTTTCTCAAAACGATAATTTTGCAGCTATTTTTACACATTTACAAAAATGTTTTTAAAATCTTGTAACAACCAAATAAATGAAAAACTAAAAGTTTTATTAATCTGGCATATTGTGTAGTAGTTCTTCTACAATCTGTGAAGAAATGGTTAATTTATCGTAAAAACCTACTGAAACTACTCAATTCAAGACAAGCATATAATAGCTGCCCCAGCTAGCTTAACAAAAGCTGTTCTTTAATTTCCTCATGACGTCATCGGATTTCAGAAATCATACTGAAAGGGTATTCAGGTAACACAAAGTTCTAGCAATTTTCTATCGACTTAAACATGATTATTTAACATCAGTGAATGCTTCTTTCCATCTTTTCTAAACATATTCTAACCATCATCAAGCCAACAAAACGGAGGCATTTTCACTACAGTGCATCCAAAAATATAACTACATTTAGTACTAAATTTACAACGCTATTGAACGGTTGATATTCATAAACATTTAACAGTAAAATAAAAAAAATTATTGTTCATTAAAAGACATTTGAGGGTGGACGTTAGATGTTGGAACAGATGTAATTTATACTATGTGACATAGAAATGCTCTAAAATTATTTAAGGCAGTCAGATAAATTGCAATATTTCTACGTGACCTAACTGAACTGAAAGCCTGAAACGTATCAATGCAGTGGAGTCATCTGGTGATATTGATCCTGTAAGTGCTGACATCTGGTGACCATGTGATTGTTACTACACTGAAGATAATGTTTATTGAATATAATGCAAACTAATGACATGGTTTACAGTAAGGTTAGATTCGATTACATGATTGTGACTGATTGTAGATGACCACACAAGACCATATAATTGTAATGTTGTTATTATATCTTGACACATGAATAAAGTAGCTTGTCACTCTGTATGTCTGTTCCTTTGTATCTCTGTCAGTTTCTCATGTATGGGGCTGACATTTTCTAGGCACGCCCGGGGGCTCATGGTGATGGTTCATACATAAAAATATATTCAAAATTCTCCAGGGGGTGGGGATATTACATATGTGGACGTTTCACGTAGATTACTTAACTCAGAACAATAATACGTACAATTGTTAGCACCGCTGTATGTGTTTCAGCCATTGTTACATGAATCTACGTCAAATGTCTGCTGAACGCTTCATGAAACCAGCAGTTGTGCAGGATATCTGGAGCATGAATTTGTCTTATTTGACTGGGTAGTGCAAGGAGTCGTAAGTGACTGGGTAGTGCAAGGAGTCGTAAGTGACTGCGTAGTGCAAGGAGTCATAAGTGACTGGGTAGTGCAAGGAGTCGTAAGTGACTGGGTAGTGCAAAGAGTCGTAAGTGACTGGGTAGTGCAAGGAGTCGTAAGTGACTGGGTAGTGCAAGGAGTCGTAAGTGACTGGGTAGTGCAAGGAGTCATAAGTGACTGGGTAGTGCAAGGAGTCGTAAGTGACTGGGTAGTGCAAGGAGTCGTAAGTGACTGGGTAGTGCAAGGAGTCGTAAGTGACTGGGTAGTGCAAGGAGTCGTAAGTGACTGGGTAGTGCAAGGAGTCGTAAGTGACTGGGTAGTGCAAGGAGTCGTAAGTGACTGGGTAGTGCAAGGAGTCATAAGTGACTGCGTAGTGCAAGGAGTCGTAAGTGACTGGGTAGTGCAAGGAGTCATAAGTGACTGGGTAGTGCAAGGAGTCATAAGTGACTGCGTAGTGCAAGGAGTCATAAGTGACTGCGTAGTGCAAGGAGTCATAAGTGACTGGGTAGTGCAAGGAGTCATAAATGACTGGGTAGTGCAAGGAGTCATAAGTGACTGGGTAGTGCAAGGAGTCATAAGTGACTGCGTAGTGCAAGGAGTCATAAGTGACTGGGTAGTGCAAGGAGTCATAAGTGACTGGGTAGTGCAAGGAGTCATAAGTGACTGGGTAGTGCAAGGAGTCATAAGTGACTGGGTAGTGCAAGGAGTCATAAGTGACTGGGTAGTGCAAGGAGTCATAAGGTCTTGCAGTAGTTGCCTTTTTGTCCCATGCGGCGCCGGGTCACTTGGTTGGTATTATATAACCTAACCCCTCTTGTGTTGTCGTCTACCCCCGCAGGCATGCAACGAATTCACAAACCATGTGGTGAACTTGCTGCGAGAACAGAGTCGGTTCCGTCCGATCGCACAGAAAGAAATTGATCAGATGGTGAACATCGTGCGAAAGAAGTTCTCCACCATTGAGATGCAACTAAAGCAGAGCACGTGTGAGGCTATCATGATCCTGCGGTCTCGCTTCCTCGACGCCAGGTAACATGTTACTAACTAGTGTTGGCAATTGGTAAAATTATCATGAAAGAGAAACAAAACTGTTTCTTTTTGCAGTTTCACCATGTTGAGGTATGTACGTAGCTGTGCATGGTTCACTCGCTCGCCTGGCAACTGATTCGATGGGATTCAAGAAAGTGACATAAGTCCACCTGACTTCGTTGACACCATTAAATTAATAGTGCAAAGGCTTTCATTGGCCAGCAACTGGGCAAAGGTGGCAGAATAGCCAATCAGAAGACTTCTCTCTTCCTGCTATATTTGTCGTCTTTGTCTAGTCACGATCTCGGACAGTTAAGAAATTTGGAATGAATATAGTCGAACATGATCGATCACACAAGATTGTCATTGATTCCATGAGAGGAATCTTGAACCAATTAGTCATCGACAAAATCGATTAATCAGAACAGCACAACATATTACCCTCTACCAAAACTCCACCCGCCCTATTTGGCTAGTCTCCTTCATCCTTCAAATAGCCTCAGACAGCTCAGATCGTCTCAGGTGTGCTTTCTCTGTAGATGCTCCTAAAAGGTGGAACAAATTCCGTAACACATTATTAAGTCATCCAGAACTAACTACCTGCTGTAGTAGTATCAAGACACCTTTTCAAAATTGCATTTCCATCCTAAATCCACGATGGGCCCTCTTATTTACAGCAGAATTGTGCATTTTTTTCATGGAATGTGACACTTTTCACCAGATTTGTTGACATTTTGATGGGTCTTCAGATTGTTTTCTTTGCACGCTGTCATATACAAGACACCCTGTCATATACAAGACACCGTGTCATATACAAGACACCCTGTCATATACAAGACACCCTGCTGTTTTACAGAGCATCAACTTGTTTCAAAATAAACTAAACCGGTGAACCGTGAAGTGGGTGTCATATGCGTGTCTGGCACAACCCTCAGCTGGTGTTTTACACACTTAACTGACAGATAAAGGGTGGAAATAGTTAATTGCTTTTCAGAGGCCCTACCCACTTCATGTGGTGTTCCTCAGGGTTCTGTTCTTGGGCCATTACTTTTTACACTACTCTGCTAAGCTCAGTAATTCAAACTCACAACTTGGGACACCACCTACCTATATGCAGATGATACACAGATTTACCTTTCCTTGGCCAGCACTGATGCAAATTGCCCCTTAAACCAGCCCAGAAATAGTGTCCATGATATCTTCCACTGGACGACTGACAGCAAATTAAAATTAAATACAAATAAAACAGAGTTTCTTATTATTGGTTCACAAAAACTGCTTCATAAACTTGGTTGTTTTTCCCCGACACCTGTGCTGAGCCAGAATTTCACACCGGCTATTTCAGCACAGAATTAGGAGTCACCTTTGATAATAATAAAAATTATAGACAGCATATTTCACTTGTTGTTGCTGCTTTTATTATATTTGTGATTTTCTCGTATTCGACGGTATATGTCTTTCTGTCGCCAAAACTATTGCAACTGCTGTTGTTACTGCAATTCCCTTTATCACTATATTGCTCTCAAGGACATCTTGAAACTACAATATGTGCAAAATTGTTTGGCAAGGGTAGTTACCTCGTTTCTCTCACTCAGTACCACTTCTTAAATCATTGTGCTGGTTCCCTGACTGATATCGCATTACTTTTACAATTTGTACAATTACCTATCAAGCACTTTCGTCCAAGCAACCAGCATATTTACATTCACTACTCACTCCTGCAAGACAACCCAGACAGCTTTGATCATCTAATTCTAATCTATTTTTGGTTCCTGTGTTAAGACAAATGTAGAAACTAGAGCTTTTTCAGTTGCTGCACCGACTCTGTGGAACTCAATCCTTGTTAGTGTTAAGTCTGTAGGAAATATAACAACTAAAAACCCACCTGTTTAAACTTGCTTATCCTCCATAGCTCCCCAGTGTACTAATCCAATTGTTTACAACTGGAACTGCTTATCGATTAAGAACTACTTAACCCCTTTTGTGTTCGTGCGCTGCCGAGCTTGGATCTCCCAAGGATTTTAGCGCAATATAGAAGTGTTTTTATATTATTATATTTATTTGTTCCTTCCCTGTTGAAAATGTGTAATAATCAGCTTTCCATTCACTGCATTGGTAATGCATGTATAGTGCTTCTGTTTGTTTTGGGATGAGGTGTGGGTCGGTAGGGTCAATCCTATCCAAAATTGTTTTGGATTATTGAAATTTTTTATTACAAAGCCCCCTACACCAAAACTACAAAATGTTGTAACTAAAAAAGTGCTGAGCGAACATATGCTTGAGAAGTGGAGATGACCGATTTGTGTTGGAGCTGACCGTTGTGTGTTGGAGCTGACCGTTGTGTGTTGGAGCTGACCGTTGTGTTTGTATGCAGGAGAAAAAGACGTAACTTCAGCAAGCAGGCGACGGAGGTGCTCAACGAGTACTTCTACTCCCATCTCAGCAACCCCTATCCCAGCGAGGAGGCAAAGGAAGAACTCGCACGCAAGTGCAGCATCACAGTGTCACAGGCAAGTGTTCTGTCCTCTAGGCCTGCTCACAGTTTGGTGACCGTCGCATATTGTAGCTGTCGCAAGAAAAGGTTTATTTTAATAAATGCGTTATTTAATTTCAAAGTGAACTGTGTTGTTTAGAATCTGTGAAACATTTGACATTTTACAGTAGATTATATTTGGTCCACTGTACAAACATTTTGAAGTTACAGTAGATTATATTTGGTCCACTGTACAAACATTTTTAACTATCCGTACGTAGGATCCTTAAATGAATCATCAGAAATTAACTCAAATCATTGTTGATCAGATTACTAGGTGGTCATATTACTAGGTGGTCCTGTAGACAGGTTGCATTAGTGAAGGGTGAAACCTAGTGTTATTATTTTCCAAAAGGAACACCTAGTATTGGGCATGGTAGCAGATTTCTGGGTGTCCATCTGTGGGGGTCCCGATCTGTGGTGGGTCCATATCTCTGGGGGGACCAACAGTGTTCTGACCCGTCCCCTTAGCAGATTTTATGGGAATGTTACAAATAAGAAAATGATGCATATACTTGTTGAAATATGCCAAAACTACAGGTTTTGGGGGGTACTTCTATGGGAGTGGATACGTCACTGGTTGAGGTCACTAACTGACACGTAGCATGCACATCATGCATGTGTGAATGCACACGTGCACATGCTGCCAGGAATGCATGTATATGCATGGTAGTTGTAGTTTGCCTTTCTTTGAATGCTGTTCACGACAGTCTGCTCCATAGCCATCAGTTTGGACAGTGTAAATTGCACGAGTGACACAATCTACAGTTTTCTCTCCTGGTTTGGCTACCAGAACGTCAGTCGTCACAGCTGGTGCCCATTCAGTTTTGACACAAACATTTTATCAGAAAATGACTTGCAAGAATCCTGCAAGATTTTTGTAGACGGAGGGAAGTGGCTGTGTTGATTTAAAAAGTAATTCTTTTAATATGTGTTTCACTTTGTGCTGTGGCAATGTACTTACACTGTGTAACTGATGGTGATGAAGATAGTTTAGCACTAACAATGTCTTGTTATTACTTACTGGTTGGTGTAGACTCAGTGAAGGCTTCTCAGTATTAGTTGCTTCTATTGCTGGCGGTATCTTCCGTGCTTCCTCATGCCTGTCGCATAACATTATTTTAACCAGCAAAACAACGAATGTTACAAAGCAAATATAGTTGGTTGTTTCTCGTACTTATAGATATTCTGTCAGTGTTTCTTTTTTTGTATTTTGTTCGTTTCAAAATTGAACAGGAGCGGTTATGGTAGTCGGCTTATAACCGCACTGGATGCAAAAGTAATTAAATTGGTTTGCTGCTATTCATGGTTACTTGTGTATTACTGCTGCTTTTGCAAACTGTCATCCTGCATATTGCTTCATCACATTTTGGTCAGTTTGTATGGAGGTGTAGTGGTCATTTTTTTCAGTATATTTTATATTATATATTCAAACTTGTATTTGTATTGATTATTTTGCTTTGATCTTGTGTAATTGTTGACACAGGTGACACAGTTCGTTTACCTGTCGTCGTTTGCTTCTTCCATAAGAGACATTTGTAAGGTTCTCCACCGGTGTAGATGTTTTTGTGTTTCCTCGTGTGCCTGACGCTTCACCAAACCGGCTTTGTGAATCCCCGTCTTCTCCGCTCAAGACACTCGATGTTGCTCCTCTCAAATTCGGTTGCAACTCCCAGCAAAACGAAGAAATCTTTCAGTCAGATCCTCTGGCCGTTGGTTATTTCTTCTGTCGTCATAGCAACTGTCGCCTGGACAGTTCGTGTTCGAAGGACTTGATTGATCAAAATTCTGTGTCCGTGCCGTCGCTGGGACGGTCGTTACTCATGTGTTAATACGATTTGTGTCCTGTAGGTGTCCAACTGGTTTGGTAACAAGCGTATCAGGTATAAGAAGAATATCAATAAAGCGCAAGAGGAAGCGAATTTATACGCTGCCAAAACCGCGGCGGCAGCAGTAGTTAACCTGCAGTCCCCTCCGCCGCCGCCAGAGGCTAATCAAGGTCAGTGAGCGTTGCCGCGGCGACTGGTGGTGTTGGTTGTCACGGCAACGCTAGTGATGTTGTAGTGGTTGTGGTGCTTTTGTTCTGCTGTCAGGCGGTGTTTGGCTGTTGTTCCTGGTTTCCTTGTTTCTTGGTGTTGGTCTTTGTTTTCGTTGTTTCCTCTTGATTGACTCGGACACAGGCTGTGCTTGTCGGAGGTGTCTCTGTCAGTCAGGTCGCCCTCAGACAGCTCAATGCTTGCTGTCTCTTGCTACTAACTCACAGTGGACGTCATTATTTGATGATGCCAGTGAAATAGCATGCTGCATTTTGTCGAGTTGAACTTAGACGTGTTCAGATCTCCATTCACTAGTTCATTAGCTGTGTCTATGCACACTGACAGGTGACCTCGGCGCAGTGGCACTAACCAACTGAAGTTACCCTCCCCCACCCATGGACCCACCCTCCACTCCTCCCACCGGGGCTCCGATTCTGTTCCTTAGTGTTTCTTCTGGTGACTTCCTCGGAAGACACACCCTGCCTATGGACCCGTCCAACGTTGTAGGTGTCCAACTGGTTCGGGAACAAGCGAATCCGCTTCAAGAAGAATGTAGGCAAGGGTCAGGAGGAGGCGAACATGTACGCTTCGAAAATGTCGCCCCCACTCCCGGGTAGTGGTGCGCCCAAGCAGGAAGCGGACACCCAAGGTGAGACGAGTGAGAACAGCAGTCGCCCGCGGGAAATGGCACACTGACGGGATGACAGTCATGATATTTTTAATTGTTGGCATGATTGACATGTGTCACTTAGTCATGATTGAAAGGTGTCACTTAGTCATGATTGACATGTGTCACTTAGTCATGATTGAAAGGTGTCACTTAAGCATGAGTGTTGTTTAATTTAGCACTAATTTGTGTCTTCGTACCCAACTGAGATAATTTTCCCGTGCCAAGCTTAAGAAACTTGCCTTCAAATAACAAGTTAACCCAGACTTTATTCTTCCTTATTTTTTCCAACTAAACAAATTTCTAGTCTGTTTTTCTTCATAATGTGCCGAAACAATTAAATCCTTAACATATGAAAACTGAGGGAATAGCATTCCTTCAGTTTTCATTTGTTTATGTGATTCACTTGTTTGTGTGAACTTTAAAGTTTCCACTGCAGTGTAATAATAATTAACTTCTAATGGCGCCTATATCCTCAGGAACCTGAGCTCAGAGGCTCAGTGTCCCATTTTTGTTGAGTTCCTTTTTGAAGGAATGGGTCTAGATTTGTCAAAATGAGACCGTGCCACGGCAGTTGTAATGGAACAGTAACAAAGTGAGTAAGAAATAAAACTATGCTTAACAACTCTAAATACAAATCATTGTTAGGTTGTTATGTTAAACATATTTGTATTGCTGATGGTACACTAACTTTTATTTAATCTGCTCTGCAACCAGTGCATCTGAATTTAAGAAGTTTATCCTGTTTATATAACAAAAATAGCACGTCTTAAAAAAGTGCCATTTTGCATGTCACGTGCTGCCACCTAGTGAGCTCCCTGATTACTATAAAATCCATCTTCATAACTTAACTTGGCGCTCGCAAGCAGGCCTGGGGTCTATCACATTGCAATGTAATAGATTACTATTACTCAGTTTCCTTTCTATTACTATTACATTTTCCGTCGAAACTATTTTCTTTCAATTAAACATTTTACATACTTAATCACTTACATGGGTTCAAATTAACTGATGGGTGTATCATCGATAGTAAGTGCACATTTTATGAAAAACTAACAACAAATACTTAGATGACAGTTTATACTTTATTTTGGAGGCAAAACAACTATTTACTTTAGTGTCAATTGATCATTGTCAACACAAAATCTTTTGCATACACCAATACTGAGATGTGGCAAGATGTGCTGTCTGTAGTCTCTCTCTACTCGATCTCTTTGGGTGTTTTATATCACATCACATATCTAACATCAGAACAAGATCGTTTAATTTAAAAGGTGGCTGTTGCATTTAACTGACATGAGCTTCTGGAAAATTGCATTGCTCAAACAACATCGCAATTAGCTCATAAATTTCCCAATTAAATTAACCTCACACAATTCCAGTGGGTGTAGAAGTTTCATATATTCATTGGAATGAAACAGAAAAGCAATGTCACTGTCACATAACACAGTCTGACAGCATGGCAGGCTGACAGCTAGGGTTGGGAGATGGCAATGGTTGATTGATAGATTCAGATGTTAAAGACAGAGATTCTGTTTAGTGCAGGAAGCCTGGAACCCTTATCCTGCTTCAGTGAATGAATGAATAGGCTTGTGTGAAAAGGATAGATGGCTGGTGGACCTGGCTTCAAATGACCAATTAGTGTCTCCTGCCAATAGTGCTAAAGTTCAATGACTCAAACAGCCCAATGATCGGATACCAACGGCTAGTGTCTCTTCCGAACCATTGAACGAAATTATCACCACTCCTCTCAAAAGGCGGGTGCTCTAGGACCACCGCTTCCAAATAAAAAAATCACCACTAAAAGTTCCAAATAAAAAAATGACAAGTCATGTTATGTAAAAATACAGAATTTTTGGTCTGATTATTTTCAATGAAATTGAATTTAGGTGTGATTGAAATGTTCAATTGTAATAGCAAAGTATTACATATTACCATTACCCCAGGCCTGCTCGCAAGAAGTCTTCCAATTAAAGAATTGATATTACTACATATCATAACATCCAACTGATTAAATATTTATGCTAAATGTCTAGTGTGTTATCTTTAATATAATATTAATAAATATGTAGAATGTACTAAATTAGATAAATTAATGTTTTATAGTGTCACTGATCAGGACATTTGAGACTGGACCTAGATAGAGTGAACTGTTTTTAATGAAACCTTTTTACAACTGTGTTGATAAATGTCAACTTTGTGTTAGTAGAGCACTGACAGATTGTTTCAGCCTAGTTAGTCACTAGCCAGATACTTTGTATCGGTTGTTTTGATGTGTGGGTTGAATTTAGATAATGTTATAACTTTATTTTCAAATCTACATCATAATTTCCCCCCAAAATGAACGCAGACAGTTGTGTGACTGACTCAAAGTAGATAATATGCAGTTTATGTGAGCTTAAAGTTGAATATTAGTGGGTGACTACCCTTATAGGTAAACGCTTAATACCTTGAGTGCGTGTCCACGAATGGATGTCTGCCCCTGGGGGCGTGCCATATCCCGAGGGTGTGGGTAATATTTATAAATCACACACGTTAAAGTTGCTTCCTCAAATGGTCCAGTCCAGAGATTTGGTTCATTTATGTCCATATATAGTGTATGACTAGTTAAATAAACTAGTTTAATTTTTTTTTAATTTCAAATCATTGAAAGAATTGACTTCAGTCATTAGATCTGGTAAGGATCAATATAGTGGATATCCGAGTCAATGCCAATCAATGCGTCAATCCTCTTGCTAATCACATGATCAAGTTACGAAATTTCACCAAGGGTGAACATTTTTAATTTTAGCATTTTTATTTTCAATTCACTTAATGCTTGAACAAGCATTAAGTAATTTAATAGTTTGTTGTCTGATGTTTTCACAAAAACTACATATAAAAGTTGTGGATACTACCGGTATATAGGTTTGGTTTTTTGCAAAATTTGTGACTAGAAAAAAAATCAAATTGAGGAGGAACCTTTAAGAGAGTTGAGGAGGAACCTTTAAGAGAGACGAGGAGGGACCTTTAAGAGAGTTGAGGAGGGACCTTTAAGAGAGTTGAGGAGGGACCTTTAAGAGAGTTGAGGAGGGACCTTTAAGAGAGTTGAGGAGGGACCTTTAAGAGAGTTGAGGAGGGACCTTTAAGAGAGTTGAGGAGGGACCTTTAAGAGAGTTGAGGAGGAAACTTTAAGAGAGTTGAGGAGGGACCTTTAAGAGAGTTGAGGAGGAAACTTTAAGAGAGTTGAGGAGGGACCTTTAAGAGAGTTGAGGAGGAAACTTTAAGAGAGTTGAGGAGGGACCTTTAAGAGAGTTGAGGAGGAAACTTTAAGAGAGTTGAGGAGGGACCTTTAAGAGAGTTGAGGAGGGACCTTTAAGAGAGTTGAGGAGGAAACTTTAAGAGAGTTGAGGAGGAAACTTTAAGAGAGTTGAGGAGGGACCTTTAAGAGAGTTGAGGAGGGACCTTTAAGAGAGTTGAGGAGGGACCTTTAAGAGAGTTGAGGAGGAAACTTTAAGAGAGTTGAGGAGGGACCTTTAAGAGAGTTGAGGAGGAAACTTTAAGAGAGTTGAGGAGGGACCTTTAAGAGAGTTGAGGAGGGACCTTTAAGAGAGTTGAGGAGGGACCTTTAAGAGAGTTGGGGAGGGACCTTTAAGAGAGTTGAGGGGGGACCTTTAAGAGAGTTGAGGAGGGACCTTTAAGAGAGTTGAGGAGGAAACTTTAAGAGAGTTGAGGAGGGACCTTTAAGAGAGTTGAGGAGGAAACTTTAAGAGAGTTGAGGAGGGACCTTTAAGAGAGTTGAGGAGGGACCTTTAAGAGAGTTGAGGAGGGACCTTTAAGAGAGTTGAGGAGGAAACTTTAAGAGAGTTGAGGAGGGACCTTTAAGAGAGTTGAGGAGGGACCTTTAAGAGAGTTGAGGAGGGACCTTTAAGAGAGTATGATTTATTATTCCCTCACTTAACTGGAGTTTTGTTTGAAATATTACCTCAGTTGGTCATCTTTATTGTCACCATGATAACGTGTAAACTAACACATGGGTTTCCACCGTGTGACATGGAAACAAGACGATGAGTTAGCTAAATGTGACATTGCAATGCTTCATCTCAGTTTAATTTTAACAATATAATTATGACATTTATATCAGATGTTTGCGTGAAGTACTAAAAAATTACCATGTATGCATGAATGGCAGTCTATCTATGTTGCTTGATTTCTTTCTTTTGATTAATTTTGATGTTCAACATCACTGATGGTGACATAAAGCCTGTTTAATTAATTTTATTGTTTCAACAGGAGTACCATGCATCATGTTTACTTGCACTACAAAGTCCATCAAGATCATGTTACGATGAGTAAATGTATACTTACGATAAAGTGTAATTTTGTGTTCTCACAATCCCGCCAGCCTGCCCACTGTGGGTTTCCAATCAGTCCCAGTCGTAGCACTAATATTGGACACGTTTATGTATATCATTTTGACTTAAGTCACCTTCAGTTACGTAACTGGCTAACGATTTAAAATACAAAATATTTTTGGGTTGTGGTACAGCAAAATTACCACAGTCGTGGGAAAGTTTCCAGCCTGTGTGATGGACAGCCATTTACCACATATGCATGTATGCGGTCTTTGTGGGTGTAGTAATATTTGTGGTAATGTTTAACATAATAATAAAAGTATCCTGGCCTTTTTATGTGCCATGTTTTATATGTATCATATATACTATTCTTACTTCGTAAAACACTAATTTGCCATGGATATATCATATTAGAATATGGCTGATGCACCCAAACAAAAACAGTCATCTTGTTTTCAGTAACTCACTATAAAATATCACAGTACATGACTTGCTTCCAAAAAGTGCCTTTATTGAACTGTGCTCTTATTAAAGGTTCATGGTCTGATAGCTTTTATTGTAAACCCATCTTATTTAGTATAAACTACATCTATTCTAACATTTAACTGTCCAAATGTGTTTTAATGAACTACAATATTTAAATATAATTTGACATGTATGTTTATGAATATCAACCTTGTCGTTCAGCATGCATTGTGAACATGATGTTAAAATTGAAACATTCAAATTAAACAGATAACGGTAAAATTATATTTCGAAATTGTGGTTCATTAAAAAAACCTTTGGGCAGTAAAGATGGATGGATCCAGTTTATCACATGGTTTGACAAAAAAACAATCAGACATTTTGCCCTTAAAGTCCAGAACAACTTAGTGATGTCACTGACCACAGTGAGTGTGTAACTCGGGGATGTAGCCGGTGTTTGTCTTGTCCCAGGTACGTCCCCCTATAACATGGTGGCCCGCAGTCAGGGGCAACTGGGCAGTGGGGGTCAAGCCATGTACATGAATCTGAATGGCGACAACTACCCTCCCTCAGCGCCCTCTGTTGGTGACAGCGGACAACAGGTCAGTAAAACAACATATTTATCATGTTATATTTAAATGTATACCCTATTTAGATGCCACTTGTAGTTAACATTTTGTTATATCTAACCAAATTAAATGTAAATGGATATAATATCTAGGTACCACATTTATTATCATGTTGTTACATCTAAGCAAACCATATCTAAATAGATACCATATTTAGACTCAACACATATTTACCATTTTGTTATTGGTTTATAATAATGACAAGGACATGATTCTTATTTGCCAATTTATATCTGTATATTTAAAGAGTATAATATTTATCAGAGATTACTACCATAGTCCACCAATGAAACGTACATGCCCTAATTAGCGTGCACCCCCATTTTTTTTAATAAGCAGAATTCATAATTATTATTGTCATTTCGTCTCCACCAATATCGTGAAGAAGTTCCACCAATATCAGTAGACTTTGCAGTGCTCTGGTATCTGGAATGTGTGCAAGGCTAGTAGTTTCAACCCAGCCATTCACTTAATTGAATCACTTGCCAGTCACTTATGTTGACGTTGTCACCGTTAAATTGAGATGTGTCCTACCCATATTTTTGTAAGCACATGGCTGGCTATGTCCGTTTTGTTAGAATGGGTAGTGCACACCTGTTAGAATGGGTAGTGCACACCTGTTAGAATGGGTAGTGCACACCTGTTAGAATGGGTAGTGCACACCTGTCACGCTGATTGTTTGCCTACTTCAACACTAACTTTTTTCCAATGTTTGACTCATAAGTAGCTTTAAATGCATGATAACCACAACTGGTTGATTGAACTGTGCACTTGGAGCAACATGTTTTCTCCTGAACGGGCGCCATAGTTATTTACGAGACTACATCTGTGGAAAGTGGTGCCATCTGGTGTTATACAGTTGGCACAACTTTTAAGTTTTTCCAAACTTGTCACCTTATCGTCTAGAGAAATAAATGTTGGTGTACACTTATAAGAAATAAATGTTGGTGTACACTTATAAGAAATAAATGTTGGTGTACACTTTTAAAAAATAAATGTTGGTGTACATTTATAAGAACGTATTTCTTTATATTTTTCTGCTTCTGTAATTTTTTTTTAAGTGTGCTATAAAACTTAATAGGTCAACTACCTTTTTCAGGTAACAGCGAGTTTGACGTTTGTTGTTTGTTCGTAGAGCCAAAGTGGAGGATACGGTGGGGAGGGCATGCCCTCCTCGACCTCTGGCATGTACGACCCACCGATGCAGCAGCAAGTATAGGAAACATCTCTGATTGGTTGAAAACAGCAGCGGTAGCAGAAACTATCCAATTACATAATATATGTGTTCAGATTTGATATATTACGAATAACTTATGGTAACAACTCGAGGTGGAGATCCGATGTGGGGATAGGGGAATGAATTTCGCTGAGAAAAAAATTCTGGGTGTCAAGGGGAATTGACTGCAGGGAATTTGGCAGGGGTTGGGGTGCCGGGACAGAGGGCGGCTCCACGTCACTGTCAGAGCAACACACCTCATGGGGATTTTCTGGGAAGTTATAACGATTATTTGTGGGGGGGCGGGTGTGTGCAGCCATTATTGTTGAAACAAATGGTACTTTATGATGTGAAATCCATTGTTGTGGAACTGTTGCAGTTTCGGTCAACTTACCTGTGCATTAGTGTTAGTGTAGAGCTTCTCAGATAAGATGCCGTTATTATTCAGTGTGTTATATCTTGCAGCTTTTGTCGGGTTTGGCGAGGGTATTCAGATGTTAGCTTTAGCGTTGCCGGAAAATAATACGACTCATTGTACTTTGTACGCCTAAGTGTTGTTGACTTGTGAAAAGGTGGAAGAGCACAGCGAGGAACAATGCGACAGTTTTATTGAGATGACTGTATTGAGCTTGCCTGTCGCAGTACTGTTTACATTTTTAATTTGTCACGTGTTCTCATGTGCATACTTTTATGCTTTCTCATTTGGTGACATCGTTTCTTGCCAAGAGGTCTAATCACTGTTACAACTCTACTGGTCAAACAAATAGATATCTGCTGGTCAAACAATTAGACCTCTGCCAGTCAAACACATGGACCTCTACTGGTCAAACACTTGGACCTCTACCGGTCAAACCCTTGGACCTCAACCTGGTCAAACGCTTGGACCTCTACCGATCAAACACTTGGACTTCTACCAGTCAAACACTTGGATCTATACCAGTCAAACTTTTGGATCTGTACTGGTCAAATGCTTAGGCAGCTCAGTTGAGTAAACCAAGCTTTTACTGTGGTTGGTTAAGTTTGTGTCAAAATCCAACTCAAGTCTATCACACTGTCATATTGTGATGTCATAGTCTGTAATTACTGAAAAGGGTAAATTGTTGTCTAGGTTGTGATATGTTGGTGTAAACATGTCAACTGGTTTGTATTATATTGTGTGTGGTCTCTGAATAAATCTCTCATTATTGTGAAGGACATTCCCACAATGTTATTGTGGGATATAAACAATTGTTATTGTTTTAAGATATTGAAATTTTTTGCAGAGTCTGCATGGGAAAATAAACATTAGGTTAAATTACATAGTTTGCTATGGATTAAGTGTAGCTAGCTCACTAAGTTAGAACAGCTCAGGCATCACGGCGATTTGGTCTTTGTCATCTTTTGAAAACATAACGTTACTCGCCTTCACATGACTTGGTTAAATGTGCTGAAAAATTTTGGTTCACAATAAAATATCAGATTGCTTGTCAAGGACAGTCATTGCAAAGTGGGATAGGAGCTTTCCCAAAAGTTACGGGGAGGAGAATTTCCCAAGGCTGTTTCTACACGAAAGACAATTGTTTTGGCGAGCCACCAAAAACTCTTTAGAAGCATCCTTTGGGCACAGTTTGTCTTTATTTCAAACCCTCCGGTTTATTATTATTTCATTTTGGTCTTTGATATTTTGTGCCCCCCCCCGCTCCTATCTTTGTGTAATGGGGTGAAATTGTGATTGATTGGAAGGCAGGGTGGTTTAGCTGAGACTGGAGGTATGTCGCTACACATCTAATGGTGTTTTACAAGGCAGTCGACAGACATTAGTAACAAGGAAGTATGTGGTAGATGCGGCTATAAGTTTATAGAACACTGTGCAGCAACCTGATCTTTATAGTGTTGTTTTGTGCCATTGGAAGTTGCCAAAAGGTTTTATAATTTGGAGAGGTAATTAGATGAATCTATGAAAAAGAAGCTTGTATGTTAAAAAATGAATCATGTTTTTGATTATTCAATGTGACATGTTATGTTGGAGTAGTTTTAGAAACCAGTAACTGCGTGGCATTAGTGCATCCAGTGGTGTTGTTAGATAAGAAACAAGACTTTGTACTTGCCATTACAGAGTAGTTTGCTGGACTTAGTTTTTAACTGCACTGTTGTTTTATGTCCTGGTGTATTGTAAATGGAATATCTCACTGTTTTTGTGTACACATGCGTAGATGCCTCGTGACTTATTGTCAACAGTTTATGGATGCGTTTTACTGCTAAATGGTTTGGATGAAGCTTCTTAGTTTATTTGTACATTGTGGTGTAGGATCATTGTGCATCAACATGCATTTTATTCTTAGTCTGTTTTCATCTAATGATTGTTTGTTAGGTATAGCTGACTTTAATCTAGCAAACCGCGCCTTTCATAACAGGTAACCTACTTAAAGGGAAACAAAAGTTATGGTTTTGGGCCTATGCACACATATGAATTACTAAAACATAACCCTTGCAACTACAGTTAAGAATATCACGCGAGTGGTTTATTAGGAAACACAGCCGGAGAGATGACTGGAATCTCCTACGTTTAGAATACATTCTTAGTGAACCACTGTCTTGATATAAATGATTTTAGTTGCACATGGTTAGTTTTCATTATCCCCGAGGTGCATAGCCCCAAAACCATGAATTTTTTTCGCTTTAAAAACGTAGTTAGTTCATATGTAATAACATTGAAACATCTGTCTTCGAAACGCACCTCAAATGACCAGAGATTTTCATACATAGTTAAGTATTGTATAGAAAGACATTAAAACTTCCTTGTATCAAATGGATCACGAATGACTAAAACCATTTTATGTTAAAATTAGCTCCTTTATGGATTACAGAACCCAGTTTCTGTAGGTGTCAAAACGTTAATGTTGACATTAAGGTTATCTTGCATTATTGAAAACAAACAGACCAATTGCTTTTCTACGTTTCCAGTTGATTGTAAATGTGAACTGGCTTTGTGAAGTAGTCTTTGAAAAGGTTTACTAGTTTCTTGTCAGAGTATTGTTTATGTCGTTTGTTCGATGAAATATCCACCGCTGTGGCAGTGATGATTATAATGATGCAAAGAATAAGAGGTTTTGGCCATTGTTCATTGTCTAGGGAACTGTCTTCCAGTTAAATGTGACAATCACTGTTATTCAAAGTGTTTGAAGGCGGTTTTGGTGCTTATGTTTTATGTGGGAGAAAAACAAATATGGGAAATTAAGGCAAAGGGCTGCTGTGACGCCGTAACACTGACAGGTCGTGTTGACGTTTCTGTGTGACTGTAGAGAGCCACTGCGTTGTGTGTCTGGAGTTTCATTAATTGGCTTGTCACCAGTGTGCAAATGACCACATCATTCAGCGTCACAGGCCCAGGTGAAAGACAAACCAGGCGATAAACAGACGAACAAAAATGTCGGTGCCTGAGAAAAAAATTTAAGTTTTGTTGACACCGGTTTCACAACAGTCAAAATGTATCGGACATTTCAGTACGTTGCCAAGATACACAAGTTTAAGAATTTTTTTTAATGTGTGCTCAGTTCTCCACTCCTGGTTGGTCTAACATCTGACTGTGTCTGGGCCGGGCGAGGTGTACACGGCCGGTCAGGCAAGGATGTGCAACGTATATGTGATGAGTATTCAGTGTTATGTGATTGCTTTTACTGGAAAACTCAGTTCAGTGTCATCGTGGTAACTAACTGTAAATAAACAATAAATATTCCAATAAGCAATCACCTGTGTCTGTGTTCATTGTGAGATGTCACTTAGTACAAATGAATAGTACAGCAATTATCTCTCCGTTCAAATCAATAGTATAGCAATTATCTCTCCGTTCAAATCAATAGTATAGCAATTATCTCTCCGTTCAAATCAATAGTACTGTAATTATCTCTCCGTTCAAATGAATAGTAGTGCAATTATCTCTCTGTTCAAATGAATAGTACACCAATTATCTCTCCATTCAAATGAATAGTACACCAATTATCTCTCTGTTCAAATGAATAGTACACCAATTATCTCTGTGTTCAAATGAATAGTACACCAATTATCGCTCTGTTCAAATGAGTAGTACAACAATTATCTCTGTTCAAATGAATAGTACAGCAATTATCTCTCCATTCAAATGAATAGTACTGCAATTATCTCTCCGTTCAAATGAATAGTACTGCAATTATCTCCGTTCAAATGAATAGTACTGCAATTATCTCTCCATTCAAATGAATAGTACTGCAATTATCTCTCCGTTCAAATGAATAGTACTGCAATTATCTCTCCATTCAAATGAATAGTACAGCAATTATCTCTCCATTCAAATGAATAGTACAGCAATTATCTCTGCGTTCAAATGAATTTGGGGGGCAGCCATGGCCTAGTGGTTAAGGTGTTGGATTCTAAATTCGAGGGTTGTGAGTTCAAGACCCAAACTGGGCACGGTTCGTTTTCGAAGCTTATGCAATTTCGTTTACCCTACTTTGCCTCAGTCTACTCAGCTGCAAATGAGTACAAACACTGTTTGGAAGGTACCTGCGATGGACTAGTGTCCCGTCCAGGAGAGTCAGGATAACTGCACTCTAAGTTGCTTCGCACTACAGAAACCAGGTTTAAGCACTGGCCATATAAGCCTTCATGGCTTCCTAAGGCGTAATGCCTGGGGGATGACTTTACCTACCTTTACCTCAAATGAATAGTACAGCAATTATCTCTCCGTTCAAATGAATAGTACAGCAATTATCGCTCCATTCAAATGAATAGTACAGTAATTATCTCTCCATTCAAATGAATAGTACAGCAATTATCGCTCCATTCAAATGAATAGTACAGCAATTATCGCTCCGTTCAAACGAATAGTACAGCAATTATCTCTCCGTTCAAACGAATAGTACAGCAATTATCTATCCATTCAAATGAATAGTACTGCAATTATTGCTCCGTTCAAATGAATAGTACAGCAATTATCGCTCAGTTTAAATGAATAGTACAATTGCAAAGATGGATTAACAAATACAGTGTGACTTGTTTTGGTATATCGTTTACTTAACTGGCCTAAATTATTAGAAGTTAATGCCGACGGTTATTACAGCATTTTTGTACCTGAATGCGTTCCTTACATCATTCCGCATATGTTCCACTACAAAAATTTCATATATTCTTTAAAAATATTGTGTTTTAGGCCACTTTTAATAAGTTTTACACATCAAAACAGCGGAACCAATTGCATGATAAACATGGCGCGTGTGCGATTTGCGCATTAGTCACGCCTCGGTGCCATCAGAACCGCGAAGGCGATCTTTGTGTGTATCGCGCGTACTTTTGCATAAAAAAGAGAAAGTAAGCTCAAACAATTTTTCAAACGAAAGAATTCTACAAAAAATTAAAAAATTCTCCCCAGTTTTTATATTAAATGCAACATTTATAGAGCACATACAGTCACTTGTAACGTAATATTTCATCTTTTATTTAACTAAATATTTGATGTTGCTAATATTGTTTTTTTATAAATTATTTGGTTGATATTAGATGTTATGCGCATGCGCAACTACAAAGGGACATCTCATTGCATTTCATTGTTAATATAATAAAATTTTATTTCATTTAATTCATATTATCTGTCGTTTGGTTAATAAAGACTATTGTTTTTGTAATTAAAAAGTATACTGTTGATATTGCATGTCATATACATGTGCAACTTTAAAGGGACAACTCATTGCATGTCATTGTTAATATAACTAAATTGAAAAGAATGCATTGGTTAATTATCTGTCATTTGGTGAACAAAGGTTATTGTTTTTGTAATAAAAAAAATATACTGATGATATTGTATGTCATGCGCAACTTTAAGGAGGGAGTGAAGGAGTACTTTAATTTAATTAAGTCAATTTATATAAATTTAAGTCAATTTGTTTAAATTTACAATTTAATATAATCTCTTTACATTAACATGTTCATTTAAATAATTTACAAATAATAATTAAATTATATGCATATTCATATTTTTGGGGTACACCAAATACATATTTAGTTTTTTCAATAATTCTAAACTGGTGAGTAACCAAACCACATATGTATTGCTTTTCACGTATATGCTGTGTCTATGTGCAGTTGTAGTATCACCGATTTGTCTGAATACACATTTCTTGATCGAATGACTGATAACACATTCACAGCTCACATACAGCAGATACATAATCCTGTGCATTCAATGTGTATTCGATGGTTATGCGCTTGTCACGGCAGTTCGTGCAAATGCTACACAATTTCTTTTGTGCAACTGCCTCAGACCGAGGCCCTCGGTGCGTGGAAGAAAGCCACACGATGTAAATACTTACCAAATAGTGTTATTATTTAGGCTTGGGCAAGGATTTCCTACAGCATTTACCTTATTCCTTTCATCCTGTCTCCCTATGTCCCGTCTCCTTCCGTCCCATCTCCCTACGACCTGTCACCTTACCTCCTCTCAACCTCCTCCCAGGCTGAGTTCACCTTAGCATCTCTCTCGTCGTCTTTCCCCACTTTATCCACTGTCCCCTCACCAGAACCACTGGCACAGACCACCTGCTCCCTTCCCACCACTGCCACAACGAGCAGCCTCAGCTGTTCTAACTCCAATTCAAGTTCCTTCATCCTCGTACACCCCCTACACTCAAAACTAAAACTATCCGTCTGAACCTCAGCCAAGGACTTCTCACACCCAGACTTGATGAAGTCCACCCAGTTGCTACAACTACTGCACATTAAATGCCTAGTGGCCTTTAGTTCTTTACATATAACTGGCCATTGATGGTAATGATAACGAAACTGACAATGGTGGCTTGTAATGATAATGAAAAGTTATGTAGTCCCATAATGATAATAATACAGTTCTGTTTTTACGTAATTATTGTGGCAAGGATACTGAATACTCTGTGATGACTACATCTCTTTAAGAAAGCTAAATAACTGTACACTTTTGTGTTTTATTTATTACACGTCAAAATCACACTAGCAGTTACAATAGTGTAGCACGTGGGTTAATTAATTACTAATATGTTAATTAATGTTATATATTTTGTTGAATGTGTGTATGTGCAATGACAGGATGCTTTTAATTCACATGTATTATGAGAAACTAATTAATGTTATTTAATATGAACAATTACAAACGCAGAATACCTTCCTCCCTCCCTCCCTCTCCCCCTCCCTCCCTCCCCATCAGAAGGAAACCAGACATGCAATATCAGCATAATTTAAAAACAACCTTTGTTCACCAAACTACAGATCATTTAACCCTACATTCTTTTAAATTTAATTATATTAACAATACCCCTCCCCATCAGAAGGAAACCAGACATGGAATATCAGCATAATTTAACAAAAAAACTTTTGTTCTGCAAACGACAGATAATTTAATCCCTGCATTCTTTTAAATGTAACTATATTAACAATGACATGCAGTGAATTTTCCCTTTAAAGATGCACATGACATGCAATATCATCAGTATCATTTTTAATTACAAAAACAATAATCTTTGTTCACCAAATGACAGATAATTTAACCCATGCATTCTTTTAAATTTAATTATATTAACAATGAAATGCAATGAAATGTCCCCTTGTAGTTGTGCATGCGTATAACATCTAATATCGACCACATCATTTTCATACAAATAATATTTGCAGCATCAAATATTTAATTAAATAAAATATGAAATATTACGTTAGAAGTGACTGTATGTGCTCTATAAATGTTGCGTTTAATATGAAAACTGTGGAGAATGTTTTAATTTTTTTTTCTAGAATTTCTTCGTTTGAAACATTTTTGGAGCCAATTTTCTAAATATTTTCTTTTAATTTTTTTTACGTTGCGTAATTGTATGCCCAATACACACAAACATTGCTTTCGTGGTTCTGATGTCACCGAGGCGTGACTAATGCGCAAATCACACGCGCCATGTTTATTTATGTGATCGGTTCCGCTGTTTTGAGGTGTAAAACTGATTAAAAGTGGCCTAAAACACAATATTTTTAAAGAATACATGAACTTTTTTATTGGAACATATGGGGAATGATGTAAGGAACGCATTCAGGTACAAAAATGCTGGAAAAACCGACGGCATAAAGTTCTAATAATTTAGGCCAGTTTATGTTCATATTTTATACAGAGGGGAACGTCATTTTACGGGTGCTAGTGTCGTGGTTTGTTAATCACGTGTTCCGGTGAACGCTTGAACCCGCTAAACGTGGTCCACGAGTATTGGGAATTGTCGAGATTTATCTTCATAAACAGATAACGGTCAAACTATATTTAACACTGTGGCTCGTTAAAACCCTTTAGTCCTCAAATTGGCCAAACCCGCCTGCGTATTGACCCCTCGATCCACAATCCCAGCCCAAATAAGCGTGTCATTTGTATGTATACGTCGCGCGCTCTGGCGGATATTTAAGAGAACATACGGATAAACGTCACTGAGGCGGTTGGCAGGCTCTGGCCTCTGCGTGTGCGCGAAAATCAGGTCATATTATAGCCTCTATTATCCAGGCTCAGCAATGTGGCGCCACCGTCTGTCCCACGTGTTTGCTTTATTTCTTAATGACATAGAAAAGTTCTTCACAACACAGAAATGGAATAAATTTTTTTATAGATAAACAGTATAATGACAGTAATGGTGGTGTTAATGGCATGTTAAACCCATTTGTTCTCCTATATGCATATTACATTGTGATAATGGCTGAAAATTAGTGTGACATGCTGAGGAATTTAAACCTCCTAAATGAATGGTGTAACTGGAATGGACTGAGGAATTTAAACCTCCTAAATGAATGATGTAACTATAATTGACTGAGGAATTTAAACCTCCTAAATGAATGGTTTAACTGTAATGGACTGAGGAATTTAAACCTCCTAAATGAATGCTGTAATTGTAATGGACTGAGGAATTTAAACCTCCTAAATGAATGCTGTAACTGTAATGGACTGAGGAATTTAAACCTCCTAAATGAATGCTGTAACTGTAATGGACTGAGGAATTTAAACCTCCTAAATGAATGCTGTAACTGTAATGAACTGAGGAATTTAAACCTCCTAAATGAATGCTGTAACTGTAATGGACTGAGGAATTTAAACCTCCTAAATGAATGCTGTAACTGTAATGGACTGAGGAATTTAAACCTCCTAAATGAATGCTGTAACTGTAATGGACAAAACAAAACTAATGGTCTTTGCCAGGTCTAAGACAAAGTTGCGTAATTTACCTACATTTAAATTTCGTAACTTGGATCTCGATCAAGTTGAGGATTATATTTATTTGGGTATGTTTTAACTGGAACTGGAATATTTAACATATTGTGCGTTATATAATTTAAAATATCAAACTGCAATATTCCTGCGAAGTTTATATTTGAATAGTAAATAATAATAATAATAGTAAAAACGTCTATAGCGCCTATGTCCCCAGGAACCTGAGCTCAGAGGCGCAACCAAACAAAATCATTAAGCATTATCATGAACAGGGACGCGCAAATCTCGTGTTACAACTGACTGTGCTGAGAGAACAGTAATTTGTTAATTCTGCTGCCGTGTAAGATATTTCAAATATGTGCACGGAACCCCAACTTTGTTGCGCGCGAAAACTCTGCAGAATTTGTGAAAAATAAATGTATGCATAATAGATGGGACTCTTTCTCCAAACGAACGTAGTCTTAGGGTGGCGTACAGGCCAATTTTACAACGTGTGACAAGGGATGGGGTGGGAGGTCTCGAAAAGGCAAAACATAGCTTACTTTATGGATAGCCCCTAAATACTGTAATTATAGCCACACAACATTGAAAAAGAAACACTTTTGAGTGGGCTATTCTAATACAAAATTAATAATGTGAAAACATGACTAAACACTTCTGAATGGTGCCGTTTTGTAGCAACAATCATGAAAAAAAACAGGAAACATGATTTATCCCAATAACGAATGATACATTAAAACTCACGTTCTAAGGAAATTCGTCTCTATGTAGCTTTCTTCGTCGTCAATCTCTCCAGTTATCTATTACTACCGCCCATGTCTGTTATAATAGTTGCCGGTTCCCGCGTCCAAGCCTCCAGCCACATTAGCGCGATCACATGTTCTCTTTCCCGCGGTCCGTTTCTTTGGCTTTCCGCAAACGTGGGTGTGGCGAACGCGATGCTGCGTTCCCATGCGTGTTACTATAACGGCTGTGCACGGACGTCATAGTAAAGACGCCCCGAAACGTGCGTGCGCGGCCGTCATGGTAAAACGTTCCGAAACGTCCTCGCACGGACGACATTGCAAAAAAATTACATCAAATAAATGAAGACAACTTTTACATTAATATGAAGAACAACATAAAACATTATAACCTTTCCAGTGAACAAACGTTAATCCATCAGAGTGGAAATACGCACTGGACACACCCGAAACCCTGATCCGTATCCTTCTTGTCGATTTTAACAAAGCTTTTGATAGAGTTGACCACCATACTCTACATACAAAATGCACCTCACTTGGACTCCCGAACTTCATCATCAAATGGCTGACATCTTTCCTGTGCCAACGCAAACAGCGAGTAAAGATCGGCAACGTGAAATCGGATTTCACTACTATCAATGCAGGTGTTCCACAAGGAACAATATTTGGCCCTATCGGCTTTATACACCACATAAACGACTTATAAACATCCTGCGGACATGTGAAATATGTTGTCGACTGCACCATAATATGGGAAAAGTGTTCACCCTGCAGCCACAATAGCTCACTACAAACAGCAGCAACCGAAGTCGCGCTGTGGACGGCGATTAACAAAATGGCACTCAATTACGATAAGACGAAGGAGCTACGCATCTGTTTCAAGAGATCACCGTTAGCCATCCCGCCGCTAACCATCAACGACAGACCAATCGAACAAGTGAAGTCAACACGACTACTAGGTGTCACACTAACAGCTCATTTAAAGTGGCAATTCCACATTGACGAAATAACCGCCAAAGCATCGCAAAGGCTATACTTCATAATACTGCTCAAACGAGCTGGAGTTGAATCCCACCACCTCGATAACATTTACACATCACTGGTCCGATCAGTGGTCGAGTACACTTGCCATAATTTTCCGAAATAGGTCTTACGCCGAAGCCACCGTCACAGCGGGAATCCCAACATTGGCAGACCGGAGGGAATCCCAACACTGGCAGACCGGAGGGAACCCAACACTGGCAGACCGGAGGGAATCCCAACACTTGCAGACCGGAGGGAATCCCAACACTGGTACACTGGTGTATTGTAGACAGATCAATATTTCAAGAGTAGCTAATTTACTGGTGAAATGTTAATAATGTTCTATTTACAAAAATGTTTAAGTTATAATGTATACATCAGGGTGGCTCCTATGAAGCGATCATGCCTGGGCTTAATACTAATCTCTCTGACGCATATTAATAATATACTTTCCCTAAATGATAATTATTTTTTTTAGCAAATGCGTGATTCATTTTTATTACTAAAATGTATAAAGCGACCTATATCTGGGACCAGCTTGTTCATAGGCGCGTACATACATGTAATCATAAAATTATAAATACAATATTATGTAGTTAATATATATATATAAATTGATATATATATATTAATCTTAATTGAATACTATATTCTATATATAATATTATATATATATATATATATATATATAATATTTACTAATCTTAATTGAATACTCTATTATATATATATATATATATATATATATATATATATATATATATATATATATATATATATATATATATATATATAAAATAATAAATTATATATAAAATCTTAAAAGAATACTCTATTTTTAATATATATATATATATATATATATTATATTCAAAATAGATTATTCAATTAAGATTAATATATATATTAATAATAAATAAATAATTATAGTAAATAATTATATAAAATACATGTTCATAGAAAGTGTCCTCGTTCACAGTTATTCCTCATTGGAAATACGCATATTTAAATAAAAAGGTTTGACAGGCTACACATCCTATTTGCTGTTTAACCTCATAACCAGTTTAGTTGTTTAGTCGCTACTAAGCCATACTTAGAAATAATTAGCACCACACATTGCCAATCAGCGAAATTAAACAAAATCGAAAGCTAACAGCGAGACGAAAGGTTGCGTATATATCATAATGGCGAACAAATTCATTAGTTAAGGTTAGATGGGTGAAATCGTCATGTTTGTTCAAAATAAACTTTATTCTGATCGAATATAAAAAAAATTGCCGCGGTACGAGGTGTATGAATGAAGCCTTTTTTACGCATAATTTTTTTAGCCGACCAAAATGCGTTGTGAGCTGCTTCGCGTCCGCGTAACAGCAGGCGGCATGTCACAATGGCCAGTGGATCGTGTATTCATAGGTTTTTGGAAAGCCTGTCGAACTCGTAATTTTGGAGCTATCATAGAGAAAGTTTACACACGTACATACAGCATAATGGCGTTTTTAGTTACGTCAGTTTTATTCCAATACATTTAATACTAATGTCTGACGGACATGCAGCATGGGGGCCGTATCGTAAGAAGGACAAAGCTAGAAAGAATACATTGAAAAGCAACTAAAATGATTCTAGAATTGAGAGACATTAGTTATGAAAGCCGCTTATTACAACGTGGTTTGACAACACTAGAGACAAGTAGACTAAGAGGAGACCAAATAGAAGTATTTACAATAGTGAATGGTTATGAGAATATTGATAGAAATATGTTCTTCAAAGTTAAATAAGGCAGTAGAACCAGAGGCCACAAAGCAGCATTAGTTAAGGAACGGTGCAGGTTGGACATTAGAAAGTACTCTTTCTCACAGAGGGTGATAAATAAATGGAACACACTGTCAAATAATTGTGTTAATGCTAGGTGTGTGAATATGTTTAAAATAGAATTGACATATATCTGATACATAGATGATAAAATTGTTGGATTCCCGATAAGACAATGGGTTTCTTGGCCACTTGCCATCTGGAACTTGTTGTTTGGGATGGCAATCTTGTTAATTCTTGCTAAATATGTCTCCGCCATTACACAACAAACTGAACTCCCCCCAAACAATAGACAAGTGATTTGCGGCGAGTGCGTAACTAAATATGCTGTTACATCCGCTGTCCGCCTACTTTCCTCATCGTTAATTAGTCGCTAAGTGTTGACGACAGTGTCGCGCGGAAGGACTTCCGCCACACTGCTTATATACGCGCTTTAACAGAACCATTACACATCCTCGTCTCATTGAGTTCACAAGTCAGTTCTTCCACACAAACACACACAGTGCCCTCGTCCGTCGACTCAAGGTAAGACGAACATTGGTACATTGGTCATTCTCCAAATAGCCTATCTTTTCGATATAGATATTTTGGCAGAGGCGACACAGTCGGAAAATATTCTGTTGTGGCTAAGATGAATATTCACCTGTCAGATGAAGACATACTGAGTGGACAGAGTTGAATATCGCCGATTCATGTAATTTCAGGCTTCTGCTAGTTATGACGTCATCTAAAAATGTTGTCAACGGTGTTACCATTTTAGCTTGTACTGGTAACACCGTATCCAGATGATATTATGTATATATATATATATATATATATATATATATATATATATATATATATATATATATATATATATATATATATATATATATATATATATATATATACATGAGGTATATAACACGTGACAGGTGGAATAACACCAGTGACAACTTGCGATGAATCTCCATACTGTATTACAAAGGATACACGTCTCCAAAGTTAATAATGTTTCACAAAGGGTAACGGATCGGAAAACGGAACTATTCAAAATGGCACACAACTTGTTTGGATAATAGTTCCCTCAATAAATCAATGAAATCCCTATAAAACAAGGTCCGTCGATGGCGGTGGCTGATAGAGTCGCTGTTCTTCGGCATTGCTCACTTTTCCCGCTTTGAAGATTGGTAAAACAAGTCAAATATTCAAGCTCTAATGTGAAATAGCAGGGAAACTCGGAGATAAACATATTTTGGTGAGTCTTTGGTGTCACTGTTGTTACGGAAGTCATTGGTGCTACCACCCAAAGTAACTCCAGTGACAATAACACCAGTGACATATTCATCGAAGTAAAATGCATGCTCCGCGGAAGTGGACTGCACAGTGATGTGACTGCCATATTTGAATTCAACAATTTTCCCTTCAGAAGTGATCCTGTCATTTGTAAATTTTATAACACATGTGACGTCTAATAAACATACGCACTGATTCAACACACTTTGTGATTGAAGAAGACAAAATTAATGTGTGTGTGTGTGTGTGTGTGTGTGTGTGTGTGTGTGTGTGTGTGTGTGTGTGTGTGTGTGCGTGCGTGCGTGTGTGTGTGTGTGCGTGTGTGTGTGTGTGTGTGTGTTTGTGTGTGTTAGGCTGTGTGTGTGTGTAAGAGTGTATGCCGTGGTGTAGCGTGGCCAAGTGCCGCTGGGGGCAAGAATAAAAAATGCTGACCCCACAAAAAAAGTGCAGTAATGGAATAGGTATCCGCTAGTGATATTGTTACGTACACCAGTATTGGCTAAGGTCAACTGAGTTACATTTGATGTATTCATGCATGATTACTTCAATATAGGGTGGTCATAATCCATTCGCCTGTATATATATATATATATATATATATATATATATATATATATATATATATATATATATATATATATATATATATATATATATATATATATATATATATATATATATATATATACCCAAACGCCCACACATATATAGGGCGGTCATAATATATGAAAATATGAAAAGTAAAAAATTCTTCGGAAGACCCCTCAGTTTTTTTACAATCAATAAAAAAAACCTGCCAAAGTTGCATCGGAATTGATCGATGTTTAGAGACCGCTCAGTGGTAATATTACTTCAAATGTTTCACTTGAATCACCTTCTTGGCATCAGGGAATCGTCTACGATGTTCATTGACGACACACAACAGATACTGTTTTTTTCTCGGCATCTTTGGTGTGGAGGCATTTATACTGCAGTTGTCAACTGACACCATATATTCTCACTGTCCCTCCTGTCTTTGTGCCATGAGAAACTGCCTTCTTCGATGTTGATCATGTTGATTGCGTTGACATGTGCAATGTCAAAGAGGTTACGAATAACGCCCTTAAACGTAGCTTCTTTGACTTCAAAACACTTGACTGATTCGCCCTGTCTTTATTCTTCTTCAACTTGATCTATTCATCAAATGGTGTCGTGGAAACGCGTATTGGTTTTAACGGACGGCTATGGGGGTGAACTTCAACCTTTGAACGATCTCTAAATATAATTTTATTTCATTGACATTTGGCCAGGATCATTTAACAAAATGAGAGGGTGTCCCAGTGGAAATGCAAACATAAAAAATAAGGATCACCCTAGTAGATGCATACATACATACATGCATGCATGCATGCATGCATACATACATGCATACATACATACATACTTACATACATACATACTTACTTACATGCATGCATGCATGCATACATACATACATACATACATACATACTTACACACATACATACATACATGCATGCATGCATGCATACATACATACATACATACATACATACATGCATACATACGTACATACATACATACATACATACATACATACATGCATACATACATACGTACATATATACATACATACATACATCGATTTGTCCAATAAACTAGAAATAAGTTTGACTACAGACCCTAATTTAAGTTACAACATTATCCATAAATGCCAAGAATAATCATACGTTGAGCAAATTAGTTAAATTTTATAAATATAAACATAAAAATCCAAATGGATCACTATGGGTCTGCTAAAATCCATAACATTTCGAAATAATTTATATAAGAGAATGAAACTAACAAATCCTAACTCACATGAATACGAAATAATGTATATAAACTTAAAAACATACAATACTATACTAAAGAGACGCATACTTGCATCCAAACAACATTATTTTGCGTTCACCTTCGCTAAATATAAATCTGACACCAGAAACACGTGGAAAACTATAAATGAAATTATTTCAAGAAAAAACAAGAAGAAATGTTTTCCCGAATCTTTCAATATAAATAACAAAGAAACAACAAACACACTAGAGATAGCCAACACACTAGAGATAGCCAACACACTAGAGATAGCCAACACACTAGAGATAGCCAACGCATATAACAGGTTTTTTTTACAAACATCGGTACAAATCTGGTGAATAATATAACCTACTCAGGAGATAAAGATTTCAAGCACTACCTTAAAGAAAATTAAAACTGTAAATTCACACTTAGTAACGTTGACGAACTAATTGTACAAAAAAAACAATGGACAATCTTCCGTCTAAAAATAGTACCGGGATTGACGGCATTTCAACTAATTTGCTAAAACAAATTGCACCAAAAATAACAAAATCTTTAACGCTGTTTCTAAATAAAGTTTTTTAGCACGTGAATATTCACCGAAAAGTTAAAGGTGGCCAAAGTCATTATACTGTTTAAATAGGGTGATCCGATAATAATTAACAACTACAGACCAATTTCCCTTCTACCAGCCATAACAAAAGTGTTAGAAAAAATCATGGGCAATCAACTATCCTCCTATTTCGAAGGTAAGACACTTTAAAAAAAATCAATATGGCTTCCGCTCTGGTCACTCGACTGAATACGCAGCCTTAGAAATGATAGACAGAATAACAACCGAAATGGATAATGATATACCGTTCAGTATATTCCTTGATTACTATTACTATGTAAATTAAACCATTATGGTATTGAAGGGGTACCTCTGAAAATATTTGAAAGCTATTTATCAAATAAAACACAATATGTAGACATTGTAAAATCAGAAACCTTATCAATAACAACTGGTGTTCCCCAGGGCTCCATACTTGGACCAATTCTCTGTATTATCTATATTAATCATTTTTCACAAGCCAGCCAAATTTTCAACTTCATATCCTATGCAGATGACACCACATTGTTAAGTACAATGAACAATTCCACAAGTGCACATAGTGATGCTGATACACTAATAAATGAGGAACTCTACAAAATTAATGAATGGCTAGAAATAAGTAAACTTTCCCTTAACGTTACCAAATCCAAATTCGTGGTTTTCCACATGCCAAACAAAGAAAAATTCAAAACATCTGTTCCTAAAATAAATAATAATAATATAATAATAACAAAGATTGACGATTTTAATGTCTTGGGATTAACCTTGGATATACAACTAAATTGTAAAAAACACTCTAAAAATATATCAAACAAATATTCTAGAATAATCGGTACACTAAATATACTTAAACTACTGCCTGTGAGAATTAAAATTAAGCTATATAACACGTTATTAGTATAAACTATTGTTTAATGAATTGGGGGTTCCAATGTCAAATAATTAATCAACTTCACAAAAGGGCTTTACGAATAATAACGTTGAGTAATTTTAATTCACATACTGACCCGCTATTTAAAAAATTAAACTTACTAAAAATGAATGACATGTTAGCCCTTCAAGAATTAACATTTTATTATAAATGTATACATAATACCTACATAGCTACAACATTGGCAGATAGCAATAAACACCAAGATTCATGGTCATAAAACACGCAACCAAAACCATTTCACATTTATGGTACAAAGCATACATTTGCAAAAATAATAAATACAGCTTACCAAATATTATCAACAATACCTCGCAAAGTGTGAAAGACAAACTTTATATACACAGTTTACAGGGTTTCATATAATTCAGAATTACAAAAACACGTGCACAGTCATCAACTGTTATACCTGTACATACATACGCAATCAACTTCAATGATGTTAGCTACACTCAAACACTATAAATACATTTTCACTTTCTCACTTCACTACATACCATGAACATACACCACAGCGGCATAATAAAACAATAATCCAGGTTTTCATTGAAGGTGGACTTTACTACATTTTAATGTTAATAACTGTATATCTATATTCTTTTCTTTCTTCAGAAACTAAAATAAAACAATACGACGAGTGGCTCCTATGGTACCGACTTTTAGTAAGTCTTTGGTGGGAGTCTCCATGATCCTATCTGTATACAGTAATATTTTATTACGTACAATTATATACCGATATATTATTATTGAATGCGTGTACAGTTCGGATCAAATAAAATTACTTCTGATTCTGATACATACATACATGCGTACATGCGTACATGCGTGCATGCGTGCATGCGTGCATGCGTACATGCGTGCATGCGTGCATGCGTGCATGCGTACATGGGTACATGCGTACATGCGTACTTACGTATATATATATACACACACACATATATATATATATATATATATATATATATATATATATATATATATATATATATATATATATATATATATATATATATATATATATATATATATATATATAGCGAGTCGTGTCGACAGGAGCCCCGTTGTACACAAAGAGTCGAATAGAAGTGAGAATGCGTGCATGCGTGCATGCAAACATGCGTACATACGTACGTACGTACGTACGTACGTACATACATACATACATACATACATACATACATACATACATACGTATATATACATACATATATACATATATATATATATATATATATATATATATATATATATATATATATATATATATATATATATATATATATATATATATATATATATATATATATATATATATATATATATATATATATATATATCTATGAGCGAGTCGTGTCGACAGGAGCCCCGTCGTATACAAGGAGTCGAATAGAAGTGAGAATATTTTCTAAATGTTTTCTTCTTCAACCACAAAGTGTGTTGAATAAGTGCGTATGTTTATTAGGCGTCACTTGTGTTATCAAATTTACAAATTACAGGATCACCTCTGACGGAAAAAATTGCCATCGGATGAGTGATTGTAAATTGTTGAATTAAAACATGGCTGTCACATCACATCACGTCACATATATACGTGGTCTTCCTGCCTACGGGCCTGCCTGCTTGCTCAGTGTGCTTGAAGAAGCCACTCATCAAAACTACATTTCATGCATTAACAGTATTAGAAAATGGTTCGAACGACCAACAAATGATATATTTAGACATTTATCAATGCAAACAACTTTGAACAGGGGGTCATGGTTGCCAACGTCGCCATCCATCGCATATACAGGATAAACATGAAGTAGCCAAATCTTTCGCTAAATTAAAATTAGGTTTCGGTGGTCTTATTCTGGTTATTTTCGTTGTTTGCTTCCACGTAGTGTGGTCTCAAGGTGTGCCTATATATCTACTGTAATTGATGAGTGTTGCATTGCAGGAGTCAGACTACAGTTGAAAATTGCATTGGTGGCCATGTTAACGTTTTGTTAGATTATAAGAAAACGTGACCACTAAAAATTCTGAAACTTTTTCACAGCAACTGCCATCCTCTCATTGACATGCTGACCAAGTTTTATCTAAATCACATACCTCCAGATCTTTTAAAACGCCCCGACGTGTGATGCCCATCAATTTTGACAAAAATAGCCTTGTATTCATGCGCCCACGTGGCCCATAGCAGAAAAATTCCCATAAATCCCTCCGCCTTTTAAACTCTCAAAAAAATGCGCCATTTCACAGCCAATAGCTTCTACAAACAAACCTGTGAATATGCCTGCTCAATTGCACTTATGTCACATCATATGAATTCTTTAAATTCACATATCGCAATTTAATACGCCCTACATTCGTGAAACAATAAACAGGAAGGTCAATTGTGGTCTTACCCCTGCACTGGTCCACCCGTCTGGTAAACAGGAAGACCACAACGATGCCGTCAGTTTGGACAACGGGTTGTGTTAATTTTAATTAACGCATCCATCCCTTTGTTTTTCAGCGCGATAACTATGCGGATGGTTCTCGTCACTCTAGCTGTTGTCATGGCGACACTGCCCCCAGTGTTTACAGGCTACTGGGGTCCACGCCCACTCACTGACACTGCAGACGAAGCCGCCATCACAAAGATGCCAGAAGATTACAGACGCGTGGTATCGACAGCCGAAAGAATACTCGAGGCGATCGCGTCCGACGTCGCCATTGCGCGTCGGCCTACCAGAAGACGACCCCTCTACATCGGCTTGACACGAGAACGACGCAATGGACGTCCGTTCTACCGCATCCGTGCGGCCATTCCCGGACCTCTGCCAGTGTTCCCGATGTGGCAGACAAAGGCGCCGGCAGCGCCGTCGACAGTAGTCGTACCGCCATGGCACATGCGCATCCATCGCTTTGGTTGACCACTGTAACAATCATTTGCATCGATGGACGCGTCCTGGTCGTTTCGCTCAGCAATTTATCAAGGAATCTGGGGCATTCCCATGCACACGCACTCACGCACACGCACACGCACACGAATATCCACATTTCAATGAATTGTGCGTTATTTATCAATTGCTCAAACAGGGTTGTGCCTTAAAAAATTAACTAGATTTAGCAAGATTGTCATCCAAGACAAAACACCCAGATGGCAAGTGGACAAGGATTAGTCGATAGTCCAAACAGTTCTCATATATGTATAACCCGCCCTTAGAGATATGTGTAATTTTTTTACGCTGCTAGCATTTACAGTACTGGTTATAAACCATTACGCTATGCTTCACAAGTGAAATAAAGCGTTCACCCGGCGTGTTAAATAAGTTTTGTTCTTCCAGTCATTGTCAGCACACGACTCGCTAGTAGAACCACCGCTGCGAGACGCCTAAGCGTTGTTACAGTTGAAACAACTTGTCCCAATACAATTGTAACAACTTGCCCCTTTTTCAAATGTCAAGGGTCGGCGCCGACACAAGTCAAATGTCATCTTCACGAACCTAAATTGACATTATAGGGAATGGGAATTTCATGCCAAATCGATTCGCGCTACGCACTAGGCGTTCTGATATAGACTTTTCGTAACGATTTCAATAGTTAAATAATAGTAATAGATGGAACAGAATGCAATGTAATAGTAAGTGTAATAGAAAGCAAAGTATCAGTAATTGAGCTATTACAATTGAACATTTCAATCACACCAAAATTCAATTTCATTGAAAATATCAGACCAAAAAATTCTGTATTTTGACATAGCATGACTTGTTAACATTTCCAATTTGGAACCTTTTTTGTGTTTTGTGGTGAAAAAATGGTTTAGTATCTGAATCATGACAGGCATTGAACTTTAGCACTATTAGCAGGAGATACTGTACTGTGACAGTGTGACTGCTGCATGGCTAATTGGTCATTTGAAGCCAGGTCCACCAGCCATCTATCCTTTTCACACAAGCCTATTCATTCATTCACTGAAGCAGGACAACGGTTCCAGGCTTCCAGCACTAAACAGACTAAACAGTCTTTAACATCTGAATAAATCAATAAATCGTTGCCGTGTCCCAACCCTAGTTGCCAGCATGTCATGCTGGGTAATGTTTGAACAAAATCCAGGGGCTTATACCAACTTTTCTGAGTTTGTCTCGGTAGCTAGTTTGCACACAATTGACCAAAAGTGTGAAAACATCATATCCTTGAGCCAATAATTAACTGTCCACCAAGCAGCAGCCAAGCAGTATGGGTCCACTATAGAATAATCAGACTGTGTTATGTTACAGTGACATTGGTTTTCTGTTTCATTCCAATGAATATATGAAACTTCTACATCCGACTGGAATTGTGTGAGGTTAATTTAATTGGGAAAGTTATAAGTTAATTGTAATTTTAATTGCCAGCAAGATCTATCGCCCAGATCGGTGTTGTTTGAGGGATGCAGTTTTCTAGAAGCTCATGTCAGTTAAATGCAAAAGCCATCTTATAAAGTAAAGTGATCTTGTTCTGATGTTAGATATGTGATGTTATATAAAACACCCAAAGAGTTCGAGTAAAGAGAGACTACAGACAGCACATCTTGCCACATCTCAGTATTATTGTATGCAAGATATATTTTTTTGACAACGATCAATTGACATTAAAGTAAATAGTTGTTTTGCCTCCAGAATCAAGTATAAACTGTCATCTAAGTATTTGTTGTTAGTTTTTCATAAAATGTGCACTTACTATCGACGATACAACCATCAATTAATTTGAATCTATGTAAGTGATTAAGTATGTAAACTTTTAATTGAAAGAAAATAGTTCCGATGGAAAATGTATTTAGTAATAGCTGGAAATGTAATAGTAATAGTAATATATTACATCACCTTCAGCATGTAAGAGTAATAGAAAGGAAACTAAGTAATAGTAATATATTACATCGCAATATAATAGATCCCAGGCCTGTCACAGAGACATTTGGCACATGCATAGACAACATAATATAGTATCTAGTTAAGTCAATGTTATTTCAATACACTTAATACTAATGTCTGACGGACATACATAAATATGCCTATTTAAATTGTATAAATAATAATAAACTAGCAATAAAATAAGCAATAATAATAATAAGCTATGCATTATTTAAAAGATGAAAGGACAATATGATCTCTCATGAATAATACACCCAGATTAATGATCTATCCTGCCTATGTCTCACGCCATCACACAACACACATAATTAACCTCAAACCATTGACGTATGACTTGCTGCGAGTGTGTAACTAAATACTGGTGTATCTAAAGGAGTTCCATTGCATCCTTTGTCTGCTAACGTTTCGCCTCACGTTAACTGGTCGCTAAGTGCTGACGTAAGAGCTGGCTGCCAAGTGTCACGTGGAAGGACTTCCGCAACACCGCCTTTTATGCGCGTAACCTGAAACGTTGCACATCCTCGTCTCGTTGAGCTCACAAGTTAGTTCTTCCACATAAACACACACAGTGCCCTCGTCTATCGACTCAAGGTAAGACGAACATTGATTTAACAAGATTTAACAAGATTTAACAAGATTGCCATCCTAAACAACAAGTTCCAGATGGCAAGTGGACAAGGAAGCCATTGGCTTATCGAGAGTCCAACAATTTTCTGATCTATATGTAGCTCGCCCTTATCAAATATCTGTCAATTCTATTTTAAAGTTTGTTCCATTCATTTATCACCCTCTGTGAGAAAGAGTACTTTCTCATGTCCAACCTACACTGCTCCTTAACTAATGCTGCTTTGTGTCCTCTGGTTCTACTGCCTTCTTTAAGTTTGAAGAACATATTCCTGTCAATATCCTCATAACCATTCACTATTTTAAACACTTCTATTTGGTCTCCTCTTAGTCTCCTGGTCTCTAGTGTTGCCAAACCACATTGTAATAAGCGACTTTCGTAACTAAGGTCTCTGAATTCTGGAATCATTTTAGTTTCTCTTCGTTGTATTTTTTCTAGCTTGTTTATTTCCTTTTTACGATATGGCCTCCATGCTTGAATACAATATTTCAACTGTGGTTTAACTTTTGCTTTGTACAGGAGTACAATTAGCTGTTTCTCCTTATACATGATAGTTCTCCTAATCAGCCCTAAATTTTGATTTCCTTTCGAAGCAGCAATTCCACATTGCTCTGAAACTTTCATGTTAGCACGAAATGTTACTCCTATGTCCTTTTCTTGTGTGGTTCTACCTAGTACAGCATCAACCATTTTATATTCTTCGTCCATGTTTCCGTGTCCTATGTGTATACATTTACACTTCCCAAAATTGAATAACATTTGCCATTTTTCTGACCATTTAACTAATTTATCTAGATCATCCTGTAAACTTTGTTTATCTGTATCATTAGTAACCTTTCTGCATAATTTTGTGTCATCTGCAAATTTCGGTACTTTGCTATATATGTCATCTAGCAAATCATTTATATATATATATATATATATATATATATATATATATATATATATATATATATATATATATATATATATATATATATATATATATATATATATATATATATATATATATATATATATATATATATATATATATATATATATATATATATATATATATATATATATATATATATATATATATTAAAAACAGTATAGGCCTAATACTGATTATTATTATTATATACCGAACTTATAAAGCGCTCTTTTCATGCATAAAAGCCTGTTCAAAAGCGCTGTACACAACGTTAAGTAACAATCTTTGATGTGGCACTTTATCGAAAGCTTTCTGAAAATCTAAGTAGACAATATCCACTGGTGACCCGTCGTCTACCCACTTTGTAAATTCTTCCAAAAAACAAAACAGATTGGTTAGACATGACCTTGCTTTTAGGAACCCATGTTGAGATGCATTTATTAATTGATGTTTTACAAGGAATTCCACCATGTGGTCTCTAATTAATGTTTCGAGTAAATTACATACAGCTGATGTTAAACTCACTGGTCTGTAATTTTCTGGCTTGTTCCTCGATCCCTTCTTAAATAGTGGCGTAATGTTTGTTTCTTTCCATTCTGAAGGAATTATTCCTTCTTCTAGTGACAAGTTAAACAATTTTACAAGTGGTTTACTAATTTGCCCACCAATTTCCTTAAGCAGTTTTGGTGGCATCCCATCAACTCCATGTGATTTATTATTTAACAAGATTTAACAAGATTTGCCATCCAAGCCAAAGGCCCAGATGGCAAGTGGACAAGGAAGCCATTGGCTTATCGAGAGTCCAATAATGTTCATTTACTTATAACCCGCCCTCCTGAGATATGTGTCAACCTTGTTTTTAAACATATTCACGCTGCTAGCAGTTACACAATCTGTAGACAATTTGTTCCATTCATTTATTGTCCTCTGTGAGAACGAGTGCTTCCTGATGTCCAATCTACATTGATCCTTTACTAATTTTACCTCATGTCCTCTAGTTCTGCTATCCTTCTTGAGTGAGAAAAACATATTTCTATCAATATTTTCATACCCATTCAATATCTTAAAAACTTCAATCTGATCTCCTCTTAACCTCCTTGTCTCTAAAGTTGTTAAACCACATTCTTTCAGGCGTTCTTCATAACTAAGATCTCTAAGTTCTGGAATCATTTTAGTTGCTCTCCTTTGTATGCGTTCAAGCGTATCTATATCCTTCTTACGATATGGTCTCCATGCTTGTATACAGTATTCTAAATGAGGTCTAACTATTGCTTTATAAAGAGGTATAATTAACTTTTTTCCCTTGTATGTTATGTTTCTTCTAATTAATCCAAGAATTTGATTACCTTTTGAAGCTGCAATACCACACTGCTCTGAAACTTTCATATCAGCGGTTATTGTAACTCCTAAGTCCTTTTCTTTTACAGTAGTACCCAGAACAGTATCTCCCATTTTATAGTTTACATTCAAGTTCCCATGTCCTGTATGTAGGCATTTACATTTCCCAAAATTGAACAGTATCTGCCATTTCTCAGACCTTTTCACTAATCTGTCTAGATCGTTTTGTAAATGTTGTTTATCACCATCAGTATTAACCTTTCTAAACAGTTTTGTGTCATCCGCAAATTTCAGTACGTTACTTGTTATACTGTCGTCCAAGTCATTGATATAAATTAAGAATAATATAGGTCCTAATACTGATCATTGAGGTACCCCACTCAAAACCGATTTCCAATTTGAAATTCTCCATCTACTACAACTCGTTGTCTTCTGTCAGTCAGCCATTGTTCTATCCAGTCAGTTATGCTATCCCCGATACCATGGGCTTTTAATTTAAGTAGTAATCTTTGATGTGGCACTTTGTCAAAAGCTTTCTGAAAATCTAAATAGATAATATCTACTGGCGATCCCACGTCTATCCACTTAGTGATTTCTTCCAAAAAACATAACATATTTGTTAAGCATGACCTCGCTTTAAGGAATCCATTTTGAGATGAATTTAATAATTTATGCTTAACGAGGAAGTCCACCATATGGTCTTTAATTAACCTTTCTAATAATTTACAAATCACTGACGTTAAACTCACTGGTCTGTAATTCTCTGACTTATTTCTCGAACCCTTTTTAAATAATGGTATGATGTTTGCTTCTTTCCATTCAAACGGAACAACTCCCTCTTTTAATGACAAGTTGAATACTCTTGCAAGTGGTATACTGATTTGTTCTACTGTTTCCATTAGTAATTTTGGAGGAATCCCATCCACTCCCGGTGATTTGTTATCCTTCATTGCCTTTATTTTCTTAGCTACCAATTCTGGAGTTACAACCAACGGACCTAAATATTCAGATTTAGCCCCCTGAAATTTAGCATCAGCAACTGGTAATGAACTAATATCTTCTTTGGTAAACATTGAACTGAAGTAACCATTTAGGTCTTCCGCCATTAAAAACCCCTGTGATATTATATTTCCAGCACTGTCTTCTAGAGGTCCTACCTTGTCTTGTACATTTTGTTTACTCCTGACGTATGCATAAAAACTCTTGCTGTCATTTTTTATGTTACATGCCAGTTTTTGCTCATAGCTTCTTTTAGATTGTCTGATTTCAGTTGTAGCTGCATTAAGTGCCTCTTTGTATTTTGCATAGTCTTCTTCCTTTCTGGTACGCCTATAAACCCTCCACATAGTTTGTTTTAGCATTATTTTTCTAATTGCCTCTTTTGACAAGTGTTTCTTTCTACACCGTTTTTCTTGTTTTTGGAAGGGAACAAATTTATCGATGATACTCTCAATTTCATATTTTAGAATATTCCAACATTCAATTGCGGTCTTATTCATCAGCATGTTATTCCAATCTAGCTTTGCTAAGTATTTTCTCATATCTTTGTAGTTACCTTTGTGGAAGTTTCTCTTGTACGTTTTCTTATTTTTACTTTCTGATTTTACATTGATGTCAAAATGTATTTGATTATGGTCACTATTACCAAATGGTTCAAATATTTTTACATTGTCCACTAATTCTTTTTGTGATGACAAAACTATATCTAATACATTTTCTCCCCTGGTTGGTTCTAGTACGTGCTGAGTAGGAAAGCTATCCTGGATTAAACATAGAAATTGTTGATCCTCAATCCCTGTGCTCTCTAGAGAATTCCATTGTATGTGTCCATGGTTAAAATCTCCCATTATGATACATTCCCCTTTACTAACTTTCTTTATAGCGTTTTTTATTTTTGTGTTGTCCTCTTCGTTTATGTTTGGACTTCGGTAAACTAATCCAATAGTTAATTTTGAATTTCCTGAAACAATTTTGTACCAAACAGCTTCATCGCAATCTGCTTCCCTTTCTAGTTTTATTTCATAAGCCTGAATAGATTCTTTAACATATAAAATAACTCCCCCGCCCCTTCTTCCTATTCGATCTTTCCTAAACAGTACGTATCCTGTCAGTCCTAATTCAGCATCTGTTATATCTATGTTGGCCCATGATTCAATTATACCAATTATGTGAGGGTCAATATCTTCTACCATAATGTTTAATTCGTTTTTCCTATTTACTATGCTCCTTGCATTTAAACATACGCATCTATAACCTTTTTCAGAGATGTTTTTCGGATGATTTGATATTGGTTTATCTGTGCTAGTGGCCTCTTGTTCTGCTTGAGACACCTCTAGGTAACCCCCCTGCCTTCTAGTTTAAAGAATGTTTACTTCCAAAAATATTTGTCATTGTACCCAAGTCACTATCTATTGCTGCTGAAAGTTTGTCCGCGAATACTGCCGCCCCCTTTCCACTTAAATGAAGCCCATCTTTCATGTACATATCAGCCCTCCCAACAAAACTTCCCCATAAATCCACAAATCCAACTTCCTCTTCCCTACATAGCTTCTGGACTAACATGTTAATTGCCATCCCCCGACAATTTCGATATTTGTGACCCCTCCTGCCCATTACAGGTAAAATCCCTGACAGTATTACCTGCTCAACCCGCGTCTGTTTTAGTGTTCTGACCAACTGCCTATATTTCCTAACTATGGCAGTTGTACCCTCCCTCTCTACGTCATTTGTCCCTACGTGTACTAAAACAGATCCACCCTTACCCGAGCCTACGATGTTTTTTTGCCCTCTCAGTTATCGCCTCTATTTTGGCTCCAGGCAAGCAGACCACCACATCATCTCCCTTGTTTAAGACTCTATCGGTCTTCCTAACTATCGAATCCCCCACAAACACCCTCGCTCTCTTCCTCACCCCCTCTATCACTGCTGCAGAATAACTCTACCTTTCGATCCCCTCCATCACATTCTGTCCTGACCCCTTCCATCCTGTCTCCTTCCCTCCTGTCTCCCCCACTTCCCACTCCTTTGCTCTTGTCTCTCCCACTCCCCTCTATGTTTCATCTTCTTAATTTTCTTCGCTATCACTTCAGGAGTTACAAATAACTGCCCTAAATATTCTGATTTATTGCCCTCAAAGTTAGTAAATGGGACTGCAAGTGGGCTAATATCTTCTGTCGTAAAAACTGAGCTGAAATACTCATTCAGGACCTCTGCCATTTGAAACCCCTCTGAAATTATGTTTCCCCTGTTGTTTTCCAGTGGTGCGACCTTATCTCGAACTTTCTGTTTACTCCTTACATAAGAATAGACACTTTTGCTGTCATTTTTAATATTACCTACCAATTTTTTTCAAAGGTTCTTTTAGATTTTCTAATTTCAGTTGTAGCTAGGTTAAGTGCCTCTTTGTAATTTGCATAGTCTTCATCCTTTCTTGTACGCCTATAAACCCTTCACATAGTTTGCTTAAACACTATTTTTCTAATAGCTTCTTTTGACAAGTGTTTCTTTCTAGACTGTTTTCCTTTATTTTTCAAGGGAACAATATTCAAACATTCAATTGCGGTCTTATTCATCAGCATGTTACTCCAATCTAGCTTTGTTAAATATTTTCTCATATCTTTATAGTTACCTTTGAGGAAGTTTCTCTTATACGTTTTTTATTTTTACTTTCTGATTTTACATTAATGTTAAAATGTATTTGATTGTGGTCACTGTTACCCAATGGTTTATGTATTTTTACATTGTCCACACATTTTTTTTCCTTCATGTACATATCAGCCCTTCCAACAAAACTTCCCCAAAAGTCCACAAAGCCCACTTCCTCTTCTCTACATAGCTTCTCGATTAGCATGTTAATTGCCATACCCCGGCAATTTCGATATATATGACCCCTCCTTCCTATTACTGGTAGAATCCCTGACAGTATTACCTGCTCAACCCGCGTCTGCTTTAGTGTTCTGACCAAATTCCTGTATTTCCTAACTATGGCAGTTGTACCCTCCCTCTCTACGCGATTTGTCCCTACGTGTACTAAAACAGATCCACCCTTGCCCGAACCCATGATGTTTTCTACCCTCTCAGTTATCGCCTCTATTTTGGCCCCAGGCAAGCAAACTACAACGTTATCTCCCTTGTTTAAGACTCGGTCGGTCTTCCTAACTATTGAGTCCCCACAAATGCCCTCGCTCTCTTTCTCACCCCCTCTATCACTGCCTCGGAATAGCTGTTCCGATGGATCCCCTCCATCACATTCTGTCCTGCAGAATTGTCATCAGGCTCTCTCTCGCTCATCAACTTGTCACCTTCCCCTCCCGTCGCCTGGTTAACTTGCGCTCCAGTCGCCTTCCCTCCTGACACCCTCCCTCCCGTCTCCCTCACTCCCATCGTCTTAACTATCGTCTCCTTGCCCACAGACTCCTTCGCTACTGTCTCCCCCACTCCCCTGTCCTTCGATCCATTTTCTTCCCTCCCATTTCTTTCCTTCTCGTCTCCTTTCGTCCTGTCTCCCTACGTCCTGTCTCCTTACGTCTTGTCTCCCTACGACCTGTTACCTTACCTCCCCTCAGCCTCCTCACAGGCTGAAGTGAGCTCTCCCTAGCATCTCTCTCGTCGTCTTCCCCCACTTTATCATCTACTGCCCCCCCCCCACCAGAACCACTGGCGCAACCCACCTGCTCCCTTACCACTATTGGTACATGGGTCATTCTCCAAATAGCCTATCCTTTCGATATAGACGTTTTAGCAGAGGCGTCACAGTCGAAAAACATCCTGTTGTGGCTAAGATGAATGTTCACCTGTCAGACGAAGACATAATGAGTGGACAGAGCTGAATATCGCAGATTCGTATAATATTTGTCACTGGTGCTACAGACAAACTATACCAGCTTGTGTGTATCCAGATGATATTATATATATATATATATATATATATATATATATATATATATATATATATATATATATATATATATATATATATATATATATATATATATATATATATATATGTACATGAGGGGTATAACACGTGACAGGTGGAATAACACCAGTGACAACTGAATGAATCTCCATACTGTATTACAAAGGATACACGTCTCCAAAGTGAATAATGTTTCACAACGGGTAACAGATCAAAAAATGGAACTATTCAAAATGGCAGACAACATGTTTGGATAATAGTTCTCTCGAAAAATCAATGAAATCCCTATAAAACAAGGCCCATCGACGGCGGTGTCTGATAGAGTCGCTGTTTTTCGGCATCGCTCACTTTTCCCGTTTTGAAGATTGGTAAGACAAGTCAAGTATTCAAGCTCTAATGTGAAATAGCAGGAAACTCGGAGATAAACATATTTTACAACCACTCATCCGATGGAAGTTTTTCCCTTCAGAGGTGATCCTGTCATTTGTAAATTTTATAACACATGTGAGGCCTAATAAACATACGCACTGATTCAACACACTTTGTGGTTGAAGAAGACAAAATTAAGAAAAAAATGCCGACCCCCCCAAAAAAAAGTGTAATAATGGAATAGGTACCTGCTAGTGATATTGTTACGTATACCAGTATCGGTGTACGTAACAGACAACTGAGTTACATTTGACGTATTCAAGCATGATTACTTTAATGTAGGATGGTCATAATGCATTCGACCCCTTTGTTACGCCAGTGTGTGCATATATATATATATATATATATATATATATATATATATATATATATATAATACCCAAACGCCCACACATATATAGGGCGGTCATAATATATGAAAATATGAAAAGTAAAACATTCAGTTTTTTTACAATCAATGGAAAAAATAACCTGCCAAAATTGCATCGGAATTGATCGATGTTTAGAGGCCGCTCAGTGGGTGACTTCAAATGTTTCACTTGAGTCACCTTCTTGACATCAGGATATCGTCTACGATGTTCATTGACGACATACAACAGATACTACTTTTTCTCGGCATCTTTGGTGTGGAGGCAGTTGTGCTCCAGTTGTCAACTGACACCATACACCCTCACTGTCCCTCGTGTCTTTGTGCCATGAGAAACTGCATTCTTCGATGTTGATTATGTTGATTGCGTTGACATGCGCAATGTCAAAGAGGTTACGAATAACGCCCTTAAACGTAGCTTCTTTGACTTCAAAACACTTGACTGATTCGCCCTGTCTTTATTCTTCTTCAACTTGATCTAGTCATCAAATAATTCCCCTACCTTGTACTACAAGGCACATGCTAATGACATGTGACATTAGTCACGCAAACTATGACACATAAAATTATTAAACAGTTTTCATTGATATATATATGGTGTCGTGGAAACGCGTATTGGTTATAACGGGCGGCTATGGGGGTGAACTTCAACCTTTGAACGACCTCTAAATATAATTTTATTGCATTGACATTTCGCCAGGATCATTTAACAAAATGAGAGGGTGTCCCAGTGGAAATACAAAACATAAAAAATAAAGACCACCCTAATAGATACATACATACATACATGCATGCATACATACGTACGTACATATATACATACACACATCGATTTGTCCATTAAACTAGACAAAAGTTTGACTACAGACCCTAATTTAAGTTACAACATTATACATAAATGCCAAGAATAATCATACGTTGAGCAAATTAATGAAATTTTATAAATATAAGCATAAAAATCTAATTGGATCACTATGGGTCTGCTAAAATCCACAGCATTTCGAGATAATTTATATAAGAGAATGAAACTAACAAATCCTAACTCACAGTAATACGAAATAATGTATATAAACTTAAAAACATACAATACTATACTAAAGAGACGCATACTTGCATCCAAACAACATTATTTTGCGTTCACCTTCGCTAAATATAAATCTGACACCAGAAACACATGGAAAACTATAAATGAAATTATTTCAAGAAAAAACAAGAAGAAATGTTTTCCCGAATCTTTCAATATAAATAACAAAGAAACAACAAACACACTAGAGATAGCCAACACACTAGAGATAGCCAACGCATATAACACGTTTTTTACAAACATCGGTACAAATCTGGTGAATAAAATAACCTACTCAGAAGATGAAGATTTCAAGCACTACCTTAAAGAAAATTTTAACTGTAAATTCACACTTAGTAACGTTGACAAACTAATTGTGCAATAAACAATACACAATCTTCCGTCTAAAAATAGTACCGGGATTGACGGCATTTCAACTAATTTGCTAAAACAAATTGCACCAAAAATAATAAAATCTTTAACGCTGTTTCTAAATAAAGTTTTTTAGAACGGGAATATTCCCCGAACAATTAAAGGTGGCCAAAGTCATTATACTGTTTAAATAGGGTGATCCGACAATAATCAATAACTACAGACCAATGTCCCTTCTACCAGCCATATCAAAAGTATTGGAAACAATTATGGGCAATCAACTATCCTCCTATTTCGAAAGTAAGAAACGTTATACAAAAATCAATATGGCTTCCGCTCTGGTCACTCGACTGAATACGCAGCCTTAGAACTGACAGAATAACAACCGAAATGGGTAATAATGATATTCGTGGTTTTCCACATGTCAAAAAAAAATTCAAAACACCTGTTCCTAAAATAAATAATAACAATAATATAATAATAACAAAGGTTGACGATTTTAATGTCTTTGGATTAATCTTGGATACACAACTAAATTGGAAAAAACACTCTGAAAATATATCAAACAAATGTTCTAGAACAGGGGTCGGCAACCTGCGGCCCGCGGGCCAACTGCGGCCCGCGTAGCTATTTCATGCGGCCCGCGGACTGACAACGATATTGTGCAAAATGCGGCCCGCCTCTGCCACATTGGTATACAAAATAACATGTCCACGTGATGAACATAATAATATAACAAATATGTATTTTTACTTCATTTAATATTTAATGAATTCACATTTGCGTATGCAGACATGAAAGTATGCAGCGCGGCCCTCCTAAGGAACACTCAACTTTAGCTTGTATTTAATGTGTTCACATTGTGGACAGATATGTGCGTTACCCATTGGAAAACTATTTTCAGTAAATAAACAACCTAACTAAGTTGCATTTGAAAAATAGTAAATATCCCAAAAAGCCATCTTGCCCCATCCTTGGGGCAAGACGGTCCTCTACCTGGGGTAACACGGTCTATAACCCCCTCCCTGTGGTTTTTACTTATACAGTCGCGCCTCGTTATTACGCGGATTCGGATATAACGCGGTCGGTCGTGAACCCCGAATTTGGGCCTGCTTAAACCTACTTAGAATTACTTTGATAATTCTCAAGAAACATTAGGCGAACAATGTCAGTGAATGAGTATCAACGTGTTGTTTGTTTTGCGCTGTTGCCGACATCAATTGCTGTCGCTCGCTTCGCTTCGATGGTTTGTAAATTGCAATCGAGATTCACAAATACGCCTAGCGTAAGAATCAGATAAACAGTTTTAAATGCATTTAGTATGCAGTGCCAACAGAACACTTGGGTTAAATAACATGCTTCCATTACATCGTAAATTTAATCGTTTTCGCGACGCGAAACCAACATGTGAAATTCCTAACCCAAGGCTCTACCGGTGCGCGAAAATACGAATTCGTCATCCGCACATGAAGTGATGAATCGATGTTATGTGGTGCGTAATAAATTTATGCTTCTGTCGGGATCAGTTGAAAGACGAAGTGAAACAATTATTAATTCTACCTATTGTCGTTTTGTGTTTTTTTTATCAGCTTACATCCTACGTTTGTCAAATCATAATTTATACGTTTTCGGCTGCTCAGGTCCTGGTTATTATTTTCGATTCGTAGGCCTATTGGTCCAGTACATCATCATCGTAGTAGATCTATTCCATAACGGTATACGTACATGTGTTTTATTCAGTTCAAGAGTCAAGAGTGTGTGACATTCAAAAATAATACACGTTGATGCTAGTATACTCGTTTAATAAATTCCATAAACTGCATATTGGCGTATAAGACAGTGCTGCAAGCACACGGGGCTTCGACAGCGTTCTTGGGCTTGGTGCAGCGGGTGGCGGTCGCTGTTGTTTAGTAGCTCCCTGGTGGCAGATATGAGAACACCTAACGCGCCACGCGTACAGCGCGGTCCGAAGTTGTGGACCCCGACTACCGCTTTATAACGAGGCTCGACTGTATGAATGGTATGATAGTAATATAGCAGGCCATTATGGTTATTACATTTAAATGGGAGTTAACATATAATACATACCTTGCAATCCATACATAATCTAATATTGGTTTAGTGACATTCCATCATAATTAGTGACATTCCATCATAATCAGAACGTAAATTATACAATGTTCGTATTATATCCAATGTATTAAACATAATTGGTCATGTGTAATACATTTGACAAAGTGTGATAATGTGCGTGTGGAATAAGACATAGGGACCATCTTGCCCCATATGCATGGGGACTGTCTTGCCCCACAGACGTGTGTCTTAATAAGATGTATACAAAGTACAACATACTATTCCACATTTTGTATTGTTTGATCTCTGTCAACTGATTACTAATATTATCATGTCACCAATTAAGTCCATGATTCGTGATTCTCACCGTTGTATGGTGAGTTTCACCATTTTACTATTGGCAAAATATTAGATCAATACATATAAAAGTTTTAAAACACACTGATTTAATTACGTCTGTCTCGTGTTGCTGAACTTTCGGGCGGGTATCAGATAGGATTAGCTTAATTTTGCACCAGATTTGGAACGATCAGAGTTATATATTTTGAGCACGTGGTGAGGGCCGTCTTACCTCCAGGGACCGTGTTGCCCCAGGTTACCCTACTACCTTATTTGTGTTTGAGTGATAATGTGTTGTTTTAACTAACGTTCGTCGCCTGCCAGCGAAATGGCGAACGGAGTTGTACGCTGATGGAAAAGGTTCAAGACTAAGGAGGTGCCAAGCAAAGCTCTTCAGGGCACACTCCATCATCCAACGGGAAAGCCCGTGTGGCAAGTCGATGAAAATGCAGAATGTAATAAGGGTCGCCGTGAAGACTAAACTGTGTTCGCTCTCGCTGTCTAAACTACCGGCAGTTCCAGCATCTTGTGACCGAGATGAATGCGCGATATGAAGAACTCCTGTAGTACACCGAAGTGAGCTGAGGCGCGCAGGAACAAGTCTGCAGCCAGGTGTGAGCCACTCGGTGGCGCAGCAACATCACCAGCAACAGGCCTCAGTGTCAAACGGGTCAACATGGCATCAGCGGCATGCCAAGAACACGTAACCTAAATAATGTGTTTTTGAATAATCCATCTGTTGTTCAAAATCAGACGTTGATGTTTGACGATAATAATAACTCATATTCGTGGACGTGCTATTTACAACAGTGGCCAATACCACTGCTAGACACAAGGTATATAATTGCATTGTGCCAATTACCACGAGTGTGCATGCGTGCGTGCGTGCGTGCGTGCGTGGCCCGCTAAACTATTCAAAGTCACTTATTTGGCCCTCCATTCAAAAAGGTTGCCGACCCCTGTTCTAGAATAATCGGTACACTAAATAGACTTAAACTAGTACTGCCTAAGAGAAAATTATGCTATATAACACGTTATTAGTACCACATATAAATTACTGTTTAACAACTTGGGGGTTCAAATGTAAAAGAATTAATCAACTTCAGAAAAGGGCTATACGAACAATAACGTTGAGTAATTTCAATTCACATACTGACCCGCTAATAAAAAAAATTAAACTTAAGAAAAGTGAATTACGTGTTAGCCCTTCAAGAATTAACATTTTATTATAAATTTATACATAATACCTACATAGATACATCATTGGCAGATAACAACAAACACCAATATTCATGGTCATAAAACACGCAACCAAAATAAAATTCACATTTATGGTACAAAGCATACATTTGAAAAACAATGTCTTAAATACAGCTTACCAAACACTATCAACAATACCTCGCAAAGTGTGAAAGACAAACTTTATACAAACAGTTTACAGGGTTTCATATAATTCAGAATTACAAAATCACGTGAACAATCATCAACTGTTATACTTGTACATACTTGCGCAATCAACTTCAACGATGTTAGATACACTAAAACACTATAAATACATTTTCACTTTCTCACTTCAATACATACCATCTACATCTACATACACGACATCTACATCTACATACACGACATCTACATCTACATACACGACATCTACATCTACATACACGACATCTACATCTACATACACCACATCTACATCTACATACACCACATCTACATCTACATACACCACATCTTCATCTACATACACGACATCTACATCTACATACACCACATCTACATAAACCACATCTACATCTACATACACGACATCTACATCTACATACACCAAATCTGCATTCACCACATCTACATGTACATACACGACATCTACATCTACATACACAACATCTACATCTACATACACCACATCTACATCTACATACACGACATCTACATCTACATACACCACATCTACATCTACACACACGACATCTACATCTACATACACCACATCTACATCTACATACACCAAATCTGCATTCACCACATCTACATGTACATACACCACATCTACATCAACATACACCACATCTACATCTACATACACCACATCTACATCTACATACACCACATCTACATCTACATACACCACATCTACATCTACATACACCACATCTACATTCACCACATCTACATCTACATACACCACATCTACATCTACATACACCACATCTACATCTACATACACCACATCGACATCTATATACACCACATCTACATCTACATACACCACATCTACATCTACATACACCACATCTACATCTACATACACCACATCTACATACACCATATCTACATCTACATACACCACATCTACATCTACTTACACCACATCTACATCTGCATACACGACATATACATCTACATACACCACATCTACATCTACATACACGACATCTACATATACGACATCTACATCTATATACACGACATCTACATCTACATACACCACATCTACATCTACATACACCACATCTACATCTACATATACCACATCTATATCTACATACACGATATCTACATCTACATACACGACATCTACATCTACATACACGACATCTACATCTACATACACCACATTTACATCTACATACACCACATCTACATCTACATACACAACATCTACATCTACATACACCACATCTACATCTACATACACGACATCTACATCTACATACACCACATCTACATCTACATACATGACATCTACATCTACATACACCACATCTACATCTACTTACACCACATCTACATCTACATACACGACATCTACATCTACATACACGACATCTACATCTACTTACACCACATCTACATCTACATACACGACATCTACATCTACATGCACGACATCTACATCTACATACACCACATCTACATCTACATACACCACATCTACATCTACATACACCACATCTACATCTACATACACGACATCTATATCTACATACACCACATCTACATCTACATACACGACATATTATATATATACATACACCACATCTACATCTACATACACCACATCTACATCTACATACACCACATCTACATCTACATACACCACATCTACATCTACATACACCACATCTACATCTACATACATGACATCTACATCTACATACACGACAGCGGCATAATAAAACAACAATCCACGTTTTCATTGACGGTGAACGTTATTACATTTTAATGTTGATAACTGTATATCTATATTATTTTCTTTCTTCAGAAACTAAAATAAAACAATACGACGGGTGGCTCCTACGGTACCGACTTTTAATAAGTTTTTGTAGGAGTCTCCATGATCCTATCTGTATAGAGAAATATTTTATTACGTACAATTATATATTGATATATTATTATTGAATGCGTGTACAGTTCGGATCAAATAAAATTACTTCTGATTCTGATACATACATACATGCGTACATGCGTGCATGCGTGCATGCGTGTGTATATATATATATATATATATATATATATATATATATATATATATATATATATATATATATATATATATATATATATATATATATATATATATATATATATATTGTGTGTGTGTATGTATATGTATGTATGAGCGAGTCGTGTCGACAGGAGCCCCGTCGTACACAAAGAGTCGAATAAAAGTGAGAACATTTTCTTAATTTTGTCTTCTTCAATCACACAAAGTGTGTTGAATCAGTGCGTATGTTTATTAGGCGTCACTTGTGTTATCAAATTTACAAATGACAGGATCACTTCTGAAAGGAAAAATTTCAATCGAAAGAGTGGTTGTAAATTGTTGAATTCAAATATGGCAGTCATATCACACATCACGTCACATATGTATGTGATCTTCCTGCCTACGGGCCTGCCTGCTTGCTCAGTGTGCTCGAAGAAGCCACTCATCAAAGCTACATTTAATGCATTAACAGTTTTAGGATATGGTTCGAACGACCAACAAATGATATATTCAGACATTTATCAATGCAGGAAAACTTTGAACAGAGCGTCATGGTTGCCAACGTCGCCATCCATCGCACATACAGGATAAACATGAAGTAGCCAAATCTTTCGCTAAATTAAAATTCGGTTTCGGTGGTCTCATTCAGGTTATTCTCGTTGTTTGCTTCCACGTAGTGTGGTCTCAATGCGTGCCTATATATCTACTGTAATTGATGAGTGTTGCATTGCACTAATCCACCCTTCTGGTAAACAGGAAGACCACAACGATGCCGTCAGTTTGGACAACGGGTTGTGTTAATTTTAATTAACGCATCCATCCCTTTGTTTTTCAGCGCGATAACTATGCGGATGGTTCTCGTCACTCGTTTGCTTCCACGTAGTGTGGTCTCAAGATGTGACTAAATCCATCGGAATAGCTATACCGAGGCAGTGATAGAGGGTGTGAGAAAGAGAGCGAGGGTGTTTGTGGGGGACTAAATAGTTAGGAAGACCGACATAGTCTTAAACAAGGGAGATGACGTGGTAGTTTGCTTGCCTGGGGCCAAAATAGAGGCGATAACTGATAGGGTGGAAAACATCGTGGGTTCGGGCAAGGGTGGATCTGTTTTAGTACACGTAGGGACAAATCGCGTAGAGAGGGAGGGTACAACTGCCATAGTTAGGAAATACAGGAATTTGGTCAGAACACTAAAGCAGACGCGGGTTGAGCAGGTAATACTGTCAGGGATTCTACCAGTAATAGGAAGGAGGGGTCATATATATCGAAATTGCCGGGGTATGGCAATTAACATGCTAATCGAGAAGCTATGTAGAGAAGAGGAAGTGGGCTTTGTGGACTTGTGGGGAAGTTTTGTTGAAAGGGCTGATATGTACATGAAGGACGGGCTGCATCTAAGTGGAAAGGGGGCAGCAGTATTTGCGGATGGACTCGCAGCAGCAGTAGACAATGGCATGGGTAGCAGTAGTATGTTGATGTTTTTGAATCAGTCAATTTGGGGAGCAATTTGCTTCATTCATGAAATTTTAAATGGAGCGTGATAGGCCGTGCGCTTATTGCCGCCAGGGGGCGCCACGTGAAATCCCCTATTACCGCTCAAATGAGGAGCACTTTCTGACAGTTTCAGCACCAGGGGGCGCCACAGGGGCTCATTATCATTGGTCGAGAGCAGTCACGTGACCTATGACGTCACAGCTGTTTGCATAAATTAGAATATATTGCACCCTTTTGTGGTGAAACCGTCACCAGGGGGCGCTACCGGTCAATTGTGTCAACGGTTTGTGGCCTAGTTTCGACTGTTCTGATTGGTCGAGAGCCGTCACGTGACCTATGACGTCACAATTCATTTGCATAAATTTACATAAATTTGCATAAATTAGCATAAATTACACCCTTTTGTGGTGAAACCGTCGCCAGAGGGCACAACGTGTCATCCCCTATTATCGCCCTTGAGGCACTGTTTTGCGGTAATATTGTCGCCAGGGGCGCTACGGGTCAAGTGTGTCGACGGTTCTGATGGGTCGAGAACGTGACCTATGTCGTCACAGTTCCACATTTGCATATCACGTGACCTCTCTATAGAGGCTGCCATCTTGTTTTGCTGCCATGTTGTTTTGTGATGATACGGTCGCCAGAGGGTGCTGCTACAACGTCACAGTTCCTCATTTGCATATCACGTGACCTCCCTATGGAGGCTGCCATGTTGTTTTTCTGCCATGTTGTTTTGCGCTGATACGATTACCAGACGGCGCTGCGGGGGCAAGGTCGAAGGTCAAAGGTCACCGACCTTTTGCACTGATACAATTGTCAGTTAGGGTTAGGGTTAGTAACCCTAATTCTATCATCTGTAGTGAACCCTAATACGAACCCTGTAGGGTTAGTAACCCTAATGAAAGTCAAAGATCACCGACCTTTTGTACTTAGGGTTAGTAACCCTAATTCTGTCGTCTTCGGTTTAATACTGACGATTATGACGCGCTTTTCGAGACGTGTCTGGTACCGGTTTCATGTAGTTTTTTCTTCTTTTCTGGAACGTTCGAACGACGTCATGGAATTTTCCACGCTCAAGAAAAGAAACACCATCCCTCATTTTCACCCTGCTAGTAGATTGAAACCTAGCGGACGAAAGTTCGTGCATGCAGCGGGAAAAACGTAGCCGTGCATGTAAGCTATGCGACACATATCGCATCGTTGTTATATCGAGAACCTTTCGACGTATTTCGTTTCGCGTCGACATCTACATACCGCCTATTTCACCACGAGTCTGCAAGAACACCGCGAGGTCAAAAGGTCAAGGTCAAGGTCAACAAAACAAACACCGTCGCTTTCTGGAACGTTCGAACGAAGTCACGACTTTTCACCCTGCTAACAGACTGAAACCTAGCGGACGAAAGTTCGTGCATGCAGCGGGAAAAACACGGGAAAAACCCAGAAAAAGTGCATCGTCAGCAAACTTTCAGGGTAAACTGTAGGAATTATGGGTAAACTGTAGGAGTTATGGGTAACCTGTAGGAATTATGGGTAAACTGTAGGAGTTATGGGTAACCTGTAGGAATTATGTAATTTATGCTAATTTATGCAAATTTATGTAAATTTATGCAAATGAATTGTGACGTCATAGGTCACGTGACGGTTCTCGACCAATCAGAACAGTCGAAACTAGGTCACAAACCGTCGACACAATTGACCGGTAGCGCCCCCGGTGACGGTTTCACCACAAAAGGGTGCAATATATTCTAATTTATGCAAATAGCTGTGACGTCATAGGTCACGTGACTGCTCTCGACCAATGATAATGAGCCCATGTGGCGCCCCCTGGTGCTGAAACTGTTCTAGAACAATCAGAAAGTGCTCCTCATTTGAGCGGTAATAGGGGATTTCACGTGGCGCCCCTGGCGGCAATAAGCGCACGACCAATCAGAACGCTCCATTTCAAATTTCAACCAATCAGAATGAAGCAAATTGCTCCCCAAATTTACTGATTCAAACACCAACATACTACTGGTAGCATAACGAATATTTTTGGTAGCCAACACTATTTAAACTAGAAGCGCAGGGGGGTTACTTAGAGATGCCTCAAGCAGGACAAGAGGCAACTAGTACAGATAAACCAATAACAAAATGTCTGAAGCATGTTATATATGCGTGTGTTAAATGCTAGGAGTATAGTAAATAAGAAAAACGAATTAAACATTATGGTAGAAGATACTGACCCTCGCATAATTGGTATAACCGAATCATGGGCCAACACAGACATTACAGATGCTGAATTAGGATTTACAGGATACGTAATGTTTAGGAGAGATCGAATAGGAAGAAGGGGAGGGGGAGTTATTTTATATGTTCAAGAATCTATTCAGGCTTATGAAATAACATTAGAAAGCGAAGCAGATTACGATGAAGCTGGTTGGTGCAAAATTGTTTCAGGAAATTAAAAATTAACTATTGGATTAGTTTACCGAAGTCCAAACATAAACGAAGAGGATAACACAAAAATACAAAATGCTATAAAGGAAGTTAGTAAAGGGGAATGTATCACAATGGGAGATTTTAACCATGGACACATACAATGGAAATCTCTAGAGAGCACAGGGATTGAGGACCAACAATTTCTATTTTTAATTCAGGAGAGTTTCCTTATTCAGCACGTGCTAGAACCAACCAGGGGAGAAAATGTATTATATATATATAGTTTTATCATCACAAAAAGAATTAGTGGACAATGTAAAAATTCATGAACCACTGGGTAACAGTGACCACAATCAAATACATTTTGACATCAATGTGAAATCAGAAAGTAAAAATAAAAAACGTATAGGAGAAACTTCCACAAAGGTAATTATAAAGATATGAGAAAATACTTAGCAAAGCTAGATTGGAATAACATGCTGATGAACAAGACCGCAATTGAATGTTGGAATATTCTAAAATATGAAATTGAGAGTATCATCGATACATTTTTTCCCTTGAAAAACCAAGGAAAACGGTTTAAAAAGAAACACTTGTCAAAAGAAAATATTAGAAAAATAGTGTTTAAGCAAACTATTTGGAGGGTTTATAGGCATACCAGAAAGGATGAAGACTATGCAAATTACAAAGAGGCACTTAACCTAGCTACAACTGAAATTAGAAAATCTAAAAGAACCTTTGAAAAAAAATTGGCAGGTAATATCAAAAATTACAGCAAGAGTTTCTATGCATATGTAAGGAGTAAACAGAAAGTTGGAGATAAAATCGGACCACTGGAAAACAACAGGGGAAACATAATTTCAGAGGGGTTTCAAATGGCAGAGGTCCTGAATGAGTATTTCAGCTCAGTATTTACCACATAAGATATCAGCTCATTTCCTGTTCCATTTACTAAATTTGATGGAAATAAATAAGAACATTTAGGGCAGTTATTTGTAATTCCTGTAATGATAACAAACAAAATTAATAAGATGAAAGATAATAAATCACCTGGAGTTGATGGGATACCACCAAAATTGCTTAAGGAAATTGCTGAGCAAATTAATACACCACTTGCAAAATTGTTTAACTTGGTGGAATTCCTTGTAAAACATAATTTAATAAATACATCTCAACATGGGTTCCTAAAAGCAAGGTCATATCTAACCAATCTCTTATGTTTTTTTAAAGAAATTACTAAGTGGGTAAATGACTTGTCACCAGTGGATGTTGTCTACTTAGATTTTCAGAAAGCTTTCGATAAAGTGCCACACCAAAGATTGATACTTAAACCAAAAGCCCATAGTATAGGTAATGATGTAATCAACTGGATAGAAAAGTGGCTTACACACAGAAGATAGAGAGTAATAGTAGACGGTGAGATTTCAAACTGGAAATCGGTTTTGAGTGGGGTACCACAGGGATCAGTATTAGGCCCTATACTGTTTTATATATATATATATATATATATATATATATATATATATATATATATATATATATATATATATATATATATATATATATATATATATATATATATATATATATATATATATATATATATATATATATATATATATATATATGTATGTATTTATATGTATATATATATATGTATATATATATATGTATATATATATATATATATATATATATATATATAAATGATCTAGAAGATGACATATCTAACAAAGTACTCAAATTTGCAGATGACACACAAATATTCAGAAAGGTTACAAATGATACAGATAAACAAAGTTTACAGGATGATCTAGATGAATTAGTTAAATGGTCAGAAAAATTACACATGTTATTAAATTTTGGGAAGTGTAAATGTATACACATAGGACACGGAAACATGGACGAAGAATATAAAATGGGGAATGCCGTACTAGGTAGAACCACACAAGAAAAGGACATAGGAGTAATATTTCGTGCTGACATGAAAGTTTCAGAGCAATATGGGATTGCTGCTTCAAAAGGAAATCAAATTCTAGGGCTAATTAGGAGAACTGTCATGTATAGGGAGAAACAGCTTTGTACCCCTGTACAAAGCAATAGTTAGACCACATTTGGAATATTGTATTCAAGCATGGAGGCCGTATCGTAAAAAGGACATGGACAAGCTATCTACTGTAATTGATGAGTGTTGCATTGCAGGAGTCAGACCACAGTTGAAAATTGCATTGGTGGCCATGTTAACGTTTTGTTAGATTATAAGAAAACGTGACCACTAAAAATTCTGAAACTTTTTCGCCATCCTCTCATTGACATGCTGACCAAGTTTTATCAAAATCACCTACCTCCAGATCTTTTAAAACGTCCCGACGTGTGATGCCCATCAATTTTGACAAAAATAGCCTTGTATTCATGCGCCCACGTGGCCCATAGCAGAAAAATTCCCATAAATCCCTCCGCCTTTTAAACTCTCAAAAAAATGCACCATTTCACAGCCAATAGCTTCTACAAACAAACCTGTGAATATGCCTGCTCAATTGCACTTATGTCACATCATATGAATTCTTTAAATTCACATATCGCAATTTAATACGCCCTACATTCGTGAAACAATAAACAGGAAGGTCAATTGTGGTCTTACCCCTGCACTGGTCCACCCGTCTGGTAAACAGGAAGACCACAACGATGCCGTCAGTTTGGACAACGGGTTGTGTTAATTTTAATTAACGCATCCATCCCTTTGTTTTTCAGCGCGACAACTATGCGGATAGTTCTCGTCACTCTGGCTGTTGTCATGGCGACACTGCACCCGGTGTATACATATGTTACATTTCGCGTAATGACTGAAACAGTGTTTTGCCCTGATTAATGACAACTGATGTGGGCAAATTTGCTGTTTTTTTTATCTACCTAGCCAGATATTTTCAGAAATTGCCACCTTGCAGCTATCTATATCTCACACTCTAAAATATTTGTCTAACAATGATGACTTTCTCTATTGGCTAGGAGTATTGTTCGGGTTCACTTTGGATCGTGTAGAACACCAGGAGTTGAAGTTACACCACATGGTCGAAACCACTTATCACATTTGGAAGATTATTGAACTCTCTTTCCACCATACCTCATTTATTATAGATTGGAATATTTGCATTGATTAAATGGGCTATCTACTCTTCAAATTGTGAAATGTCTGTTCAATTTATCACACTTAAAATCTATATGTATGTAGTATCTATGGCGTGACTTCGAAGATTCATCAGTTGCTGCAAGCTTGAGTTGTTCTATAGTATTGAAATATTCCACTTTGAGAATTAGATGTTTTTGACATATTTGAAACTTTTTGTAAAGTTCTTCCTTAAATTTACTTCGTAATTATCCTGTGCCACTGTGATAGCTGTGCCAAGAGACAAGTGATTAACACCTACTGATTGTGCTCTTTTTATAGGGAGAAACAATGCACAATAGGCAATTGAGACAGTCACCATTGTTAGGCAGTTAGCATTCCCAGTTGGAGAATGGTTGGGTCATCCATTACCTGTCCATCAACTCAGAGAACACTAGTGAGATAGCTGTCAATCAAACTGTCAGGAGGAGGAGGGTTCGAATCTTGTACCCAGAAAGGGATCAATTATTAGCAAAATGTTGCTATTTGCAAATATATAGCAAATATTTATTCATTTTGTTTATCTACTTGAGTAATGTGAATGTCTGAAGAATTGTGAAAGCTGACATTAATACACAATTAACATTGGAACAATATATAATGAAATTGTTATTACACAGTATGACTGAAATGGCCACAAGTCAAACTGTATAATAATAGTGCCTTATTTCCAGTCATTTCGCGGAATAACTGGAATTTTCAATCATTTCGCGAAATGCCTGAGTGAAACAGTCATTTCGCGTAATGCCTAAACATGTCAGTCATTACACGAAATGACTGATTACGCAGATTGACTGTAACATATTCACGCTCCTGGGGTCCACGCCCACTTACTGACACTGGAGTCCACGCCCACTCACTGACACTGGGGTCCACGCCCACTCACTGACACTGGGGTCCACGCCCACTCACTGACACTGGGGTCCACGCCCACTCACTGACACTTGGGTCCACGCCCACTCACTGACACTGCAGACGAAGCCAAAGTGGTATCGACAGATAAAAGAATACGAACGTCGTCGGCACGACACGAGAACGACGCACTGAACGTCCGTTCTACCGCATCCGTGCGGCCATTCCCGGACCTCTGCCAGTGCTCCCGAGGTGGCAGACAAAGGCGCCGGCAGCGCCGTCGACAGTAGTCATACCGCCATGGCACATGCGCATCCATCGCTTTGGTTGACCACAATAACAATCATATATTTGCGTCGATGGACACGTCCGGGTCGTTTGATTTTAATTGATGATATGAAAATACAGGAGTCTTACGCTTTATACATCGAAACGTCATCGGCAGAAACAGGCAAACAACATATCTATTTTGATTATGCATAATTATTTTGAAATAATATTTGAACAGCATTGGTTTTGCGTATGTCATGACTGAGAACACTTGGAGTGACATTATGGGATAATATTTGTGTTTGATCATAATCATTATCAACATTAACTCTAAATGAACTTCTTAGCATTTCACCAACCCCTTTTGATTTGATTGGTTCAACCCCCGTTGATTAGATCAACCCCGTTCGTCTTAACCATTGGGGAGAGCTGGGTTGGGCAGGGAGTGTGAGGCGGGAGGTTCGTCCTAACCATTGGCGAGAGCTGGGATGGGCAGGGAGTGTGAGGCGGGAGGTTCGTCCTAACCATTGGCGAGAGCTGGGATGGGCAGGGAGTGTGAGGCGGGAGGTTCGTCCTAACCATTGGGGAGAGCTGGGTTGGGCAGGGAGTGTGAGGCGGGAGGTTCGTCCTAACCATTGGGGAGAGCTGGGTTGGGCAGGGAGTGTGAGGCGGAAGGTTCGTCCTAACCACTGGCGAGAGCTGGGTTGTGCAGGGAGTGTGAGGCGGGAGGTTCGTCCTAACCATTGGCGAGAGCTGGGTTGGGCAGGGAGTGTGAGACGGGAGGTTCGTCCTAACCATTGGCGAGAGCTGGGATGGCCTCAAAATAGGTGGGAGGTATTGATTTGCAAACATTAAAATAACTAAAAACTGTAAACCTTCAAGGGCAGGCGTGTCCACAACTAAAATGCCATCTTCACAAAGCTACATTAATATTATTTTAAAGGTTGAATGGGTTGATTACATGCATAGGCCTATTGACGGACGAACTTTCCTTCGTTCAGACTAGTGTGTGTGTGTGTGTGTGTGTGTGTGTGTGTGTGTGTGTGTGTGTGTGTGTGTGTGTGTGTGTGTGTGTGTGTGTGTGTGTGTGTGTGTGTGTGTGTGTGTGTGTGTGTGTGTGTGTGTGTGTGTGTGTGTGTGTGTGTGTGTGTGTGTGTGTGTGTGTGTGTGTGTGTGTGTGTGTGTGTGTGTGTGTGTGTGTGTGTGTGTGTGTGTGTGTGTGTGTGTGTGTGTGTGTGTGTGTGTGTGTGTGTGTGTGTGTGTGTGTGTGTGTGTCACTGATCGGTGGAATCGTCATTTTGACTTCTCTGTGAAGCATTCAGCCACGCTGCAATTACTGCACGAAGACTATTAGTTCCGATGCCCACCTCTGTCTGTATCAAGTTACTCATTTATACAACTGATTGAACTGTGGCAACGTGCGATGGACGAAATTGCCAAAGCTTCGAAACAGCAGCAAGAAGATTCGAACCCGGGTTCTCTAGATCGAGAGCCCAACGTTCTAACCGCTGCGCCACCGTGCCCCCCCCCACACACCCTTTTAAACTTAAACTTTATTGTGAATAGATACGACAAAAACTGACTGACGCGACGTATATGAATGAAGCATAGTCTACGAGCGAATATACTATCTGACTAAAGGTTCAGCGGATCGTATCGCGCCGCATAACAGCGTAGACGGCAGTATATCGACTTAGTGAGTTGATCGTGTATTCGTAGGTTTTGTTGAGAGGGCCTCCTGTTCTACCATAGACAGTTAATAAGTATATTATCTCAGCTTTAACTTGATACACACTATTTCCAAAACACTGCAAATATCCACGCATAGGTACCGTAAATTACGTGGATGCAAGTTGGAAGTCGGCGAAATCTCAAGTGATTGTCGGCGGTATGAAATAGCATCGATATTTGTGTACGCACATATTATTAACTCCAGATTTCATTAATAGTTTGTGAACATAACACAAGACATATTACAATACGCATCAAACGCCTTACACCACTGAAAGTGGGATAACAAGCTGAGAAAATGTGATTATCAAACGGGAACTGAGATTGACACGGCCCATAAAATGTAACATGTTAGTAGTATACAATGAGTTTTCATACCCCTAGGCAAAAGAGCACACCATGGTCATTAATCATCCGCCATTAGCTTCCGGTAAGCGCTCAGCCAATCAGAGAGCGTCATGAAGGTCACGTGAGCGCTCAGCCAATCAGAGAGCGTCAGGTGATTAGCGCAGAGCCCTCTGGGTAATATCAGCGCCATCTAGCGACCGTGGCGTGATCTATGATTAGCGCCTCCTAGCGACTAGAGGAGACCTGAAGGTCATGTAATTAGCGCAGAGCCTTTTGGTTAATATCAGCGCCTCCTAGCAACTGTAGTGTGATCTAATATCGATGAATAACACCCCCTAGCGGCTGACGGGTGGGCTGACGGGCGAGGACACATAACTTACTCGTTTTATATCAGTAGATAGGCTACAGTGGTCATTAATCTAGTAGATTTTTTTATTTTTTTTATTTTAATTTTAATTTTAATTTTAGCTGTGCGTACAGCCTCACAACCTTCTGGGTAGCCCGAGCGCCCCCTAGTCCGTAACCCTATCCATAACCCTAAAGTGTCCCCATTGGCAAGCCGTTACAACGACATCATTAACAGGGTCATTAATAACTGAGATCAAAGGACCTAACGAGGAGACGAGAAACTAACAAAACACGATATCGTACTATATTTTCTTTGCTACCATGGTGCACAATAGGCGCCTGAACATGACGAAGCAACACGACGACGAAAACATTGTTGATTGAGAGCACGATGCGAGAAGTCTTTATATAGAGATATTGTTGACAACCTCGAAAACAATGGAACTCGTCATATCGGAGAGCTGTCAGATAACAGACGCAGCAGTCATTCGTCAAGCAGTCAAAAAACCGAGGTGAACAGTACTCATAGTACAACGCATATAATAATATGTACATTTCAACATCATAATACAAGCATGAATCGCCCGATTCACTTTAGAGGCGGTAATAACTATCTGTCTAATTTTTATGCGTGTAGAATAAGAGTGTGGAATAAAGAATTTCACAGCGTTGAAAGCGCTTATCAGTGGAAGAAATGTGTGCATAATAAAAACTGGAAGACAGCGGAAAAAATGATAACCACACGAAGCGGCCTGCAGGCTAAATACCTGAGCAAGAGCATTCGAGGGAAGGCACATTTACAAGATGAATGGAACAGGCAGAGATAATCCGTGATGTACGCGCTAGTAGCTGTGAAATTTCGTGATCGATATTTACGGAAACGACTATTAGACACAGGAAATAGTCATTTGATGGAATGGGTAAAAAGCAAAGAGGGGTTTTGGAGTGCGTTGACCTACAATGGTCAAGCTGGTCAGAATATGCTTGGTGAGATACTGATGCAAGTAAGAGAGTTCATACGCGTGCACCAGACAGTAAAAAGCGGGTCTAATGTAACACCCGGAGACAGGGCTGTACGAGATTATAACCAGGCACCCGCACCGATCGAAAACATCACGCGCTGTGTAGGCAACGAGCCAAGTTGCGGTCGAAAACATCACGCGCTTGAACAGTGCATCAAGTAAAACTGCGCAATAACACAGGAAAACATCACGTTGGCGGCAACGAGCCAAGTTGTGGTCGAAAACATCAAGCGCTTGGACAGTGTGTCAAGTAAAACTGCGTAATAACACAGCGAAAACATCACGCGCTGTGCGGGCAACGAGCCAAGTTGCGTCGACAGGAGGACTATATAAAGGCGGATATGAAGACACAGGAGTATCACAATTGTTCTGATTGTGTTTTGATCGACTCTACACTCTACACGAAGATGGATGCCTCACAACAGACCGATAGCGAGATGAATCTGACGAAATTGCAAGAAGAAGTAAATGCTGGTCGCTATGTGTTTAAACAACCGTTAGTCATAACGGCATGTGGCGTACAAGATAGACACGTTTTTTACATAGCGTGTTCGAGATGTCCTAAAGGACTCAACAACGGCGTCTGTCCAGTGCACGGACTGCAACGTGAATGCGTGTACAGATTCGTTCTGCGTCTCCTTCTGACAGACAGTCATGGCAATGAATGTTGGTGTACTTGTTTTGATGAAAATGCGGTTAAAATTTTAGGGTTCACAGCAAATGACTACGTGGCTTTGGCGACAGACGAGGAACGCTATGAGTCGATGTCGACGCTGCGAGGCAGTCAGGTCATGGTCATCATTAGGAAACGCGTGACCAAAGAGTACGTAAACTACAATGTGGCAGATATTGATGTCGTAACCATGTAACTATGTTGACAGGACAAAACTGCTACCACCGACGCTGCTACTGCTGCTGCTGTTGCTAGTACATCCAGTGGAGATGTCGACGAAAAAGCGAAGGTGAGGAAATGGTTAAATGATAATAGTACCAATGATTTATTCTCTTCTTCTCCTCCTTCCTCGACAGACATGATTGTGATAACAGACGACGAGGAAGATAATGATAAATCCGATGTCATAATCATCAACAGCAGCGACGACAGCAGCAGCAGCAGCGACGGTGAGGACATGTCGACGACGACGCGTCAAATAGATAGGATAGTTGATCGTGATGATTCTATGGTTAACAAACAGAGGTTTAATGTAGCTGTAGAGAGTGCTGCTGTTCAATACGCATGCGATGAGGTGAGTCGTGTAATGAATTTAGACTCAGACGATGATTACATACCCTCATCTGACACGATCATGCATATCTTGCGGTGGTTAAGTATAGAAGTGATCACAACGTGTGGGACCATACAGTGGCGAGAACGCATGAAAGACAAGCTGAGAGATGTGATAATTGAACGATATATGCAACGTATGAACTAATCTTTTTTTGTTCAAGAAGGCGTGCAAGAGACAGGCGTCACTAATCTTTCTGTTCAAGAAAACTCGCAAGAGACAGGCGTCGAACGAAGATGACATCGAATGGATGATGACAATCAAACAACACAAATCGTCAGGAGTGTCACCCGGAGGGTTGTCCGTTGTCCTGACCGGAAGATGACGACAGTTCCAAGTTGCCAGACGAGGGCGTGTCATGCGATAAAGATGTTGTCGACAGCCCTGTCGTCGGAGGAATGTAACATCTTCATTGAAGATGCTATGATTCAGAAGTTCATAAGCGAGTGTCAAAGCAGTCGTCTCTCGCTCGAAACGATGACTTACAACGTTTGTCAGGACGTTGCCACTACAATCATGTCGTCGGAGTGGCAAAAAGATCTTCGACGTAACATTCAACGCATCGAACCACATTTGAAATGAACTTTTAATCTCTCTCTCTCTCTTTCTCTCTCTCTCTCTCTCTCTCTCTCTCTCTTTGAAATTACCATTTTAATGTCAACATTTCTGGCGTTCATATATATCACAGTAGAAACAACATTGCGTAGTTGAATATATAACCACTGTAGAAACGAACATTTCGTAGTTTTGAATATTATCACAGTAGAAACGAACATTACGTAGTTGAATATATAACCACTGTAGAAACGAACATTTCGTAGTTTTGAATATTATTTCATAACCACTGTTTGAATATTATTTCATAACTATTTCATAACTGCTGTAGAAATGCTCATTTTAGACTGGCTCGCTGTCGAGATTTGTATGAATCGGATATGAATTAATACATTTTTATATTGTTGTTATTGTTATATACATATCTGCGAAAAAGACTTATTCATCTACAAGCCTCTGCCGTATCGATAACCGATCGTAAGCTAGGGGTCACTGTCGAGATCGTAAAGATCCACAAACCTAACAACATATCGTAAGCTAGGGGTCACTGTCGAGATCGTAAAGATTCACAAACCCAACATATCATTAATCATGTATAAGTTGAATCGTATGTGTATGTATGATTACAAACAACATAATAAAAATGAAAATATATGAGGCTTGTTGTCCTGTCAGTCCTTCATCCCGTAGTCGTACATGGAACGGTCATGCCTAGATATGGCGAGACCGTCTGAGCATTCTTATTCGATAGCACCACCAAGCAACCTAGAGAATCATTCGACACCATCTGAGCAATCTTATTCGATAGCACCACCTAGCGACCTCGCAAAGAAAAAGAAATACTCGTGTAAATGCAAAGAGACGTTCGTAAGATGGAACGATCTACAGCGTCACGTAAGAACAACATGTCGTCTTACCACCGCATACACGTGTACGAAATGCGGAAAGAATTTCAAGAGATACAACAATCTACAGCGTCACGTAAAAACAACAACATGTCGTCTTACCACATGGTGTACGAAATGTGTAAAGAATTGCAAGACACATAACAACCTGACCAGACACAACCTGTCCAAACACGAACCACCACCACCACCACCGAAGAGATCAAACGCAGAAGACACCACATCCCATCACCCGCTAGTTACCGACGAAGATCCCGTCGACCCACCTGCTCGACTTCCCTTTGCCGATAACCTGTCGACGGAACTGCTAGATGTCGTTCGAGCGCACTGGCAAACCATACGGACACGCGTGTCGAGAGGACCTCTCCAGTGCAGGTACGATTACAGATTAACCACGATAGACGCGACCGTTCTAGAGATGCCTTTGATGAAAATATACCAGGAACAGACCAATGCCTTCAAGATTAACCTCAGTTACGGATTCGTACTGAGGAACAAGAACATGGGACGATACAAGTACTATCACTCCTATTGTAATTGCTGTGGACGATACCTGGATGAACCCAGTCTCGTCACCAACAGTGAGGATTTTGACGACTTTCTCGAACGCATCCGCGAAACCGACGTCTTGCAGTGGGCCATCAATCAAAGACCGGATTCTGCGTGGGTGTGCGAACTCGTGACCAATGTCACATTTTTCGTCAACTGCATCGTCGATCATTCGATAGGATGTGTAAACATGATCCCTCTTCCAGTCTACATCAAGAAGAACAAAGCCGTCATCGGTCTGGACAAAGATCACAAACATTCCAAAAGGTACACTGATAACATGTGTCTCTTTAGGTGTCTGGCCCTGCATCGTGGATGTGACATACGCCAATTGGAACCAGCGGTGAAGACGCTGTACGAGGCTTACAACCAAGACGGTGTACCCATGGAACAATTTGCTGGGGTCACGATGAAAGACCTCTATCACGTAGAAACGACGTTCCAGACGAATGTGAAGACGCTGTACGAGGCTTACAACCAAGACGGTGTACCCATGGAACAATTTGCTGGGGTCACGATGAAAGACCTCTATCACGTAGAAACGACGTTCCAGACGAATGTGTGCATGTACAGTCTCGTCAAACCGGATGAGGAGGATGAACGACCGACCGCCGAATTCATCCGTCGATCGATCTGTAAATATCCTACCACGCTCTACCTCAACCTTCACGAGACACATTTCTCCTTCATCCAGGATGCGCACATGTATTGTCACTCGTACAGATGTCGGAAATGCAACTCGTTGTGGACACACGCATGGAAGTTACGTCAGCACGAGAGCACGTGTACTGGAGGCGTGCGTCGAATCTTTCCTGGTGGCGTGTACCATTCGACTCCGACGATATTCGATCGACTAGACGACGAGAACATTCGAGTGAACGAATCGTTGCGGTACTACCCGTACCGAGCCACTTTTGATTTCGAGTGTTGGTTCGACACCGGACAACTTCCGTCTGACAGCGACCGGGTTCACTGGATTGCACGTCACGTTCCACTGAGCGTCAGCGTGGCGTCAAACGTACCAGGACACGAACGAGTGAAATGTCTCGTCACGAACGGAGACACCAACAAGTTGGTGATCGACAGGATGGCCATTCTGATATCGATGAGTGACGCCGCGTACGACAACATCAAAGACTCGTACAAGAGCGTGTTGGATCAACTCGCAGAAGCAATTATGCGATGGGACGAACAAGAGGAGACTGCACGAACAGCCAACGACAAGAAGAAGAAATCTCGACGTACAAAAAATCCATACAAAAAGCTGATGGGACAACTGTTTGGATGGATGCGTCAGTTACCCGTCGTCGGTTTCAATTCGGGTCATTACGATCTCAATGCCATCAAACAGTTCCTCATACCTTACTTTCTGTCCACTGCAAAGGAACAAGAAGAGAGGAAGCGAGAGGAAGAAGAAGAAGAAGAAGAAGAAGAAGAAGAAGAGAACGAGGGTGTCGGTTCGTTTTTCGTCATCAAGCGCAACAACACTTTCATGTGTCTTTCGACGGATCAGCTTAAATTCCTAGACATGACCAACTACATAGCCCCTGGATTCAGTTACGACAAGTATCTGAAAGCGTACGGATGCGAGGTGACGAAAGGTCATTTCCCGTACGAGTACATGGATCGACTGGAGAAGCTCGATGACACCGTTCTACCACCGAAAGAGGCCTTCTTCAGTCGTCTGAAGAAAGAAGGTATTTCCGACGAGGATTACGCCAGTTGTCAGGAGGCCTGGCGCGACAATGACATGACGACGTTGCGAGATTTTCTCCTCTGGTACAACAACAGGGACGTGGTTCCCTTTCTGCAGGCCATCGACAGACAGTTTGACTTCTATTAACAGCGAGGGATAGACATGTTCAAGCAAGGCATCAGCGTACCTTGTCTGACCCCGTTGTACTTGTTCAATGACCTTCCGGAGAAGACCTACTTTACCATCTTCAATGAGAAGAACAAAGATCTGCACGACCTCGTCAAATATAACATTTGCGGTGGTCCGTCGATCATATTTCACCGGTATCACGAGAAAGGGACCACCACGCTACGTCTGAACGAGTACGGAAAGGCTGCCCGTCCGTGTCGATCGATCGTCGGATACGACGCGAACGCGCTGTATCTGTGGTCGCTCATGCAAGACATGCCAATGGGATAGTACACGCGACGACGGGTTGAGAAGGACTTCCGTCCCGAATCGGCGCAGCTGTACGGACAGATGGCTGCGGAATGGCTGACGTGGGAATCCGAACGCACGGGACTTTCCATACGACATCAGATCAACGGACGAGAGAAACGGATAGGCAAGCATCGGGTGGATGGATGGTGCAGCGAGACGAAGACGGCTTATCAGTTCCACGGGTGTTTCTTTCACGGTTGCCCGTGCACTCGACAAGAGGTCAATTCCGTCAACGGGAAATCCATGACCGAACTGCTCGATAAGACCCGAAAGACCACCGCCTACCTACGTCACTTCGTCAAGGTCGTCGAGCTGTGGGAATGCGAGTGGAAAGAGATGAGACGAGATCCAATCGTAAAACGGTGTTTGGACGCTGCATTTCCCCGACGTCGACGTCACGTGAGGTGGACGATGACGACGCAACAGATCCTAAACGGGGTGCGCGCTGGAACCGTGTTCGGCATGATCGAGTGCGACATTCACGTGCCAGAAGAACTGCGCGAGTACTTTGCCGAGATGCAGCCCGTGTTCAAGGACATCCGTCTGATGCGCGAGGACCTCGGTCCATTCATGCGTCGATACGCCGAAGCGCACAAAATCATGACGACTCCGAGGCGCATGCTCGACCGACATCGTGACGTCAATTATTGCATGGAGAAGACGGCATCGCGTCTGATCAACAATAAACGGTTCCGACAACTCGACATCGTCGTCGACGACGCGTACGAGATAGAGATGAGAAAGAGAACCGTCACGTACACACTACCCGTACACGTGGGATTCTTCGTTCTGCAATACGCCAAGATGCGCATGTTGCAGTTCTATTACGACTTCATCGACAGATACGTGGAACGACCTTTATTCCAATACTGTGAGATGGATACGGACAGTGCCTATTTAGCCTTGACCGGAGAGTCCGTCGATGACATCGTGACCCAAGCACTGCGAGATCATTATTTCCGACATCGTTCTGAATGGCTTCCGTCCGAATGTTGAGACGAACATCGGAACGAGACGAGGCGTGCTGTAAGGCACGCAGAGCGTTTGACAAGAGGACACCGGGTCTGTTCAAGGTAGAGTGGTCGGGCGAAGGATTCGTGGGGTTGTGCAGCAAGACGTACTATTGTTTCGGGGCTACCGACAAGTACAGTACCAAAGGTCTGAGCAAACGTCACAACGTCATCGACAAGGAGACGTTCCTGGAAGTGCTCACCAACCGTCAGAGCGGAAGTGGAAAGAACCTTGGATTCCGAGTGCATAAATCGACCGTGCTGAAGTGCGTGCAGGAACGAGCGGCTCTCACCTACTTCTACGCCAAACGCGTGGTACACGAGGACGGACTGAGTAGGGTCCGACGGACGTGTAGATAAAGACGCTGCATGCGGTTGTTTGTCATAATCGATCATGGACACAAGATGGAAACATCCCTTCACGTGCATCGTCGCCGGACCGACGGGATGCGGCAAGAGCACGTTCGTGACGCGTCTGTTGCGTCACGCCTCTGCGATGATTGATCCACCTCCCGAAAAGATCACGTGGTGTTACGGAGAATGGCAAGAGGCTTACGCAACGACTGACTTGACTCACGTGCGATTCGAGGAAGGGTTACCGACGGCTGACATGTTCGAGGCGACAACGAGGAACCTCATCGTTATAGACGATCTCATGACGGAAACGGATGAACGGGTCACGACCTTGTTCACTAAAAAAGTCACCACAGGAACACGTCCGTGCTGTATCTCGTACAGAACTTTTTCCCTAAAAACAAAGAGAGTCGCACCATCAGTCTTAACACTCACTACATGGTGTTGTTCAAGAATCCACGCGATGCAACGCAGATGTCGCACCTGGCTCGTCAGATGTATCCGAGACGCACGAAATATGCGCTAGACGCTTTTAAAGACGCCACGACAGTGCCGTACGGTTATCTATTGATTGATCTCAAACAGGACACTCCCGAGGACATGCGTCTGCGCGCGTGTATCTTTCCCGACGACGACGTACAGTACGTGTACCTACCTAAAGTATAAAAAGACGGAACGTGTGAATCGTCTCTTCATTCGCACCATGTCTGAGCTGGTGAAGAGACACATTGCGTGCATACAGACTCTGAACAAGTACAAGAACGCCAAAATAAGAAAGAGCATCATCACCAACGCCAACGCCGATCTGCTGTGTGCACTAACCGAGTGTGCCTACAACATACTAAAGAAGAACATTCCGTTGACCGATTTACAGAGGCGTCGTTTGAGTAAATACAAGACGACCTTACGTAAGTTGTCTGTGAAACGAACGTCGACTGCCGAAAGAAAAAGACTCCTCTTGTCACGACCGCAAGTCGGCGAAGGTCAGAGCGGAGGTTTCCTATCGGCCTTCCTAGCACCGTTAGTAAGTTCGACCTTTCTACCCTTGCTTCGCGAAGTGCTGCTCGACAAGTAGACGCATGGAACACGCACGCAAGATGGCCTTGGTGGATCCGCGGCTGTTGGATACGCTTCGTTCGCAGCCTCCTCCAACGGACACCATAGGTAAGAAGGTGCAAGCCCTCGATGACGAGATGAAGGTCATCCTCGATAGAAAGGACCTCGACGACGGGACCAAGGTCACGCTGTATAATCAGGTGTTGCAACGGTACAACGTCCTAGTCGATAAACGCGTCAAGGAACCGGTACGCGTGATCGCGGTAGGGAAGGAAGTGGGGACGGAACCCAAAGAAGCTTCTAGTATGGAAGCCGACGTGGTGAACACCGTTCCCAAGAGCCTGCAGGCCAAAGCCAGACGTTTGATGGAACATCTCAAAAGAAACGTCGCGTGGAGCGATCGTGGCGAACTCATACACGAGGGTGTTCCGGTTGCCGGAAGTAACGTGGTGGATCTCGTTCACGATCTGTTGCGTAAGATAAAGACCGGCGATCCAACGGGTTGGCAGTCGTTCGCACGACAACTCAGCGTCATCAACATACCCATGGAGTTGGTCGGTAACGCTACCAGGAAAGCCTACATACAACAGACAGCGACTCCCGCCGCTGCTACACCACGACGTCAACGACAACGACGATCATCAAGCTGGTCACCTCTCGAACGTCAAATGGAACATTCCCTACCTACACCACCACCTGAATTGATGAATTGGGCCAACTTATAAGAAGATTATATCGTAGTCGTAACGCATTCATGTTGTCGCATTCACAGGACGAGTACCTTTCCGTCGTCGCTTCGATATCGTTTAGTGGACTTACCTTGCTTGGTGACGTTGCAGCCGAAATTCTTATACAACGGGTGTTATTCAGACTATGGTTTCACAACTACGTTGTTGTTCCAACGCTACCGTTGTGGGAGTGATAACGTGTGTTCTACTATACGTCAGCGCACTCCTCGTCGTTCATCAGTATTCAGGAGTCGTCAACGTCACCGTCAACGCATCGGACCTTCTGTTTTAATGACGTCGAAAAGACTGAAGACGGTCTACTTCGATCCAAAGAGGGTAGGCAGTTATGGAGGAGTCGACGCCTTGCGACGCGTCACGCACGCGCCTCGAAAAATAGTCGCGCAGTGGTTGTCGGAACAGGACGCCTACAGCTTACACAAGCCAGCGAGACGACGTTTCAAGAGACGATGCGTCATCGTGGGCGGTATGAATCAACAGTGGCAGGCTGATCTCGTCGACCTGATGACGTTGAAAGACGACAACGACGGTATCACCTTTCTCCTCACAATAATAGACATTCTTTTCGAAACGAGCCAAGTGCATTCCTATGCCGAGCAAATCCGCTGCGTCATTGGTCGCGGCGCTGCGAATCGCGTTCGCGAAGGACCGGCCGCACACGTTGCAGACGGATCGAGGAATGGAATTTCTGAATAAATCCGTTCAGGTTCTCTTAAGGAAACGCGGCGTCCATCACTTCTCCACGCACAACGCGGAGACGAAGGCGAGCATCGTGGAACGATTCAACAAAACGTTGAAGACTCGCATGTGGCGCTACTTCACGAAATTGCAGACGTGGCGTTACATCGACGTCCTTCCGGACCTGGTGCGAACGTACAACGACACCCGTCACAGCAGCATCGGTATGGCTCCGTCGCAGGTCAATGCAAAGAATCAAGAAAAGGTGTGGCAACGTCTGTACGGACACGACGGTAAAGGCGTGCCTAAGTTGAACGTGTCGGATCGCGTGCGCATCAGCAAATACAAAGGCACGTTCGAAAAGGGCTACGAGACGAACTGGAGCGAAGAGGTGTTCACCGTACACGAAGTTCATCCCTCCGAGCCGCCCGTGTACCGCCTGCGGGACGATCTCGGCGACGTGCTGGAAGGTTCCTTCTACGAACTGGAGCTGCAGAAAGTGTCGGTACCGGCCGATAAAGTGTACCGGATCGAATCGGTACTGCAGCGTCGTAAGGTTGGCGGACGAACGGAGGTTTTGGTGAAATGGTTCGGACATCCGTCCACATTCAACAGCTGGATCGATGCCTAGGCACTCATCTATAAGAACTAGCAGCGTGTAGGTCGGGTCGTCATTATGTCACAAGACACCACGACACCGCAGACCGTCACCGCCGTCGTAGAGGATGAGGATTGTACCCACGCGTCGGACGGCAGTACTCCTTGGCATCTGTTCGGTACCGAGTGTCCCAAAGAGGAGATAGTGTTTCTGCGTCAGTTCGTCATCTTGTACACGGTCATCGTGATAAGCATCTACAACCTGACTGTAGGTCACGGCGATTCTAATCTGTGGACGGCGCTGTTGAGTAGTTCGTTGGGTTACCTACTGCCCAAACCCACATTGAGACGCAATGGCGACTGATTTCTACATGACGCTGCCTAGCAGCGCTTCTATGAAGACGCACCTTGACAACACCTTGACCCATTACATCACGGACTTGCCTCAACACATCGATCTGACCGGCGAGTGGGAGTGTGGGTTGGCGGATTTCCAGTATCCGCACACTTGGTACAACGTCACAGAGGACGATGTCTGGTTATTCCTCAACGAGATCGATAATCCGGACGTGACCCGACGTGCGAAGTTGTCGTGTGGGTATTACGACGATCCGTTAACATTGATGTATCACGTCAACAAGGGACTGCACAGTCTGTGGTCGGAGAATACACGGGCTCAAATGAGCTACAGTACCGTCACTCAAAAAATGACGTTGCACATGACACCGGACACCAAATTCATCATACCGATCCGCAGCTCGACGATGTCCATGCTAGGATTCCGTGGACCCGTAGCCAGCGGACCGAAGGCGGTTACGTCATCCTCCGTCAGCGAATCACAACCTTCCGACTCTTCGTACCCCTTCCACGTCGAGGCCGACGATGTGGTGAACATGACGCAGGGGTTCAACACCCTATACGTCTACACGGACATCGTGGAGTCTCGTATAGTGGGCGACACTCTCGCGCCGCTGTTGCGAGCCCTTCCAATTAGCGGACGTCACGGTGACAGGGTGTCCGATCGTTTCACTAACATTCACTACGTACCTCTGTAGTGCTCGAGCTTCAGCTCGATCGAAGTGGATATAAGAGACGACATGGGTCGACGCGTGCCATTCGAGTACGGTAGAGTAACGGTGACGCTTCATTTTCGTCGACGCAGGACCGGTCTGTTCTGGTGAATTACAACGATTATTACGCGCGACAGGCTGGAGGTGCGCTGCCCTACTTCGCCGGTGCACAATACCAGCGAGGTCACGGACTGGGCAGTCTGTTCGGCGGTCTGTTGCGCAGCGCCATGCCGCTCATCAAGAGAGGTGCCGTGGCTTTGGGTAAAGGCGCGTTGAAGACCGGCGTTCGCATAGCCGGCGATGTCTTATCAGGCCACAACATAAAAACGGCTGCCAAACGACGCGTCACCGACGCCGTGCTGAGCGGTCTTCGAGCTCCCCTCGGTAAACGTATAAAACGACCGTCTGCAAAGGCGACGATCACTGCAGTAAAGAGACGACACAAGAGACGGACGTTCAAGAAACGAGAGGCCGACATATTCGACAATGGCTTTCGTGCAAAAACAGTCGTGCGAGGGAGTCAAAACCGAGCTGGATCTCTTTACCCTACCTCCCACTCAGAACTGCATCAGCGACAGTCACGTGGTGGAACATCAACCCACGGCCTCTCTGGAGGACCGATAGAATTCCTCATCCCCGGATCGGGAGACGATTACCTGGATCTCGCCAACACGATGCTACACGTGCAGGTGAAGGTGACGCGAGCCAACGGAAACAATCTCGACGCGGCCGAACCCGTGGGACCGGTGAACAACTGGCTGCATTCGCTGTACAGTCAGGTCGACCTCTATCTGAACGGTACGCTCGTGACCTCTTCGTCCAACTCGTACGCGTATCGAGCCTACATAAAGACGCTGCTGAGTTACGGAGCCGACTCCAAGTCGACGCAGCTAACGAATCAGCTGTGGTACAAGGACACGGCTAATCGCATGAACGCCGTCGAGCTAGCCGCCGGACCCGCTCCTAACCACTGGTTCGTGACTCGACGAGAGTACATAACCGAAAGTCGCGTGGTCGACATGATGGGTCGTCTCCACGTGGATATGTTTATGCAAGATAAATTCCTGATCAACGGCGTCGACGTCAAGATACGACTGGTGCGTAGCAAGCCCTCGTTTGCGCTGGGCTACCGGAGCCCACGACTACAAGATAACCATCGTCAACGCATCCTTGTTCGTCAAGAAGGCCACCCTCAATCCCGCCGTGCAGGTGGCCCACATCAAGGCTCTCGAGAAGAACACGGTCAAGTATCCGTTACGACCCGTCGAGTGCAAGGTGTACTCCATTCCCGCGGGAGCTCTGTCGCACACGCACGAGAACCTGTTCCTCTGCAACCTGCCAAAACGTCTCGTACTGTGCTGCATCGACAACGACGCATACAACGGCGCGTACGATAAAAACCCGTTTCACGCCAAGAACAACACCATAAGCTTCCACTCGGTGTACGTGGACGGACGTCAGATACCTGCCAAACCCTTCCAGCCCAACTTCGCAGAAAACCTCTTCGCCAGGAGTTACGCGAGTCTGTTCACCTCGACCGGCAAGATCTGGCAGGACGAGGGGAACGGTCTGACTCGCGACGACTACCGAGACGGCTACACCTTCTTCTGTTTCGATCTGACCCCCGACCAGTGCGACGATCCCTGCTTCCATCTGGTGCAAAAGGGCAACCTGCGCATAGAATTTCATTTCCGAGAAGCGCTTCGGACCACCGTGAACGTCGTCGCCTACGCCGAATTCGAATCCGTGCTGGAAATCGACAAGAACCGCAACATCATATACGACTACTGAGATGGACACCCTGCAGATCGCTCGTCTACTGGTGATGGATCCGAACACCGCGTCCGTCTTTGGAGGCGTCGTGCCCAAAGACGGACTGTCTACAAAAATAGACGCTTTGCCGATCGCCTTCGTGTGCAACACTGACGACGGTGACGAACCGGGCGAACATTGGATAGCGCTGTACCTGTCCTCCGACGGGCGCGGCGAATATTTCTGTTCGTACGGTCTGCCGCCTCGTCACGCGGCGTTCCGCTCCTTCTTGAACAAACACTGTTCCGATTGGACTCATAATAGCAAGAGACTTCAGAGTCCTCTGTCTAACGTTTGCGGACAATATTGCGTAACTTATATAATGTTTTGTTGTAAGGGCTCTTCTATGAGAACTTTCGTAAACGCTTTTTACACCGATCTGGTCGCTAACGATTGTCGCGTGTTCGATTGGATTAAACTACTGAAAAAGGGTATACCATACTATCGCATATCGTACATAGACTGAGCCTCTGGCGCGGTGGTCGCACCACCCGTAAGCTCACCCTCGAACCTCTGGCGCGGTGGAGACACCCGTAAGTTCGCAACCTCTGGCGCAATGGTCAACATTCGCAAGTCGCTTCATCGTCATCATACCCCTGTTGTATTCATTTGAACACGCTTGTACTGCTGCCAATGTATTACGACCGCCTCGCTTGTACTGCTGCCGCTTTGTTTTATTAAAATACGTGTGCACAGTACGCTTTTGTTCATTTCCTTACTAGGTTAATGACCCTCCTGTCTGTAAATGACCACTGTAACCAGGTTAATGACCCTCCTGTCTGTAAATGATAGTCCGTTAGGTGTCCCCGCCTGTCAGTCCACCGTCAGTCGCTAGGGGGTGCTATTAATCGATATTAGATCACACTACAGTCGCTAGGAGCCGCTGATATTACCCAAAAGGCTCTGCGCTAATCACATGACCTTCAGGTCTCCTCTATTCGCTAGGAGGCGCTAATCATAGATCACGCCACGGTCGCTAGATGGCGCTGATATTACCCAGAGGGCTCTGCGCTAATCACGTGACGCTCTCTGATTGGCTGAGCGCTCATGTGACCTTCAGGACGCTCTCTGATTGGCTGAGCGCTTACCGGAAGCTAATGGCGGTCCGGATATCCTTACTCTAGTCGCTAGGAGGCGCTAATTATCGATATTAGATCACGCAACGGTTGCTAGGTGGCGCTGATATTACCCAGAGGGCTCTGCGCTAATCACGTGACGCTCTCTGATTGGCTGAGCGCTCACGTGACCTTCAGGACGCTCTCTGATTGGCTGAGCGCTTACCGGAAGCTAATGGCGGATGATTAATGACCATGGTGTGCTCTTTTGCCTAGGGGTATGAAAACTCATTGTATACTACTCCTGTTGTGTATGTCATATTTGTCTGCCATTAAGTACCATAATTTGCAGAAATATCTTATATATGTTTTGAATGCAAAACTAATAACTTTCGTATTGCCACTTATGGCGAAATGCGGAGCGTGGAGAGTCGGGGAAAAATCTCGTCAACGCGCTGACATTTTTTATTTCAAGGGTCGGCGCCGGCACAAGTCAAATGTCATCTTCACGAACCTAGATAGATATTAAAGGATATGGGAATGTGATGCCGAATCGATTGGTGCTACCCACTAGGTGTTCTGATTTAAACTTTTCGCCATTTTCAGAAAAAAATTAACAGCGGGACGAAGGTTTCGTTTATATCAGAATGGCGGGCGAATTTTCATTAGTTAAGATTAGCGCGCATCACATATGGAATATTCAAAATAAACTTTAATCTTGTATTTCAAAGATGAAAGGACGAGATCACTTGTCATGAATAATACACCCACATTAATATTATATCCTGCCTATATATGTCTCACGCCATCACACAACAATCCTAACCACCCCCAAACCATTGACATATGACTTCCTAAATACTGGTGTCTCTAAAGGAGTTCCATTGCATCCTTTGTCTGCTAACTTTTCGCCTCACGTTAATTGGTCGCTAAGTGCTGACGTAAGAGCTGGCTGCCAAGTGTCACGTGGAAGGACTTCCGCAACACCGCTTATTATGCACTTTACCTGAACCGTTGAACATCCTCGTCTCGTGGAGCTCACAAGTCAGTTCTTCCACACAAACACACACAGTGCCCTCGTTCGTCGACTCAAGGTAAGACGAACATTGGTACATGGGTCATTCTCCAAATAGCGTACCCTTTCGATATAGACATTTTAGCAGAGGCATTTTAGCACCTATCAGACGAAGAAATACTGAGTGGACAGAGCTGAATATCGCAAATTGGTTTAATTTTTTGTCACTGGTGCTATGGACAAACTATATCAGCTTGTGTGTATCCAGATGATATTATATATATATATATATATATATATATATATATATATATATATATATATATATATATATATATATATATATATATATATATATATATATATATATATATATATATATATATATATATATATATAATATCATCTGGATACACACAAGCTGATATAGTTTGTCCATAGCACCAGTGAGGGGTATAACATGTGAAAGGTGGAATAACACCAGTGACAACTGAATGAATCTCCATACTGTATTACAAAGGATACACGTCTCCAAAGTGAATAATGTTTCACAACGGGTAACGGATCGGAAAACGGAACTATTCAAAATGGCAGACAACATGTTTGGATAATAGTTCCCTCAATAAATCAATGAAATCCCTATAAAACAAGGTCCGTCGACGGCGGTGGCTGATAGAGTCGCTGTTTTTCGGCATCGCTCACTTTTCCCGCTTTGAAGCTTGGTAAGACAAGTCAAATATTCAAGCTCTAATGTGAAATAGCAGGTAAACTCGGAGATAAACATATTTTGGTGAGTCTTTGGGTCACTGTTGTTACGGAAGTCACTGGTGCCTCCACCCCAAGTAACTGCAGTGACAATAACACCAGTGACATATTCATCGAAGTAAAATGCTCCGCGGAAGTGGATTGCACAGTGATGTGACTGCCATATTTGAATTCAATAATTTACAACCACTCATCCGATGGAAGTTTTTCCCTTCAGAGGTGATCCTGTCATTTGTAAATTTGATAACACAAGTGAGGCCTAATAAACATACGCACTGATTCAACACACTTTGTGGTTGAAGAAGAAAAAATGAAGAAAATATTCTCACTTCTATTTGACTCCTTGTATACGACTGGGCTCCTGTCGACACGACTCGCTCATATATATATATATATATATATATATATATATATATATATATATATACAAGTGGGTCGTGTATATATGTGTGTGTGCCTGCGTGCGTGCGTGTGTGCGTGCGTGCATGCGTGCGTGTGTACTGCAAAATTGCATCGGAATTAATCGATGTTTAGAGACCGTTGAGTGGGTTCACTCCTTATGTTCACTCCCATATGGCATAGTAGAGTCACCTTCTTGGCATCAGGATAACGTCTACGATGTTCATTGAAAACATACAACAGATACTGCTTTTCCTCGGCATCTTTGGTGTGGAGGCAGTTGTGCTCCAGTTGTCAACTGACACCATCTATTCTCACTGTCCCTCCTCTCTTTGTGCCATGATATATTGATTGCGTTGACATGAGGTTATTAATGACCTCCTTAAACGTAGCTTCTTTGGCTTCAAAACACTTGACCGATTCGCCCTGTCTTTATTCTTCTTCAACTTGATCTATTCAAATAGTTCCCCTACCTTGTACTACAAGTCACATGCTAATGACATGTGACATTATGAACGCAAACAGTTTTCATTGATATAAATTATGTGGTGTCGTGGAAACACGAATTAGTTATAACGGGCGGCTATAGGGGTGAACTTCAACCTTTGAACGATCTTTAAACATCATATGTAAATATATATATATATATATATATATATATATATATATATATATATATATATATATATATATATATATATATATATATATATATATATATATATATATATATATATATATATATATATATATATATATATATATATATATATATATATATATATATATATATATATATTGTATATATTATAGTTTCCTGTCTACGGGCCTGCCTGCTTACTCAGTGTGCTTGAAGAAGCCACTCTTGAAAGCTACATTTAATGCATTAACAGTTTTAGGAAATGGTTCGGCTTGATTTGGCAAGTAGCCAAATCTTTCGCTAAATTAATATTCGGTTTCGGTGGTCTTATTCAGGTTATTTTCGTTGTTTGCTTCCACGTAGTGTGGTCTCAAGATGTGCCTATATATCTACTGTAATTGATGACTGTTGCATTGCACTGGTCCACCCGTCTGGTAAACAGGAAGACCACAACGATGCCGTCAGTTTGGACGACGGGTTGTGTTAATTTTAATTAACGCATCCATCCCTTTGTTTTTCAGCGCGATAACTATGCGGATAGTTCTCGTCACTCTGGCTGTTGTCATGGCGACGTTGTCCCCGGTGTTTACACGCTCCTGGGGTCCAAGCCCACTCACTGACGCTGCAGACGAAGCTGCCATCACAAAGATGCCAGAAGATTACAGACGCGTGGCATCGACAGCCGAAAGAACACTCGAGGCGATCGCGTACGACGTCGCCCTTGCGCGTCGGCCTACCAGAAAACGACCCCTCTACGTCGGCATGACACGAGAACGACGCAATGGACGTCCGTTCTACCGCATCCGTGCGGCCATTCCCGGACCTCTGCCAGTGTTCCCGAGGTGGCAGACACAGGCGCCGGCAGCGCTGTCGACAGCAGTCGTACCGCCATGGCACATGCGCATCCATCGCTTTGGTTGACCACTGTAACAATCATATATTTGCGACGAACACCAGGATCAAACTTAGAAACATTTTGTGAGAAACTAGAAAGTATTTTATGGGGCGCCAAATCGGCCAAAACAATATTTGTATGTGGTGATTTCAATATAGATTTGTTAAAGCATGAAAATCACAGCAGTACCAAATATTTCCTTGATATGAAGTACAGTTTTGGTATTTACCCTTTAATCGATAAGCCCACCAGAATCACATATATCTCAGCTACGCTAATCGATAATATTTTTACTATCGAACTCCGACATCACCTTACTTCTGGTAGTCTTATTAATGACATTAGTGATCACTTACCAATCTTTGCAATATGTGCATATAAAATAAATAGAAATGTTAAAAAAAGGTTAATCATGTTAGAATAATAAATGAATATAGATTAGCTTCATTTCGAAAACAGCTAAATTTTCAACCCTGGGATGGTGTGCTAAACACTAATGATGTAAATCATGCTTATTATACGTTCCTGCACATATTTATACATTTGTTCAATAAACATTGCCCAGTGAAAACAGTACTGAAGAAAAGTTGCATTAACAAAAATCCATGGTTCACCAATGGACTAAAACGTGTTTGTGCAAAGAAAAAGATGCTGTACAAAGCATTTATTATATCTCAATCTTCTGAAACGGAACTAAAATACAAAACATATAAAAACAAACTGACATCTGTATTAAGGTGCTCTGAGAAAATGTACTACAGCGAGTTGCTAGAGAAGCAGAAAAATAATGTAAAGGGTCCTTGGAAAGTACTAAACACCATCATCAGCAAACAATTCAACGCACCAGAGTACCCTACTTATTTTGTGAATAACAACAAACAAATATTAGAAAATAAAGCTATTGCAAATGGATTCAACAACTATTGGCTTTTGCGAAGAACAGTTCTTCACCTGACAAGGATATGTCTATTTATGATTATTTGGGGGAAGGATGTAACGGGAGTAATTGTCTAAGTCCGGCTGATGAGCAAGAAATTATTAGAACTGCACAACAATTTAAAAACAAAGTATCAACGGATTTTACTGATATTAATATGAGCATAATCAAAACATAATCAAAACAATTATTACTGAAATTGTAAAACCGTTAAAATCACATATGCAATGTATCTTTCCAAACAGGTGTGTTTCCCAACCAAACGAACATTGCCAAAGTATTTAAGGCTGGGGATAAGTGTGTATTCACAAATTATAGACATATATCTTTATTACCGCAATAAAAAAAAATCTGGAGAAACTATATAATGCTAGATTTGATAATTTCCTAAATAGATATGATTTATGCCAGTATGGGTTTTGATCTAATATGTCAACCTCTCGTGCTATTTCAGAATTGGTTGAAGAAATTACTAATTCTAGACAATAATATATATATTCTATTGGTGTATTTATAGATCTCAAGAAAGCATTCGATACAGTTGATTATGATGTATTGACAAAAAAAAAGATTTTTATGGTGTTCGTGGTATAGCACATAAGTGGATTGTGTGTTATTTAGAAAACAGATAACAGTTTGTTCAGTATAAAAATTGTGATTCTGAAGTACTTGGGGTGTGTTGTGGGGTACCACAAGGTTCCATCACAGTTTGTTCAGTATAAAAATTGTGATTCTGAAGTACTTAGGGTGTGTTGTGGGGTACCACAAGGTTTCATCACAGTTTGTTCAGAATAAAAATTGTGATTCTGAAGTACTTAGGGTTTGTTGTGGGGTACTACAAGGTTCCATCTTACGACCGAAAATATGTATACTGTATATCAATGACACTTTCAATGATTCAAAACTGTTTAAGTTTATTTCATTTGCAGACGACACGAACATGTCCTATTGTTATAATGACATCAATGAACGTATCCGGCAGATAAATGCTGAGCTGGATAAGCTCAACGTGGGGTTTTCAGTGAATAGATTATCATTAAACATAGGAAAAACAAATTACATGATTTTTGGAAATCGCGCACACCTATGTAACTAATGAGTAACCCGATTGTGGTGAAAAAATTAATTGTATTGTAGTCGAATTGAATTCTTCTTGTGCTATGCGTCTGCGTCACGCTCCGTTGGGCAGCTACTCCTGCGAGCTGCCCACCGTCACACGGATGTCATGGCTGCCGTTCAAATGATGGCAAGGACAAATACTTTAAAAGACACACTTGTATAATTGTATTATGTATTGTCACTTATAAGTGATAGGACAAGCAACATAAGCATTACGCTTCTTCTTGCCCTTTTTCAACTGGTATTATTGATGTTTAAAATTGATGTTGTTGAAATAAACTTATTATTATAAAATATAAATGTGGTGAAGGCTCTTCTGAATGCGTTTGATTTAAACTGTCAAAAACATATCTATTTTGATTATGCATAATTATTCTGAAATAATATTTGAACAGCATTGGTTTTGCGTATGTTATGACTGAAAACACTTGGGGTGACGTTATGGGATAACATTTGTGTTTTATCATATATCAATGTCGACATAAACTCTAAATAAACTTCTTAGCATTTCAAAAACCCCTTTTTGATTTGTTCAACCCCCGTTGAGTAAATAAAGACCCGCTGATTGGATCAACCCCCGTTGAGTGGATCAACCCTCCGTTGATTGGATCAACCCTCGATTGTTGGACCACCCTATTGATTGGACCAATACCCCCCCCCCCGTTGATTAGACCAATTATCCCCACACCATTGATTGGATCAACCCCCGTTGATTGGATCATCTCCCGTTAATTGGATCAACTCCAGTGTTGATTGAATATTCTTCCGTTGATTGGATCAACTTCAGTGTGGATTGGATCATCTCCCGTTCATTGGGTCAACTCCAATGTAGATTGGGGATCTTCCTATGCCTAAAGTTACATTGTCTTTTTACACATAACTATTTCTCTCCAGTGTGCACTGTTAAATGTTGTTAAAGCTCTCAAACTGGGAAATACGTGTTTACTGACGATTCGTTACGCTACGTGCACCCCGAACAATATACGGTGCTGCCTGTGATACGGCATGCCGACGACGTAGACGGATACGCTCATCTGTTACAACCGGCAATGTAATAAATCGACCGGTAATGTAATAAATCGACCAGTAATATAATAAAAATTATGATGATAATCATAATGATCGTGATGCTGATGATATTAATAATGATGATGTAGAAGATGATTATGAGGGTGATAAACGATTATGATGATGATGATGATTAAGGGGTCATCTTAGTGACGATGATAATGATGATGATGATTATGACGATGATGATGATACAGATTATGATGATGATGATGATAATGATGGTGGTGATGAGGGTGATAAATTGTTATGATGATGATGAGGAAGAAGATGAAGACAACTAAGCGGTCTTAGTGATGATGATGATTATGACGACGATGATAAAGATTATGATAATAACGATGGTGATGATGAGGGTGATAAATGGTCATGATGATGATGAGGAAGAAGATGAAGACAATTAAGCGTGATGATGATGATGATGACGAAGATGATGACAATTAGGGTGATCATTATTACGATTATGAGGACGAAGACAATGACACCTTCAGCCTCATCATACTGCTCCTCCCCTTCATCGTCATCCTCATCTTCACCCTTATAATGGCTAGCTATGCTGACACCCACTCGACGTTCACAAACGTATGATTAAAATAGGCATCTCAGAAAAAGTGAGCCGCATGTTTTCTGGGAGGACATATGGAATGCCGTTCATATAACTTCCCAGGTAGCGCTAAGATAAACCCTTAATTATCTTCACCTTTCTCCTCCTATTCATCATCATCATCATTACCATTTATCATCTTCATCATCATCGTCATCATGAGCATCTTCATCGTTTTTATTACATTACCGGTCGAGTTATTACATTACCGGTCGATTGGTACAACCAGTAATGTAATAATCGACCGGTAATGTAATAAAAATGATGATGATAATTATTATGATGATGATGATGTTAATAATGATGATGTAGAAGGTGATGATGAGGGTGATAAACGATTATGATGATGATGACAATTAAAGGGCGATCTTTGTGACGATGATAATGATGATTATGACGATGATGATAATGATTATGATGATGATGATAATGATAATGATAATAACGATGGTGATGATGAGCGTGATGGTTACGATGATGAGAGGAAGAAGATTAAACAATTAGTGATGATGATGATGATGACGACGAAGATGATAACAATGAGGGTGATCATTATTACGATTATGAGGACGAAGACAATGACACCCTCAGCCTCATCATCCTACGCTTCCTCCTCATCGTCATCATCATCCCCATGTTCACCCTTATAATGGCTAGCCATGCTGACACCCACTCGACGTTCACAAACGTACGATTAACATAGAAATCTCAGAACGAGTGAGCCGCGTGTTTTCTGGAAGGACATATGGAATGCCGTTCATATCGTTCGGACCGACTCAGACAGAGAAAGAAGGGAGGTCATTAAAAAGGGTCACCTCAACACATGAAAGAGGTAATCTACACTCAAGTAAGGGATCATCTCAAACAATTATTTAAGGGATCATCATTTGATCAAATTAAGAGGTCATATCAAACAAGGTAGGAGAAATCTCAAAATGCACTGTGATATTATATTAGAAACTTAAGTTTAACCGCAAAAATAATAAAATAAGGGACCAGCTGAAACAAATAAGGGGTTATCTAAAAAAATAAAGTTAAGGGTAATTTCAGTCAACTAAAATGTTCGTCTAAACGAGGGCACCCACTTAATTTTTTAGGTGATCCCTTAATTTGTTGAGACGATCAGCTTGTTAACTTGTTAATTATTTTTACATATTTTGTGACTATCCGTTAACTTTTTTGAGAAGACCCATTCATTTTATGAGATGTCCCCTTAATTTATTTAACTTTTTCGATCACTTGACTTGATGACCCCATAATGTTTTGAGATGATCAGCTAGTTTATTATTAAATGACCCTTAATAAGACCTTTTAAACTTATCCTATAACTTGTGTTTGATAAAATCCCTTAATTTTTTTAATATTTAAAAATACTTTGGGTGCCCTTTAATCGTTTAGATAAACATTTTATTTGACTGAATTTACCCTTAACTTAATTTTTTTAGGTAACCCGTTAATTGTTTCATCCGGTCCCTTATTTTATTATTTTTATGGTTAAGCTTAAGTTTCTAATATAATATCACATTGCATTTTGAGATTTTCCCTAACTTGTTTAATATGACCACTTAATTTGATCAAATGATGATAAGTTATTATTCGTACGTTTGTGAACGTCGAATGGGTGTCAGCATGGCCAGCCGTTATAAAGGTGAACATAAGGATGATGATGACAATGAGGAGGAGGAGCAGGATGATGAGGCCGATGATGTCGTTGTCTTCATCCTCATTATCGTAATAATGATCACTCTCATTGTCATCATCTTCGTCATCGTCATCATCATCACTAAGACCGCTTAATTGTTTGCATCTTCTTCCTCATCATCATCATAACCATTTATCACCCTCATCATCACCATCGTTATCATCATCATTACCATCATCATCATCTGTATCATCATCATCATCGTCATAATCATCATCATCATCACTAAGACCGCTTAATTGTCTTTAACGTCTTCCTCATCATCATAACCATTTATCACCCTCATCATTACCATTGTTATCATCATCATCATTATCATCATCATCATCATCGTCATAATCATCATCAACATTATCATCGTCACAAAGATGACCCCTTAAATGTCATCATCATCATAATCGTTTATCACCCTCATCATCACCTTCTGCATCATCTGTATTAACATCATCATCATCATCACCATCATAATGATTATCATCATCATTTTTATTACATTACCGGTCCATTATTACATTACTGGTTGTAACACTCGTCTCCCACTAACACGAACCCCAACACTGAACTGAACCGCTCCTATGAGAATTTTCATTGTCTCTCTCCGCCTGTATCTCTCTGTGTCTATGTACGTGCGTGCGTGCGTGCGTGCGTGCGTGCGTGCGTGCGTGCGTGCGTGCGTTCGTGCTCTCCATCTCCCTCTCAAAGGTGAGCACATATCAGCTTCGTATTTTCGTGTACGTTTCATTCATACCAAGCCTTCTTTGTCCAACCGGATTCAAGAAGCGTGTTTTCTTCGTGCTTGGGCAAGTTAGATGATATCACCGGATGAAGTGCTAATTGTCGCTAATGACAACTGTACCGTCAGTGTTGACCACGCAAGTAGTTGTTGAGAGGCGTTTACTTGCAACGACAGTCTGACATCAAGCGTAGGTGTGGGGTGTGGCAGGGAATGTGAGGCGGGAGGTTGGTCCTGAACATTGGTGGGAGGTGGGGTGGGTTGGGTGGCATGAAAATAGGTGGGAGTTGGCATTGGTGGGAGGTGGGATGTGGACTATCAAACAGGAGATATGATGTGTATAGCTGTCTCTCACCCTCTCGCCCCTCCCCCTCCTCCATACACACACCTCCACACACACACCCACGCACGCACGCACGCACGCACGCACGCACGCATACACACACACATATATTGCCCCCTTTCCCCTAAAACTGAGGGTCATGCTGACAAATGTCCAATGGGGATTGTAAATGGTGTTAACTAGGTTTAATAGCAAGTAACGCTATCTGACTAATGATTCATTGTATTATTTATGGTTTCCACCCTGTATGGTGTTGTTTCCACCCTGTATGGTGTTATTACTGTCACGGAACGACACACGCCAGGAGGGGTTCCCTCTGTTACTAGCAGTATCCCGAAAGAATGACACACGCCAGGAGGGCTTTCCTCTATCACTAGCAGTATCCCGAAAGAATGACACACGCCAGGAGGGGTTTCCTCTATCACTAGCAGTATCCCGAAAGAATGACACATGCCAGGAGGGGTTCCCTCTGTTACTAGCAGTATCCCGAAAGAATGACACACGCCAGGAGGGGTTTCCTCTATCACTAGCAGTATCCCGAAAGAATGACACACGCCAGGAGGGGTTCCCTCTGTTACTAGCAGTATCCCGAAAGAATAACACATCGATGGCGGCGATGCTTCTTGCTGAACACTTTATTCTGCCTTGCCGAAGACCCACAGGCAGAGCACTGCACATCAATAACACAAGGCGTGCTGTCGGTGACGGCGATCTGGTGTTTTCACTACTTGATATAATAATAAGGATATAACCTTGTTTTGCTCTCTCGCAAACCGTTCTCAAACAGCATTCAAAATCTCCCGCATTCACCCATCCCTCTTAATCGTGATGTGAGGTATTTCTACACCTGATTAAACCGCATACAGGCAGTAATTAACAGCAATCAGCACTAACTCTGAGGGTGCTACACCAGTCCTACTGAGTTACTGAAACTCCATACATACTATAACAATTTAGAAAGAAGAGAGTTTAGATACCAATGAAGACAGGATTATATTCTCAGCGCCGGTAAATTTTAGGTAAGTCGGCCGTCCCAACCACAGCGACGCCAACCACAGCGACGCCTAGCAGCCAATTCAACAACTGAAACAGTGGTCGCTGGTTGGTCAAAAGGTTGCACCACCAGAGAACTATACAGATCATTAATGATTATTGAATGTAGGGCACAGTAATTTTAGATATGTGTAATTAAAAAAAATCATATCATCTGACATGACTGCATTTGAGCAGACACATTGGCAAGTTTGCTGGAAGAACATGTTAGCAGTGTAACCGTGGATGTTTAGATGATTTCAATAGGCGGAAGAATTTTTGGCAATTTTTTCGCCACAATTAAGGCACGTGTGCGTAGTAATTTCTGCAGAAATTGGTAAACATTGACGGCTATGGCACGTTCAGCCATTTAAAAAAAAGTTAGAAATATGTGATTTTGACAAAACTCGACCAGCATGTCAATGAGATGATGACAACGGCAGGAAAGAAGTTTCAGAATTTTTGATGGTCCCGTTTTCTTATAATCGTGCAAAACGTTAACATGGTCGCTTACGGGAAACGTAACAGTAGGCTGAACCCTGATCTGCCAGTGCGTTCGAATAAAGGCGCCATCTGGTGATCGTAAGTTGTAAGATCTAGAAACGCCGACAGAGGGCGAAAATGCGTTTATCGCAAGTTTCGCGCGACGAGGCCGATAATGCTGTGGTGAAACCTTGTTTATGCACTTGAGTATTTAAATATTTCTGTTTTAAAAGAAATATTTACTTAACATAGGTAACTACATGACGTTGAATTCACTGGAATTGCATACGTGTGTTGTTTTTTCTTGCTAGACATCACTGTGTCTGTTTTGTGCTTATTATCGCTCAATCGAGTTGTGGCAGGCTTACCTGTATCCGCGCGGGTACCCATCTGCGAGGCCACGGTTGGTGTGTTTCTGACGAGATGGTAAATACCGCTGTTGATACTGTGGTATTAGCCGTCTCGTCAGAAATGCCATTCTGACATCTAAAGCGTCAGAAAACCTCAAGCTCAGAAATACCTATCTGACGTCAGAAACCGTCAGAAACTAAAAAGACGTGCCATTTTATTTAATGTGTAGACTAATCTAAAATCATTACATATTGCATTATTATCCAGTCACCATTCATCAAAGTCAATCACCATACAGTTTTTTTATCTGGCTGTTGCTGTTGTGTAGTCGAAGAGAATGCTCGGCAGAAACGTACGCTTATTCATGAACAAAAACACCATAAACAGAGCAATAAACATGTATTTCATGGAGCATTCTTATATGTATATCAGAGTAAAGTTACATGACAATAACCATGTAAAAGTGTGAAATTATTACCTTTTCGTCAGAATGCATGTGCTTGACAAAATTTGTATATAACTGGATGTTGTATGAGCGAGATTTGCTGGCCACAGAGTTACATCATTAATCATTCTACACGAAATCGTATTTGACCATGTGACCCAAAGGCAATATGATGTGCACAGTATGACGGCTATTTATGAAATCTTTTCTATGTGACCGAAAAATGTACTCATAAATAATTATTTGAAGCACATTTCTTCTGTTTCTTGATGCCCAATTGTTGGTTGTATGTCACTGAATACACATGTGAAACGGTTAATGCGTATCGGTTTTAAAACTTAAGTTATTAGTTCCGTAGCCATTTGGCTATGGAAAGCCCAAATCCATGCCTAGAATAATCACGGCTAAGATCTCCACCCCAAAGCTCAAGAGTGGGGCAGACGACTATGTCTAGTGTCACACATAATTGTGGCACTGTGGTTTTACTTTTAAAACAACAGGACAGGGGAAAGCATGCAGGAAACTGACTGGGATGTAAGTGCAGCAGTACCATTGGAGAGAACATCAATGAACGGGCATCAGTGACAATTGGGAAGGCAATAAAAGGATAGCCAAGGATTTCTTTGTGGAACTCTTGGAGTTAAGATTAAGCTTTACAAATGTAGTTGCAAGCTGGATTGGCCAGGTTAACAAGATTTAACAAGAATGCCATCCAAAACAACAAGTTCCTGATGGCAAGTGGACAAGGAAGCCATTGTCTTACCGGGAGTCCAGCAATTTTCTCATCTATGTGTAGCCCGCCCTTATCAGATATGTCATGTTCTATTTTTAAACATGTTCACACTACTAGCATTAACACAATCATTTGGCAGTTTATTCCATTCATTTATCACCCTCTGTGAGAAAGAGTACTTTCTCATGTCCAACCTACACTGTTCCTTAACTAATGCTGCTTTGTGTCCTCTGGTTCTACTGCCTTCTTTAAGTTTGTAGAACATATTCCTGTCAACATCCTCATAACCATTCATTATTTTAAACACTTCTGTTTGGTCTCCTCTTAGTCTCCTGGTCTCTAGTGTTGTCAAACCACATTGTAATAAACGACTTTCGTAACTAAGGTCTCTCAATTCTAAGATAATTTATGTTGCTCTTGTATACAATATTCCAAATGTGGTCTAACTATTGCTTTGTACAGGGGTACAATTAGCTGTTTATCCTTATACGTGATAGTTCTCCTAATTAGCCCTAGAATTTGATTTCCTTTCGAAGCAGCAATCCCACATTGCTCTGAAACTTTCATGTCAGCACTAAATGTTACTCCTAATTCCTTTTCTTGTGTGGTTCTACCTAGTACAGCATCCCCCATTGTATATTCTTTGTCCATGCTTCCATGTCCTATGTGTATGCATTTACACTTCCCAAAATTGAATAACATTTGCCATTTTCTGACCATTTAACTAATTTATCTAGATCAACCAAACATTGTTTATCTGTATCATTAGTAATCTTCTGTGTGTAAGTCACTTTTCTATCCAATTGATTACATCATTATCTATACCATGGGCTTTTAGTTTAGGTAAGTCTTTCATGTGGCACTTTATTGAATTTATTCCAAAAAACATAATATATTGGTTAGACATGACCTTGCTTTTAGGAACCTGTGTTTTAAAAGGAATTCCACCATGTGGTCTCTAATTAATCTTTCAAGTAATTTACATACAACTGATGTTGAACTGACTGGTCTGGCTTCTTCCTCAATCCCTTCTTATATAGTGGCATAATGTTTGCTTCTTTCCATTCTGTAGGAACTATTCCTTCTTCTAGTGACAAGTTAAACAATTTTGCAAGTGGTGTACTAATTTACTCAATATTTTCCTTAAGCAGTTTTGGTGGTATCCCATCAACTCCAGGTGATTTATTATCTTTCATCTTCTTAATTTTCTTTGCTATAATTTCAGGAGTTACAATTAACTGCCCGAAATGTTCTGATTTATCGCCCTCAAATTTAGTAACTGGAACTGGAAGTGAGCTGATGTCTTCTGTGGTAAAAAAACTGAGCTGAAATACTCACTCAAGACCTCTGCCATTTGAAACCCGTCTGAAATGATGTTTACGCTGTTGTTTTCCAGTGGTCCGACCTTATCTCGAACTGTCTACTCCTTGCATAAGCATAGAAACTCTTGCTGTCATTTTTATATTACCTGCCAATTTCTGGTTCTTTTGGATTTTCTCATTTCATTTGTAGGTTAAGTGCCTCTTTGTAGTTTGTGTAGTCTTCTACATTTCCAGTGTGCTTATATATCCCCCCACAGCATCTGTTTGTGAGCAATTGTTCTAATAGCCTCTTTATACAGGTGGTTCTTCCTGGACCTTTTCCCTTGTTTTCTTAATGGAACACATTTCTCAGTAATGCCCTCAACCTCATATTTTAAACAAGTCCAGCATTCTGTTGCCATCTTGTTCTTCAGCAAGTTATTCCAATCAGCATTTGCTAGATATGTTCTCATATCTTTATATTTGTCTTTGTTGAAGTTCCTCCTCCATTGTTATATAATATGTAGTCCCTGTTTTTACTTTTATATTAAAATGGATTTGGTTATGGTCACTTGAACCCAAAGGTTCGTGTACTTTAACATTGTCAACTAATTCATTTTGAGAAGACAAAATTAAATCTAACACATTCCCACCTCTGATTGGTTCCAAGACATGTTGAGTTAGGAAACAATCCTGTGTTAGAAGTAGAAACTGGTGGTCGTCACCCTCAGCACTCTCTAGTGATTCCCATTATACATGGCCATGGTTAAAATTACCCATTATAACACATTCCCCCTTGCTCACCTCCCTTATTGCCTTTTGTAATTTTACATCTTCCTCTTGTCCTATGTTAGGACCACGATAAACTACTATTGTTAATGTTGAGTTCTTGGTAACTGTGTTATACCAGATTGCTTCCTCACAATCTGCTTCACTTTTCAGTGTTATTTAATATGCTTGGATAGATTCTATAATATATAAAATTACTCCACCTCCCCTTCTTTCTCGTCTATGCTTCCTAAATATTATAGTAGTTAAAAGCTCCCATTGTTGCAATTTCATTATGCAGGCTCAACATCAAAGAAGATTTCACCTCAATTCCAGGCTATTGTACTATAGATATATTATATATTAACAGTTTCTGACGTCAGAAACTAGTTTCTGACAATGTCCCATCAGAAATAACTTCAGAAACCCAACCTTGGCTATAGCTACACTGGCTGTAATCTGAAGTTCTGACTAATGTAGGAGCAATTCATGTTTTAGCTGTTCATAAAATATGATTTATTTGTAGCAAATCGGTAGCATTATATTGAATGAAATTACTATTTGCTTGTGTTGTAAAATTATTCCAATTTGATTGGCAGCCTCTGTCACCGGGAGATTGTGTGAGCGATGGAGGAAGACGAAGGGGTGGGTTATGTGCGGCGGACCAAGGCAATCCACTATGGCAGTCTGGAGGAGCAGGAGAGACTGCGCTCCACGATTGGTCGCTCGTCTGCTGGTGCAGACATCCAGGCCGGCATAGCTGCTGGTAACATCAACATTGCTGAAGGTTTGTATCTCACCAGCTTCTCAGTGATAATTTGATGTAGCTGTCTTGACAAACCAAGGTTTGTATCTCACCAGCTTCTCAGTGATAATCTGATGTAGCTGTCTTGACAAACCAAGGTTTTTATCACACCAGCTTCTCAGTGATAATCTGATGTAGCTGTCTTGACAAACCAAGGTTTGTATCTCACCAGCTTCTCAGTGATAATCTGATGTAGCTGTCTTGACAAACCAGGGTTTGTATCTCACCAGCTTCTCAGTGATAATCTGATGTAGCTGTCTTGGCAAACCAGGGTTTGTATCTCACCAGCTTCTCAGTGATAATCTGATGTAGCTGTTTTGACTAACCAAGGTTTGTATCTCACCAGCTTCTCATTGATAATCTGATGTAGCTGTCTTGACAAACCAAGGTTTGTATCTCACCAGCTTCTCATTGATAATCTGATGTAGCTGTCTTGACAAACCAAGGTTTGTATCTCACCAGCTTCTCATTGATAATCTGATGTAGCTGTCTTGACAAACCAAGGTTTGTATCTCACCAGCTTCTCAGTGATAATCTGATGTAGCTGTCTTGACACACCAATGTTTGTATCTCACCAGCTTCTCATTGATAATCTGATGTAGCTGTTTTGACAAACCAAGGTTTGTATCTCACCAGCTTCTCATTGATAATCTGATGTAGCTGTTTTGACAAACCAAGGTTTTATCTCACCAGCTTCGCAGTGATAATCTGATGTAGCTGTCTTGACAAACCAAGGTTTGTATCTCACCAGCTTCGCAGTGATAATCTGATGTAGCTGTCTTGACACACCAAGGTTGCCATGTTATTAATTATTGGTTGATCTTATAAATTTTTTATCAAAAACATTTCACTGAATAAATTTTACTAGTATTTGTAATGTATATTGAATACTGTTCAAGTCTTCATGTTGGTACAACTGTGTAACTACCTTGGCCCTTGGCACCACCACAGCCTGCTGGCTTTTCTTTCAAATGCTTTTAAATCAACAATTATTAAAAAGACCATTGACAGGCATTCAACACTGTCGCTGGTTCTTCCTCTCATTAGTTATTTAATTTATGTACAATCTCAATGTGTCTCAAGAGTATTTATGTACAATCTCAATGTGTCTCAAGAGTATTGATGTACAATCTCATTGTGTCTCAATGGTATTTATGTACAATCTCATTATGTCTCAACGGTATATCTCATTGTGTCTCAAGAGTATTTATGTAACTCTTGTTATCAATTCCTTATTTTCTTTTCTAGTGTATTTTTGTGTTCTTTGCTCATACATTTAGGAATATGCGTTTCCATAGATCTGGTAGCAAAGCTGAGTCCAGGACAGTCACTCACAGAATATCTAATACCAAAATAATATGGCAAATTTAAGATCATAGTGGAAGCTTGCCATTCTTGGCTGAGGTTCAACATGGACTATGTAATACTTCTGTAAGCTTTTTCAAGAATATGGGCCTAATTTCCTACTTTTTCTGTCTATTTTACACTGTATAATGTATAATTTGTTTTCTTCCCGTAGCGTTGTTGACCTAGCTCAGAAACTGTTGACATGGTCAGTTGTTTGTGTGGACAGGTGATGTCATGGACATAGACGAGGATGGCAGTGAAAGTCGACAGGAACTGCTGGAAGAATTTGAGCGTCGTAAGCGGGTATGTCTGTCCTAAAAGAAAGTGATCACAGAATAATGCCATTCCCCAAACATGTTCAACAGAAACCCTAAAATCGTGTTTAACAAGATTGCCATCCAAGGCAAAGCCCAGATGGCAAGTGGACAAGGAAGCCATTGGCTTATCAAGAGTCCAACAGTGTTCATCTACGTGTAACCCGCCCTCCTGCAATATGTATCAACTTGTTTTTAAACATATTCACACTGCTAGCAGTTACACAATCCATACACAATTTATTCCATTCATTTATAGTCCTCTGTGAGAATGAGTACTTCCTGATATCTGATCTACATTGATCCTTTACTAATTTCACCTCATGTCCTCTAGTTCTACTCTCTTTCTTTAGCAAGAAAAACATATTTCTATCAATAATTTTATACCCATTCAATATGTTAACCTCCTTGTCTCAAGAGTTGTTAAACCACATTCTTTCAGGCGTTCTTTATAACTAAGGCCTCTCAGTTATGGAATACTTTTAGTTGCTCTCCTCTGTATGCGTTCAAGCGTATCTATATCCTTCTTATGATATTGGCTCCAAGTATACATTATTCTAAATGAGGTGTTACTATTGCTTTATACATTACCTTTTTTCGTTGTATTTTATGTTTCTCCTAATCAACCCAAGAATTTGATTACCCTTTGAAGCTGCAATACCACACTGTTCTGAAACTTTCATATCAGCACTTATTGTTATTCCTAAGTCCTTTTCTTTTGCAGTAGTACCTAGAACAGTATCTCCCATATTATAGTTTATATCCAAGTTTCCATGTCCTGTATGTAGGCATTTACATTTCCCAAAATCTGCAGTTTTTCAGACCATTTAACTAATTTTTCTAAATTGTTTTGTAAATGTTGTTTATCACCATCAGTGTTAGCCATTCTAAACACTTTTGTGTCACCTGCAAATGTCAGTACGTTGCTAGTTATATTGTCATCCAAGTCATTGATATATATATTAAGAATAATAAAGGTCCTAATACTGATCCTTGTGATACCCCACACAAAATTTATTTCCAGTTTGAAATCTCTCCATCTACTACAACAGGCTGTCTTCTGTCAGTCAGCCATTGTTCTATCCAGTCAATTATGCCATCCCGATACCATGGGCTTTTAATTTAAGTAGTAATCTTTGATATGGCACTTACATCAATCCCTCATCTATCAACTTAGTGATTTCTTCCAAAAAAACAACACATTTGTTTAGCACGACCTTAGCTTTTAGGGATCCATGTTGAGATGAATTTTATAATTTATGCCTAACAAGGAAGTCCACCATATGGTCTACAATTAACCTTACTAATAATTTACAAATCACTGATGTTTAACTCACTGGTCTGTAATTCTCTTATGTATTTCTCAAACCCTTTTTAAATAATGGTATGATGTTTGCTTCTTTCCATTCAAAAGGAACAACGCCCTCTTTTAATGACAAGTTGAACACTCTTTCAAGTGGTATACTGATTTGTTCTACTGTTTGCATAAATAATTTTGGAGGAATTCCATCCATGTTATCATAAATGGTTTAGTTAAGCTGTTATAGTATGGCATTAGTAAACTATAACAGTCATTTAATGTGGCCATTATGAGGTGACTGAAGAAGGAGATAGATAGAGGGGTATGTGGGTTGTGACCAAGATACCTTGTTACACTCGGCTGCAATCTTAACTTGTTATATCACAATGCCTTTAGCTGTTCAGTGTGATTCTGTGACAAATAATGAATTGTTTTATTTAGTGTTAATGTCAAATGATGTTTTATCTGATGAAAAGTTTGTCTTCCCAGGCCAGGCAGATACAGGTGTCGACTGACGATGCTGAGGTGAAGGCTCAACTACGCGAATTTGGTGAACCAATATGTAAGTGAGCTCTGATAAACTACACATATTCAGCATGACATAATTAAGTGGCAGTGATGTCTGGGTGTTTTATTGCTTTCAGATTTGTAAGTTTGGTACAAGGTGGCAGGGCCTGTGCTGAAGTGAAGTCTCCGACAGAATGCCAGATGTTGAATGATGCCATGGTAGCACATATTTGTGTGGTGTGTGTTAGAGTAGTGGTTAGAGTAGTGGTTAGAGTAGTGGTTAGAGTAGTGGTTAGAGCGCTCCACTCTCAACAGAGAGAACCTAGGTTCAAATCCTCTTGCTGCCGTTTCAAAACTTTGGTGGCAATTTCGTTCACTCCCCATTGCCACAGTTCACTCAGCTGTATAAATGAGTACCTGGCTACAGACAGTGGTGGATATGTGAACGAATAGTCTTTCTGGAGTAATTACATCATGGCTGCAGCATAGTGAAGTGTAAAGCGCTTTGAACAGTCCCAGTTACTGGTTAACGCACTAATTAAGACAGACACATTTTTTTAAAGAATATGAACCCTCATTAGACAGTGCATTGTTACCCCACCCTGTCTGTTGCAGGTTTGTTTGGCGAGGGGCCTGTAGACCGCAGGGAGCGACTGAGACAACTAATGGCCATCCTAGGGGAAGACAGTCTCAAAAAGAAGAAGACAGAGGAAGCTGAGCAGAAGAAACTGGAGGAGGTGGGTTATATAGGTCATATAAGTCATAGGTTATATAAGTCATATAGGTCATATAAGTCATATAGGTTATATAGGTTATATAAGTCATGTAGGTTATATAGGTCATATAGGTTATATAGGTCATATAAGTCATATAGGTTATACCATGCTGAATGTTTGCTGGTCTGAAGCTTGCCTGTACAAATGGGGACTATAAGTAAGCGCGGCATGCAAATGCTGGACAGGGCAGAACACGTCTTCAATGCCTGTCCACTCTACAGCGCTATCATACACTGTTGCAAGATATAAATACACAGCAGGTTGGACCATGCTATCATACACTGTTGCAAGATATAAATACACAGCAGGTTGGACCTTGCTATCATACACTGTTGCAAGATATAAATACACAGCAGGTTGGACCATGCTATCATACACTGTTGCAAGATATAAATACACAGCAGGTTGGACCATGCTATCATACACTGTTGCAAGATATAAATACACAGCAGGTTGGACCTTGCTATCATACACTGTTGCAAGATATAAATACACAGCAGGTTGGACCTTGCTATCATACACTGTTGCAAGATATAAATACACAGCAGGTTGGACCATGCTATCATACACTGTTGCAAGATATAAATACACAGCAGGTTGGACCATGCTATCATACACTGTTGCAAGATATAAATACACAGCAGGTTGGACCATGCTATCATACACTGTTGCAAGATATAAATACACAGCAGGTTGGACCTTGCTATCATACACTGTTGCAAGATATAAATACACAGCGGGTTGGACCTTGCTATCATACACTGTTGCAAGATATAAATACACAGCGGGTTGGACCATGCTATCATACACTGTTGCAAGATATAAATACACAGCGGGTTGGACCATGCTATCATACACTGTTGCAAGATATAAATACACAGCGGGTTGGACCATGCTATCATACACTGTTGCAAGATATAAATACACAGCGGGTTGGACCTTGCTATCATACACTGTTGCAAGATATAAATACACAGCGGGTTGGACCATGCTATCATACACTGTTGCAAGATATAAATACACAGCGGGTTGGACCATGCTATCATACACTGTTGCAAGATATAAATACACAGCGGGTTGGACCTTGCTATCATACACTGTTGCAAGATATAAATACACAGCGGGTTGGACCATGCTATCATACACTGTTGCAAGATATAAATACACAGCGGGTTGGACCATGCTATCATACACTGTTGCAAGATATAAATACACAGCGGGTTGGACCATGCTATCATACACTGTTGCAAGATATAAATACACAGCGGGTTGGACCATGCTATCATACACTGTTGCAAGATATAAATACACAGCGGGTTGGACCATGCTATCATACACTGTTGCAAGATATAAATACACAGCGGGTTGGACCTTGCTATCATACACTGTTGCAAGATATAAATACACAGCGGGTTGGACCATGCTATCATACACTGTTGCAAGATATAAATACACAGCGGGTTGGACCAGGCTATCATACACTGTTGCAAGATATAAATACACAGCGGGTTGGACCAGGCTATCATACACTGTTGCAAGATATAAATACACAGCGGGTTGGACCATGCTATCATACACTGTTGCAAGATATAAATACACAGCGGGTTGGACCATGCTATCATACACTGTTGCAAGATATAAATACACAGCGGGTTGGACCATGCTATCATACACTGTTGCAAGATATAAATACACAGCGGGTTGGACCATGCTATCATACACTGTTGCAAGATATAAATACACAGCGGGTTGGACCATGCTATCATACACTGTTGCAAGATATAAATACACAGCGGGTTGGACCATGCTATCATACACTGTTGCAAGATATAAATACACAGCGGGTTGGACCATGCTATCATACACTGTTGCAAGATATAAATACACAGCGGGTTGGACCATGCTATCATACACTGTTGCAAGATATAAATACACAGCGGGTTGGACCAGGCTATCATACACTGTTGCAAGATATAAATACACAGCGGGTTGGACCAGGCTATCATACACTGTTGCAAGATATAAATACACAGCGGGTTGGACCAGGCTATCATACACTGTTGCAAGATATAAATACACAGCAGGTTGGACCAGACTCACTGTTGTAAGATGCTCAGACTTTTGAGGATTTAAACACTATGCGAGGTTGTACTGTTCTGATTGGTGTACGTCTTCTGCTATTATCACATTATCAGATCACTGGTGCTGTTGTACCTTCGTGTCTCAGTGTCAGTCTTGTGCTTATCTCACCTGTGTGTTACAGCAGGAGAACGTGACATGGTACCACGAGGGTCCTCCGTCTCTCCGCGACGCCAGGCTCGCCATTGCAAAGTACTCACTTCCTCGGTAAGCATCCTGTACTTGTATAGAAAGACAAAAAACTTGGTTTGTATGTAAGCCTCCTGTACTTGTGAAAAGAGAAAGTACTCACTTCCTCAGTGAGCATTCTGTACTTGTAAAGAAAAACAAAATACTTGCTTCCTCTGTAACCCTCCTGTACTTATAAAAAGATAAAGTACTCACTTCTTCAGTGAGCATTCTGTACTTATAAAGAAATACAAAATACTTGCTTCCTCAATGAGCATTCTGTACTTATAAGGAAAAACTAAATACTTGCTTCTTCTGTGAGCATTCTGTACTTATAAAGAAAGACAAAATACTTGCTTCTTCAGTGAGCAGTCTGTATTTATAAAGAAAGACAAAATACTTGCTTCTTCAGAGAGCATTCTGTACTTATAAAGAAAGACAAAATACTTGCTTCCTCATTGAGCATTCTGTACTTATAAAGAAAGACAAAATACTTGCTTCTTCAGAGAGCATTCTGTACTTATAAAGAAAGACAAAATACTTGCTTCTTCAGAGAGCATTCGGTACTTATAAAGAAAGACAAAATACTTGCTTCCTCAGAGAGCATTCGGTACTTATAAAGAAAGACAAAATACTTGCTTCTTCAGAGAGCATTCTGTACTTATAAAGAAAGACAAAATACTTGCTTACTCAATGAGCATTCTGTACTTATAGAGAAAGACAAAATACTTGCTTCCTCAGAGAGCATTCGGTACTTATAAAGAAAGACAAAATACTTGCTTCTTCAGAGAGCATTCTGTACTTATAAAGAAAGACAAAATACTTGCTTACTCAATGAGCATTCTGTACTTATAGAGAAAGACAAAATACTTGCTTCATCAATGAGCATTCTGTACTTATAGAGAAAGACAAAATACTTGCTTACTCAATGAGCATTCTGTACTTATAGAGAAAGACAAAATACTTGCTTCTTCAGAGAGCATTCTGTACTTATAAAGAAAGACAAAATACTTGCTTCCTCAGTGAGCATTCTGTACTTATAAAGAAAGACAAAATACTTGCTTCTTCAGAGAGCATTCTGTACTTATAAAGAAAGACAAAATACTTGCTTACTCAATGAGCATTCTGTACTTATAAAGAAAGACAAAATACTTGCTTACTCAATGAGCATTCTGTACTTATAAAGAAAGACAAAATACTTGCTTCATCAATGAGCATTCTGTACTTATAGAGAAAGACAAAATACTTGCTTCCTCAATGAGCATTCTGTACTTATAAAGAAAGACAAAATACTTGTTTCCTCAATGAGCATTCTGTACTTATAAAGAAAGACAAAATACTTGCTTCTTCAGAGAGCATTCGGTACTTATAAAGAAAGACAAAATACTTGCTTCCTCAGAGAGCATTCGGTACTTATAAAGAAAGACAAAATACTTGCTTCTTCAGAGAGCATTCTGTACTTATAAAGAAAGACAAAATACTTGCTTACTCAATGAGCATTCTGTACTTATAGAGAAAGACAAAATACTTGCTTCATCAATGAGCATTCTGTACTTATAAAGAAAGACAAAATACTTGCTTCATCAATGAGCATTCTGTACTTATAAAGAAAGACAAAATACTTGCTTCCTCAATGAGCATTCTGTACTTATAAAGAAAGACAAAATACTTGCTTACTCAATGAGCATTCTGTACTTATAGAGAAAGACAAAATACTTGCTTCTTCAGAGAGCATTCTGTACTTATAAAGAAAGACAAAATACTTGCTTACTCAATGAGCATTCTGTACTTATAAAGAAAGACAAAATACTTGCTTACTCAATGAGCATTCTGTACTTATAGAGAAAGACAAAATACTTGCTTCATCAATGAGCATTCTGTACTTATAGAGAAAGACAAAATACTTGCTTCCTCAATGAGCATTCTGTACTTATAAAGAAAGACAAAATACTTGTTTCCTCAATGAGCATTCTGTACTTATAAAGAAAGACAAAATACTTGCTTCTTCAGAGAGCATTCGGTACTTATAAAGAAAGACAAAATACTTGCTTCCTCAGAGAGCATTCTGTACTTATAAAGAAAGACAAAATACTTGCTTCTTCAGAGAGCATTCTGTACTTATAAAGAAAGACAAAATACTTGCTTACTCAATGAGCATTCTGTACTTTTAGAGAAAGACAAAATACTTGCTTCATCAATGAGCATTCTGTACTTATAAAGAAAGACAAAATACTTGCTTCATCAATGAGCATTCTGTACTTATAAAGAAAGACAAAATACTTGCTTCCTCAATGAGCATTCTGTACTTATAAAGAAAGACAAAATACTTGCTTACTCAATGAGCATTCTGTACTTATAAAGAAAGACAAAATAGTTGCTTCCTCAATGAGCATTCTGTACTTATAAAGAAAGACAAAATACTTTCTTCCTCAATGAGCATTCTGTACTTATAAAGAAAGACAAAATACTTGCTTCTTCAGAGAGCATTCGGTACTTATAAAGAAAGACAAAATACTTGCTTCTTCAGAGAGCATTCGGTACTTATAAAGAAAGACAAAATACTTGCTTACTCAATGAGCATTCTGTACTTATAGAGAAAGACAAAATACTTGCTTCATCAATGAGCATTCTGTACTTATAGAGAAAGACAAAATACTTGCTTCCTCAATGAGCATTCTGTACTTATAAAGAAAGACAAAATACTTGTTTCCTCAATGAGCATTCTGTACTTATAAAGAAAGACAAAATACTTGCTTCTTCAGAGAGCATTCGGTACTTATAAAGAAAGACAAAATACTTGCTTCCTCAGAGAGCATTCTGTACTTATAAAGAAAGACAAAATACTTGCTTCTTCAGAGAGCATTCTGTACTTATAAAGAAAGACAAAATACTTGCTTCTTCAGAGAGCATTCTGTACTTATAGAGAAAGACAAAATACTTGCTTCATCAATGAGCATTCTGTACTTATAAAGAAAGACAAAATACTTGCTTCATCAATGAGCATTCTGTACTTATAAAGAAAGACAAAATACTTGCTTCCTCAATGAGCATTCTGTACTTATAAAGAAAGACAAAATACTTGCTTCCTCAATGAGCATTCTGTACTTATAAAGAAAGACAAAATACTTGCTTACTCAATGAGCATTCTGTACTTATAAAGAAAGACAAAATACTTGATTCCTCAATGAGCATTCTGTACTTATAAAGAAAGACAAAATACTTGCTTCCACAGAGAGCATTCTGTACTTATAAAGAAAGACAAAATACATGCTTCCTATATACTTTAAATAGCTGCATTGTTGTTTTAATTATATTGACCTGTTATTTATTTTATTAACTGATTTTAATTTTACCTTTAACTGTTTGTTTAACTGGTTTTAACTTATTTTAATTGATCTGATTGTTGGTGCCTTTGAGCAGATTTTTCCCAATACATATGGTGAATTGTTGCCTTATGCACCAAATAGGGTGAGAAGAGGCTAAGCATGTTGATATATGGCACGTTATAAATGGATAATTTATAATTATTTATTACTTATGTGTTAAGAGCAAGGGAACGACTGGAGAATGCCAGGGAGGAGAAAGACATCACAGCCACCCAGCGCAACGCCAAGCGACAGGAAACATACAAAAAAGCCAGGGTAGGAGATAGCTATCATGTGATCATCAGACCAAACGAACATGCCATAAGACGCCAGTAGATACAGACAGGATGTTATAGTTTCTACTTTCAGCCTTCAGTTGCGTTGCTTGCCCTGTGTGTTCTATAATCAACCTACGTCAGTGTGATACGTAACACCCACTGCACTGACTTCTTGTAGTTCTTAAATTCTAATGTTGCTGGTGAGTAATTGGAAATTCAGAAAACTATTTTTCTTATTCATAGTCCCTTTGATTCACCATGCCAACAATATGCTATTCCATGAAAAATTACCCCGCTGGATAATACATAGAATACAATACAAACATCCCATATTGATACAAATCTGTATAACTGCTCAACAGTGATCAAAAAAGGTTCCTTTTTCAAATATGTATGGCTATATTTGGCTAACATTCCATCATGATAATTATGAAGCTTGAAGAAAGTTGTAAAAGATCATAAAGCTTAACTTAATTAAACATTGGGTTTATCTACATATGCTTTGCTTATAGGTGACAAATGTTCTTCTATCTAAATATATTGTAATGTGTCAGGTTTTCAATGTTTTCTAATTTTATAACATTGCATTTTGAAATAATTATTTATGACTAATTTGGAGGAATGAAAAACAAAATGTAAACTTTTAGATGTGTAATTGTTCTTTGGTTAAAACAGTAATGTCTGGAATTGTTTATATACTATTTACAATTATTACCATATTCGACCTATTAAGTGTACCGGGGGGTACATGCCCTAATTAGTGTACACCCCTTTTTTAATCAGCAAGATCTATAATTATTGTAATTTGAGTAGTTGGCACAACTTTTCAGTTGTTCTATGCTAGTCACCAAATAACACTACAAGTGTTAAACAGTTACTTACCTTACTGTCTAGAGAAAGAAATTTTGGTGTACTCTTATAAGAACAGATTCCTTGACATTTTTTAATGGCCCAATATTTTTTTTCAAGCATACTGTCTGCTTGTTAGGCCGAATACTTTTTAATTTAAATTAAGACTGGCTTGTGCATCAGTGACAATACTTGACATTTACATTGCAGGCTCTGACCATAGAGAGCAGTCAGATTGGTGACACACGACCGCTGTCGTTCTGTCAGTTCAGTCCCAGTGGAAAGATCCTGGCCACCAGTTCATGGTGAGTTTGTACTGAGTCAGTTCAGTCCCACCAGCTCATGGTGAGTTTGTACCGAATCAGTTCAGTCTGACCACCTCATGGTGAGTTTGTACCTAATCAGTTCAGTCCCACTAGCTCATGGTGAGTTTGTACCGAGTCAGTTAAGTCCCACTTGCTCATGGTGAGTTTGTACCGAATCAGTTCAGTCCCACTAGCTCATGGTGAGTTTGTACCAAATCAGTTCAGTCCAACTAGCTCATGGTGAGTTTGTACTGAGTCGTAGCTCATGGTGAGTTTGTAAACTGCGGTCCTGTGACCTAGTTATGTGTGTTGTATGAGTGGTCTGTGATCCTCTGACCTATTTCTATGTGTTATAGGAGTGGTCTGTGTAAGCTGTGGTCCTCTGACCTAGTCCTGTACGTTGTATGAGCGGTCTGTGTAAACTGTGGTTCTGTGTGTTGTAGGAGTGGTCTGTGTAAGCTGTGATCCTCTGACCTAGTTATTGTGTGTTGTAGGAGTGGTCTGTGTAAGCTGTGGTCCTCTGACCTAGTCCTGTACGTTGTATGAGCGGTCTGTGTAAACTGTGGTTCTGTGTGTTGTAGGAGTGGTCTGTGTAAGCTGTGATCCTCTGACCTAGTTATTGTGTGTTGTAGGAGTGGTCTGTTTAAGCTGTGGTCCTCTGACCTAGTTCTGTGTATTGTATGAGCGGTGTGTGTAAACTGTGGTTCTGTGTGTTGTAGGAGTGGTCTGTGTAAGCTGTGATCCTCTGACCTAGTTATTGTGTGTTGTAGGAGTGGTCTGTGTAAGCTGTGGTCCTCTGACCTAGTCCTGTACGTTGTATGAGTGGTCTGTGTAAACTGTGGTTCTGTGTGTTGTAGGAGTGATCTGTGTAAGCTGTGATCCTCTGACCTAGTTATTGTGTGTTGTAGGAGTGGTCTGTGTAAGCTGTGGTCCTCTGACCTAGTTCTGTTTACTGTAGGAGTGGTCTCTGTAGGCTTTGGTCCTCTGTATGTTGTAGGAGTGGTCTGTGTAAGCTGTGGTCCTCTGACCTAGTTATTGTGTGTTGTAGGGGTGGTCTATGTAAGCTGTGGTCCTCTGACATAGTTATGTGTGTTGTAGGAGCAGTCTGTGTAAACTGTGGTTCTGTGTGTTGTAGGAGTGGTCTGTGTAAGCTGTGGTCCACTGACCTAGTTCTGTGTATTGTAGGAGCGGTCTGTGTAAACTGTGGTTCTGTGTGTTGTAGGAGTGGTCTGTTTAAGCTGTGGTCCTCTGACCTAGTTCTGTGTATTGTAGGAGCGGTCTGTGTACACTGTGGTTCTGTGTGTTGTAGGAGTGGTCTGTTTAAGCTGTGGTCCTCTGACCTAGTTATTGTGTGTTGTAGGGGTGGTCTATGTAAGCTGTGGTCCTCTGACCTAGTTCTGTGTATTGTAGGACCGGTCTGTGTAAACTGTGGTTATGTGTGTTGTAGGAGTAGTCTGTTTAAGCTGTGGTCCTCTGACCTAGTTATGTGTGTTGTAGGAGTGGTCTGTGTAAACTGTGGTCTGTGCCGGACTGCAAAGAACTAGCAACACTCCGAGGTATGATTTCTTAGTGTCTTTGCACATACTGTACTGTTCCCTATAGATGCGCAGTGCGCAAGTGCGAAGGCTTGGGTGCGTGTCTAATAGTTTTAAAACATGGTCCGGATCATGATCTGCTGCTATGGGTGAAATCAGCCTCTGAATCAGACTGGTAGCTAATTCACAGTGTGACACCACTGTGAATTATGTGAAGAATGCCTCTAGGGAATGAATCGGGAACCATGTCATTGATCACCGATCTATTTCATAACTAGGTGTTGCATTGTTTGTTTTGCACTGCCATCTATAATCACATTTCGCTGGCTATAATCACGTTTTGCCAGTGCTGCGAAAATATTAACTTAGAGATGAGCAGCCGAACAGTTATTGTTGTGAGTTTCACCTTTCCGAAGACAAAGCCAGCATCGGCGAAACGCGATTATAGCCGGCAGTGCATGTATTTTGTCCAATCTATGTGTTCTTTGAATTGTTTTGATGATGCTAAATAAACTTAATGGAAGCCTACAGTGAGGTGTTGCGTTGTTTGCGTAATGTAATAAAAATAAGTATATTTGTCAAGCACCTTAAATCTAGACAAAAGAAGAACTGTGAGATACATAAAATACATAAGTGCTAAGACTGATTAGTTAAACAGATGATAGTAAAATAAAATTTTTTAAAAGCGTGGCACATCTATAACTAGAGACGCTATATTGTAGTGTATATAAATGGATATGTAAATTAGCTGAATAAGTAGTGATAAAACTGTTAAAACATGACATAATATGGTCGTCATAAGAAATGTAAGAATTAGTTAGTTAGATAAAGAAAAAACTTTGTGATGCATAATGTTCGAATTGAAGCTCTTGGCTATTCGTTATATGCCACACAAAACAGGTGAATTTTAAAAGTCGCTTGAGTGTGTCTAGCGATGTGGCTGTCTTTAACTCGAATGGAAGATTGTTCCACATCCGTGGGGCCAAAACTGAGAATGCTCGGTCGCCGTATCTACTGGCTGGTAGATGGCGGCACACACAGGTCGTTGTTGTTGGTGGAATGTAACACACGCGCAGGTCGGTATGCATTGAGCATGTCGGTGATGTTCGAAGGTGCGATGTCATGTTGTGCTCGGAACAATAGCTGCAGTATTTTATACTCAATTCGCTGCTTCACAGGGAGCCAGAGAAGCTTCATTAGCACCGGGGTGGTGTGCTCTCGTCTACTGCAGCGGACGACCAGTCGAGCTGCTGAGTTTTGCACTCTGCCGTTTGGTGATAAGGAAGTCAGAAATGCCAAACAGGAAAGCATTCGCTTAGTCGAATCTTGCAATCACCAAGGAGTGTATTATTTGAAGCACAGCTTTCTCCGTCAGACACGACCGGATAGAAGCAATGCAGGTGATAGTATGCGGTACAGCATATGTGTTGCACGTGACACACCATTGACATTTCAGCATCAAATGCAATGTCGATGTTGTAAGCGCTGGGCCTGGGGATGATGCAAAAGTCTCTGATCTTGATCATAGTGATGTTGTGTTTCTTTTGATTGTTGCATGACACTAGGAGGAGCACGACCGTTTTGTCGTCGTTAGCTTTGAGTAGATTAGCATTCATTGACATGTGGATGTCGTTGACGCATTGTTCGATTCTGCGCAACGATAACAGTCTGTTTCTCGACAAGTTCTGACAGAACAGTGTTGTGTTCATCAACAAGTTCAGCTGCTTTAGTAGCAGTAGACACTGAGGCCAGTGTCGACAATGCAATGTTATTGCGAAATACTGCCTTTAGGATGCTCGTGTATTTCCGAAACGTGATCGATTTCCTTGGAATGCTCAAATCATGTAGACAACACACTCGATCCAGACATGATCGGAGAGAAGCGACGAAGTTCTTGTGGAAACAATGCTGTGGTTCTCTGCCCATGTGAGGACCAGGTCGATGGTATGACCGTCGCTGATGACACTGTCCTCAAAATGCTTGTCTGCTAACAATATCAAACTGCATAAAAATGTAACTATAAATTAATTCTTTTGTATAAGTTCATCCTCTCAGCATCATTTTTAATCCAGTTATTTAATTTTGCAGTTTGCGTTCCAAATCCTGTCTTTGGTCTGTTAATAGTTTTCTGAGTACTGTAATCACAGATGTTGCTCTGCTCTTTATCCCTGAAGTCCGGGGTGAGGGGTGAGGCTGTCAGTTTTTGTTTTCCTTCCTCCATCACTGATCCTGTTTCACTGCCGTCACTGCCACCCGTCGCCTCTCCTCCCTATCCCTCTATCCACCCATCTCCCCTCCTCCCTATCCCTCTATCCACCCATCTCCCCTCCTCCCTATCCCTCTATCCACCCATCTCCCCTCCTCCCTATCCCTCTATCCACCCGTCGCCTCTCCTCCCTATCCCTCTATCCACCCATCTCCCCTCCTCCCTATCCCTCTATCCACCCATCTCCCCTCCTCCCTATCCCTCTATCCACCCATCTCCCCTCCTCCCTATCCCTCTATCCACCCATCTCCCCTCCTCCCTATCCCTCTATCCACCATTCTCTGCTCCTCCCTGTCACTCTATCCACCCATCTTCCCTCTTCCCTATCCCTCTGTTCACCCATCTCCCTCCTCCCTATCCCCCTATCCACCCATCTCCCCTCCTCCCTATCCCTCTATTCACCCATCTCCCCTCCTCCCTATCCCCCTATCCACCCATCTCCCCTCCTCCCTATCCCTCTATTCACCCATCTCCCCTCCTCCCTATCCCTCTATTCACCCATCTCCCCTCCTCGCTATCCCTCTATTCACCCGTCTCACCTCCTCCCTATCCCTCTATCCACCGGTCTCTCCTTGCTATCCCTCTATCTTCACATAGTCCTCCCTACTCAGTCTTCTCCTTCTACCCTCCACACTGAGTGCATCCTCTCTCTCTGTCAACCGTTCCCTTCCATTCTTCCCACCCACTGCTGTGAATAATTTCTATATATATATATGCCTAAGCTCTGACTTCAGTAGCAACAAGTAATAACATTGGACATTTACTGTTGACGTTTTGACTGAACATTCTGCCACCAGGTCACAACGTCAATGTTGGCTGCATCGTGTTTCACCCCCAAGCAACCCTGACCCTGGAAGATTCGTCGTGTTGTTTGGCATCCTGTTCACAAGATGGATGCGTCAAGCTGTGGAGTCTTGACAGGTGTTACATCAACCAAGTCGGAGGCACCTGCTTCAAGGCTACTTGTGTTTAATGTCTCACTTTTTATGTTTTACATCCCTTTTATTCCTGCTATCATAATATTTATTATTTTTTGTATTTTTTATTCTTTAACAACCTTGAGTCTTTTTATTAGTTAAAATTTTCAGTATTGAATTGTAATTCTTAGTAGCTATATTAATCAATATCTATTATTATATGCAAATGAGTCAATTTGTTTGTCTATCAATCACTTCTTTGACAGTTACTGACATCAGCACTGTTGCTTAATGAGTGTGTGCTGTCCATAATCACCTCATTTTATTGTGAGTAAACAAACAATGTTGACATCTCAGTCCCTCTGGAAATAAAAATCACTTAAACAATTGTTGCTCTATTTAATATATGTAATGTATAATATATGTGACACGTTGTTTGCAAATTTGGCAATAAAATTCATGGTGCATAAATCCTCTGTTTCTAGTGATGAACCGATTGCAGACATAGAGGGTCACGCCCCCTACAGGGTGTCACGGTTGGCGTATCACCCCTCGGGCCGATTCCTGGGCACCTGCTGGTAAGTGGCATCTGTAGTCTTCACTGGCCAGTGTCTGCAATACTGCCATCTTACAGCAATCATATGTAAAATGATAGTTATATATATATATATATATATATATATATATATATATATATATATATATATATATATATATCAACATGAATACAAATATATATATGCACACATATATGTACACATGCACTTGCACACACAATCACGCGCACACACGCATACACACACAATAAGTGACACTTCTTTAGTAGAGAATACAGAAATCCTCAGGAAACTGATCTAGGCGGCATGAAACTGATCTAGGCGGCATGAAACTGATCTAGGCGGCATGAAACTGATCTAGGCAGCATGAAACTGTTCTAAGCAGCATGAAACTGATCTAAACAGCATGAAATTGATCTAAGCAGCATGAATCTGATCTAAACAGCATGAAACTGATCTAAACAGCATGAAACTGATCTAAACAGCATGAAACTGATCTAGGTGGCATGAAACTGTTCTAAGCAGCATGAAACTGGTCTAAACAGCATGAAATTGATCTAAGCAGCATGAATCTGATCTAAACAGCATGAAACTGATCTAAACAGCATGAAACTGATCTAAACAGCATGAAACTGATCTAGGCAGCATGAATCTGATCTAAGCAGCATGAAACTGATCTAAGCAGCATGAAACTGATCTAAGCAGCATGAAACTGATCTAGGCAGCATGAAACTGATCTAAGCAGCATGAAACTGATCTAAACAGCATGAAACTGATCTAAGCAGCATGAAACTGATCTAAACAGCATGAAACTGATCTAAGCAGCATGAAACTGATCTAAGCAGCATGAAACTTATCTAAGCAGCATGAAACTGATCTAAACAGCATGAAACTGATCTAAGCAGCATGAAACTGATCTAAGCAGCATGAAACTGATCTAAGCAGCATGAAACTGATCTAAGCAGCATGAAACTGATCTAAGCAGCATGAAACTGATCTAAGCAGCATGAAACTGATCTAAGCAGCATGAAACTGATCATGATCTAAACAGCATGAAACTGATCTAAACAGCATGAAACTGATCTAAGCAGCATGAAACTGATCTAAGCAGCATGAAACTGATCTAAGCAGCATGAAACTGATCTAAACAGCATGAAACTGATCTAAACAGCATGAAACTGATCTAAGCAGCATGAAACTTATCTAAGCAGCATGAAACTGATCTAAGCAGCATGAAACTGATCTAAGCAGCATGAAACTTATCTAAGCAGCATGAAACTGATCTAAGCAGCATGAAACTTATCTAAGCAGCATGAAACTGATCTAAACAGCATGAAACTGATCTAAGCAGCATGAAACTGATCTAAACAGCATGAAACTGATCTAAACAGCATGAAACTGATCTAAGCAGCATGAAACTGATCTAAGCAGCATGAAACTGATCTAAACAGCATGAAACTGATCTAAACAGCATGAAACTGATCTAAGCAGCAAGTCAAAACCAAACTGTTAGGCAATCTCTGTAATCTGTGAAGCAGGTCATCTCCATGTGACATTGTTGCTAGTGTAGACAAGGTCATGTTACTGTGTGATGTGACTGTGTTGTTGTGTTGTAGTTTTGACCACTCGTGGCGCCTATGGGATCTGGAGGCATGTGAGGAGATTCTTCATCAGGAGGGCCACTCGAAGCCTGTGTATGACATCGCCTTCCAGACAGATGGCGCTCTTAGTGCTACTGCGTGAGTACATCTGCTCTCGGAGTACATCCTCTTCAAGTACTTTCTCTTTTCGAACCATGAAGCAAGTCTCATTTCTAAACTGTCCGCCTATGTCTTTTGATAGAATAATTTGTATGTATAGAAGCGTGCACGTATGTTATTTGCATACATGTTATTCACATGTTATTCACATGTTATTCACATGCTAACATATTGTCTTTGGAAGTACCTCAGTGCTGCATCCTTAATGTGTAAATATCCCCTAATTAAAACAGTGGTTTGGACGCATGAGAAAAAGTAGCCATCCAGTCAAAGACGTGTTCAGAGGCGTGCTGGAAGGTAAGCAGAGGAACACCACAAAGAACTGAACTGAACATGAAAGTGAAAGGTCGGGCACAGTGGAAAACATGCAATGAGCGACGTGTTCAGTACAAGTAGAAAACACGTTTGGCAATAAATACTGAGATTTGCATTCCCTGCCATATCGTACATGCTGTGCGTTTCAGTGGACTTGATGTGTTTGGCCATGGGTGTTTCAGGGCCTTGATGTGTTTGGCCGTGTGTTTCAGAGGACTTGATGCGTTTGGTCGTGTGTGTTTCAGGGGACTTGATGCGTTTGGTCGTGTGTGTTTCAGGGGACTTGATGCGTTTGGTTGCGTGTTTCAGGGGACTTGATTAGTTTGGATGCGTGTTTCAGGGGACTTGATTTGTTTGGTCGTGTGTTTCAGGGGACTTGATTTGTTTGGTCGCGTGTGTTTCAGGGGCCTTGATTTGTTTGGTCACGTGCGTTTCAGGGGCCTTGATGTGTTTGGTCGCGTGTGTTTCAGGGGACTTGATGCGTTTGGTCGTGTGTGTTTCAGGGGACTTGATGCGTTTGGTTGCGTGTGTTTCAGGGGACTTGATTAGTTTGGTTGCGTGTTTCAGGGGACTTGATTTGTTTGGTCGTGTGTTTCAGGGGACTTGATTTGTTTGGTCGCGTGTGTTTCAGGGGACTTGATTTGTTTGGTTGCGTGTGTTTCAGGGGACTTGATTTGTTTGGTCGCGTGTGTTTCAGGGGACTTGATTTGTTTGGTCGTGTGTGTTTCAGGGGACTTGATTTGTTTGGTTGCGTGTGTTTCAGGGGACTTGATTTGTTTGGTCGCGTGTGTTTCAGGGGACTTGATTTGTTTGGTCGTGTGTTTCAGGGGACTTGATTTGTTTGGTTGCGTGTGTTTCAGGGGACTTGATTTGTTTGGTCGCGTGTGTTTCAGAGGACTTGATTTGTTTGGTTGCGTGTGTTTCAGGGGACTTGATTTGTTTGGTCGCGTGTGTTTCAGGGGCCTTGATGTGTTTGGTCGCGTGTGTTTCAGGGGACTTGATTTGTTTGGTCGTGTGTTTCAGGGGACTTGATTTGTTTGGTCGCGTGTGTTTCAGGGGACTTGATTAGTTTGGTTGCGTGTGTTTCAGGGGACTTGATTTGTTTGGTCGTGTGTTTCAGGCGACTTGATTTGTTTGGTCGCGTGTGTTTCAGGGGACGTGATTTGTTTGGTTGCGTGTGTTTCAGGGGACTTGATTTGTTTGGTCGCGTGTGTTTCAGGGGACTTGATTTGTTTGGTCGCATGTGTTTCAGGGGACTTGATTTGTTTGGTTGCATGTGTTTCAGGGGACTTGATTTGTTTGGTCGCGTGTGTTTCAGGGGACTTGATTTGTTTGGTCGTGTGTGTTTCAGGGGACTTGATTTGTTTGGTTGCGTGTGTTTCAGGGGACTTGATTTGTTTGGTCGCGTGTGTTTCAGGGGACTTGATTTGTTTGGTTGCGTGTGTTTCAGGGGCCTTGATGTGTTTGGTCGCGTGTGTTTCAGGGGCCTTGATGTGTTTGGTTGCGTGTGTTTCAGGGGACTTGATGCGTTTGGTCGAGTGTGGGATCTGCGGACCGGCCGCTGCATCATGTTCATGGAGGGCCACCTCAAGTCTCTGCTCGCCATCGACTTCTCACCTGATGGGTCTGTCACATTCGTCCACGTGTACATATGCGCAGTCACATTCACCCATGTGTACATACCCTCAGTCACATTCAACCATGCGTACATACACTCAGTCACATTCAACCATGCGTACATACACTCAGTCACATTCATCCATGTGTGCATACGCTCAGTCACATTCATCCATGTGTGCATACGCTCAGTCACATTCGTCCATGTGGGCATAAGCTCAGTCACATTCGTCCATGCGTGCATAAGTTCAGTCACATTCGTCCATGTGTGCATACGCTCAGTCACATTCTTCCATGTGTGCATACGCTCAGTCACATTCATCCATGCATGCATACGTCAGTCACATTCGTCGATGCGTGCATAAGCTCAGTCACATTCATCCATGTGTGCATACGCTCAGTCACATTCGTCCATGTGTGCATAAGTTCAGTCACATTCATCCATGTGTGCATATGCTCAGTCACATTCGCCATGTATGCATACGCTCAGTCACATTCATCCATGCATGCATACGCTCAGTCACATTCGTCGATGCGTGCATAAGCTCAGTCACATTCATCCATGTGTGCATACGCTCAGTCACATTCATCCATGTGTGCATACGCTCAGTCACATTCGTCGATGCGTGCATAAGCTCAGTCACATTCATTCATGTGTGCATACGCTCAGTCACATTCATCCATGTGTGCATATGCTCAGTCACATTCTTCCATGTGTGCATAAGTTCAGTCACATTCTTCCATGTGTGCATACGCTCAGTCACATTCTTCCATGTGTGCATATGCTCAGTCACATTCGTCCATGTGTACATATGCTCAGTCACATTCATCCATGTATCCACTAAAGAAATAATTAAACTAAAATTTCCATCATTGATTCTTGGTGTGAAGACACAATTGTGTAAAGTAAGATTTGGAGCCTGCACATCTTTCCATAGTCACTGAAATCTTGACTCTTTGATGCAGAATAAAAACAATGAAAGTATCACCATTGCCTGGCTGTGAAATGTCTAAATACCAACTTGCGTCACATGTCCACATTGTATCAGGTGACTATCACATGTCCACATTGTATCAGGTGGCTGTCACATGTCCACATTATATCAGATGACTGTCACATGTCCACATTGTATCAGGTGACTGTCACATGTCCAGGTACCACATTGCAACGGGCAGCGAAGACAACACAGTGAAGATCTGGGACGTGAGACAACGCTGCTGCATGTACACGATCCCCGCCCACACAAACCTCGTGTCACACGTCAACTTCCAACGTGAGTTTTAGTATTTTTGATTTAAATACTGTGTAAAGCTGATTTAATCTGTATAAAACTTTTCGTTGTTAATTCAGCCCATAGCAAACTGATTCCAATTGAGCGTTGCCATCTGAGGCCACAAAATGTACCTACATCTAACAAAATCTGTTAAGTTACTCCAAAAATCTGCCTTGCATCAGAAGTATGTGTGCATTGACCACTGTGAATTTGCTATAAATTTATGTACTTTATCACATTTCCTTTTGAAACGGATCCGTATATAAAAATATGTCATATACAACATGAGAAATCTAGATTGTACAAACCTTTGCTATGTTGAATTATTTAATTTTCGTAGTATCCCAGTGGTTTTGCCACCCAGATGTCTTGTCCTGAGAGTAAGATATCCTAAACTATGTACCCAGGGGAAACGTATGTTACTTAGCTAATCCAGCACATATTGCTACCATGAAAATACAAATACTATCATGAAAATACAAATACAATCATGAAAATACAAATACAATCATGAAAGTACAAATACAATCATGAAAATACAAATACAATCATGAAAGTACAAATACAATCATGAAAGTACACATATAATCATGAAAGTACAAATACAATCATGAAAGTACAAATACAATCATGAAAATACAAATACAATCATGAAAGTACAGTGGAAGAACACAGATTTTGTTTTATTAGCTGCTACAGAGATCTTTTTTTCTGTGGGATATAGACGGTATTACTTATAGGACGACCGGCAAGTTTGTTGGGTGTAGTCAGCGGATAGAGACGCCAACAAGGGAAGCTAAGCTATTTATCTTGCAGTAGACACAGGGGTGAATTGAATGGGAATAATCTGGTGACTTTGACCTGATCAGTTCTACTGGGTATTGCAGGTGTGACAAGTTGTTTGACATTTGTCTGCTGCAGGTACTTCTGGTGGTCACTTGGTGTCAGCCTCGTACGACGGCACAGCCAAGGTACGTGGATTTGTTATGATCTTCATGGGTCATTTACTGACCCTAGAACAAGTGCAGTGTTTTTAGTTACTTTATAATCATATTTTACAACACTCGTTTCGTCTATGAACAAAGGTGAATTTTATTATAGAATCTTGATCATGTTTACAGTACCACAGACTGGTTTGACCCTGAATAGATGCCCAATTCTAGTTATGATTACATTACCCTCTGTAGCAGGTAAATTTGCTAGTAATATAGGAAAATAAAAATAAGGTTGGATGTATGCCTAAAATTGTGTTATACTGTAATTATATGTAAGTGTTCTTTTGACTATGACCAAATACATGGATCGACTGCAATAATTATTATTAGAGGACATAAGTTACAAATATTACTTATGGTGTAATTGATGATGTTTAAAATTGAACCTGAAATGAATGCGAGGACATAACTACTACAAAATGAACTTGTGTCATAGTTTATTGTCCTATGTTGTGTTTAGCCTGTCCTGCTTTGTTGGTTATAGGTCTGGTCTCACAGCAACTGGGCCCCTCTGAAGACCCTGGCTGGACACGAGGGTAAAGTGATGGGGGTGGACACGTCCCCAGACAACCAGTACATAGCCACCTGCAGCTTTGACCGAACATACAAACTTTGGGCCACTGAGCACTGACCAGACGTACAGACTTTTAGATTTGTTTAGTTAAAACTTTAGAGAATACATAATTTTTTACATATAAAATTTTTTTCCAAGTGGGTGAGAAAAAGTGGTTTGTTGCGAAGTGTTCAACAGCTTCACATATGGTGTCGATGGTATTGGTTATGAGTAAGTTTTGTTACTATCAGTGCAACTGACAGAGATGGATTGTGTTCATGTCTTCAATGCCAGAGATTCCATCTCTCTACTTAGTTTTATTACGTACGGATAGGTGCAAAATTGTTGCTGTTCATTATTTGTGATTCTGAATACAGAAGGTTTCAATATCTTTCTAGTTGTGTAAACGTCATCATAAAAACTTGTTACGCAAGGGTTCTTAAAAACATTGGACAATAAGGTATTTTTATGCTGAAAATATTCTGTTGAGATAGCCTTTTGTTGACGACGTGTCTATACTGCTTTGCACAAAAAATTACGCATTTAAAATCATGACCTTTTTAATTAGCCAGGTTGAAAGTGCTACCTAGTGGTTGATGACTGCTGCAAATATGGCTTCTGTTCGTTTCTGGTGGAAGCAACTTTAAAAACTCTTCGACAGTGATGACATTATGACAATGTGTGTAAAGTTGCTACAGTTGTTGGACCACACCACACCACACCATACCATTATACCAACATGAACAACCAACTAAACCGTCGGCTACGCATAAAAAAACGGACGAACTTGGACAGCACCCGCCGAAATGCAAGATCAATTCGACACAAAATGTGTTCAAATTTGTTTTGTGACAGCATAAGCAAAATAGGACCAGAAGATAATATTAAATACCCAGTAGATAACATTAAATGCCCAATAGATAACATTAATCAGCAAACCTTTGATTGTCATCAAGCACAGTTTGTAAAAGGTAAAATGAAAAAGTTTAACAAACATGAAAAATGCTGCCATTGTTTATATGCAACTAAATGAAACATGGCGCATTGAGTCAGTCCATCCCGTGACATCACTGCCTAGTTTTTCGACACTCGCTTAATGCAGATTGCAAATACAAAAAGTCAGACCTTTGTTCTTGTGCAAATCATTTCTACCATAGAAATAAATACAAAATCAATACAAAATTACTTTGAAAAAAATTTCCATAGTCTTTAACTGTTAGAAATGTAAGCGAACACATTCTTGTTAAATATCAAATTTAATTGTTGTCATTTTCCTAGTGGTTACAAGATCAAACATTGTAAGGCTCGACTTTGTTATTAAATAAAACATATTGTGCACAAGAATTATTTTACATCATACACACACTTCCCTAGAGACAGAGAAAGACAAACAGGTCCTACATCACAGAGGAAGCAGAGTTTTTACCCAACGAGATCTTAACAACAACATATACACACAACACACAACTTAACAAGTATGCCTTTCATGCTAGTCACTGCTGCAACGTGGCCTAAGCAATGGTCGCTGCAAGTTACGTTTACACTCTCCATCAAGGTTACAACAACATATCTGTTAACCAAATGTAGATAATGTTACACATTTCATAATACGCTCTCCATCAAGGTTACAACAACATATATGTTGACCAAATGTAGATTGTGTTACACAGGTTTCATAATACACTCTCCATCAAGTTTACAACATATCTGTTGACCAAATGTAGGTTGTGTTACACAGGTTTCATAATACACTCTCCATCAAGTTTACAACATATCTGTTGACCAAATGTAGATCGTGTTACACAGGTTTCATAATACACTCTCCATCAATGTTACAACAACATATATGTTGACCAAATGTAGATTGTGTTACACAGGTTTCATAATACACTCTCCATCAAGTTTACAACATATATGTTAACCAAATGTAGGTTGTGTTTCACAGGTTTCATAATACACTCTCCATCAAGGTTACAACAACATATCTGTTAACCAAATGTAGATCGTGTTACACAGAGATTTCATAATAAACTCTCCGTCAATAAACTATTTTTCATGTATGAAATAACAGTGTATTATTACCATTGGAAAGTCGGTATTATTACTGTCTAATTAGGAATGTTAGGAAGGGGAATGGTTTGTTTCATGGGATTGGAGGGAAAAGGGAGAACATCCGTGACCACAAACAAGTAAGTAAAATAGTCACTGGACGTCCACAACATGGTTTGAGAAGGTAAAGGAAATGTACAACAATGTTCCTTGGTGAACTGAATGACTTTCTATGGACATTGCAACATGAACAACAAATGTATCAGTATCTGTAACCTCTCAGTTGGTTAAACATGATATCTGTAACCTCTCGGTTGGTTAAACATGATATCTGTAACCTCTCAGTTGGTTAAACATGATATCTGTAACCTCTCAGTTGGTTAAACATGATATCTGTAACCTCTCGGTTGGTTAAACATGATATCTGTAACCTCTCGGTTGGTTAAACATGATATCTGTAACCTCTCGGTTGGTTAAACATGATATCTGTAACCTCTCGGTTGGTTAAACATGATATCTGTAACCTCTCGGTTGGTTAAACATGATATCTGTAACCTCTCGGTTGGTTAAACATGATATCTGTAACCTCTCAGTTGGTTAAACATGATATCCACACAACACATTACTATATTAATATTTTGTCTGTTATTATTTCCGAAAATACACGATTTGACTATAAAAATATTATAACATTGTCGTTTAAAGGTGAAATACGATATTTTCCTGGGGTGATTTATTCGTCTGTCAAATTCCTGTTTTACACAATTTCTGATGTTAAATATACCACAAAGTATCAAGCTTTATTGAGAATTTTGGCATTTTCGCTATATGAAACTCCCGACTACCTGCTGCTCAGTTCATTTTCACTATATGAAATCCCTGACTACCTGCTGCTCAGTTCACCAATGAGAATTGCTGTTCATTCCCTTTGCAATGTCGCTGCCAACATGAACCAATGTCAAACAGCAACATGACATTCCGCACACAGACGGTGATTCGTGTCATTTTGAAACATTTTCATATTCTTTTAAAACTAGATGGCTTTATATGCTGTAAATCAAGTGTTGCTTATGGTCACCTTTGGTCCTGAGTTTCTATAAAATGTAGACCTGTTTTGATACGACTAGTGGAAAAATAACTGTTTATCGTCATGTACTTCCGCAGTGATACTAACCAGGTCAACTGCATGGATTGTCACCGTAGACTTGTGCGAACTTGCCACAGCTGGAGGTCCTACGAAACATCCCAACGGTGCGGCCATGCTCCTCCACCTGGTGGTCTGTGATAGAATTACCTGTGTCCTAAAAGCAACTGCAGGAAACGGTCGATGACAAACGCTCCAACAGCATCAGCAAAAAACACCATGAGGATGGTTTGTCGGAACTGAAAGCAACAAACGTTACATTTAAGCTGGCACAAAAAGCAGACAAGCTTCTACATTACAAATGCAGTGTTTGGGTTTCCCCCAAATCTGTCATTATGACATAATAATTTGAACCGATATGATAATTATAATTAATTAAGCATTGCAGACATGGTTCACTGCCATATTACAATCGGAATTTTCAAGATTGTAAGAGTTTCTCATTAAGTTAGTCATCACAAGAAGCATAAACATAAAGTTTACCAGTTCTTAAAAAAAAACAAGAAAATAGCATTTTGAGTAGAATTACTTTCTACTTGCCATACCACCAGGTGGCAGTGTGTTTGACCAATAAACCTCACAAAGATCAGAGCCATAGAAAATGAATCGTGAGATGCTCCAAATATTTACATTGACCAAACTATTGACCTTCAGGTAACCTGATTCATGATGGGTTAATTTGACTGAGGGAGTTTGAAGGGTTGTTCTACTTCATCTATGTTCCACATCACTGAAAGACAGATACTTGAGAGTGAGGAGTTGGTCACTGAAACACTGACCTCGGTTGACATGTCAACTATTTCAAAGTATGCTGCAAGGTTGGGTAGGAAGCCACTAGCTAGAGCCACCATTGCTGCACTGGACGACAGTAAGCTGTAGAGCAATGCCCTGTTTTCTCGCAAGCTCTCCATGAATGGATGACCCTAAAAGAAAGTAGACACAAATATTGCAATAGTTCTGCAGCATCATGTTTTGAGAGGTTGAGTTTGGTGTCCAGTGTATTGTAGTGGATCACTCAATTGAAACTGGACATTTAAAGCAGTTGTTACCTCAGTACACACGCACGCACATATCAAGCAAGTCAATTGTTTATAGTGCACATGTAATTGACAGTCAACGTAATTTATACGGTGACAGACAGATAGAAAATGTTGTGATTTGCATGGTGACAGATTAACCTTGTAGTTGACACAAATGTTGTGATTTGCATGTTGACAGACTAACCTTGTAGTTGACACAAATGTGATGTGTATGGTGACAGACTAACCTTGTAGTTGACAACAAATGTGATGTGTTTGGTGACAGACTAATCTTGTAGTTGACAGCAAATGTTGTGATGTGCATGACAGACTAACCTTGTAGTTGACACAAATGTGATGTGTATGGTGACAGACTAACCTTGTAGTTGACAGCAAATGTGATGTGTTTGGTGACAGACTAACCTTGTAGTTGACACAAATGTGATGTGTATGGTGACAGACTAACCTTGTAGTTGACAGCAAATGTGATGTGTTTGGTGACAGACTAACTTTGTAGTTGACACAAATGTGATGTGTTTGGTGACAAACTAACCTTGTAGTTGACACAAATGTGATGTGTTTGGTGACAAACTAACCTTGTAGTTGACAGCAAATGTGATGTGTATGGTGACGGACTAACCTTGTAGTTGACACAAATGTGATGTGTTTGGTGACAGACTAACCTTGTAGTTGACAACAAATGTGATGTGTATGGTGACAGACTAATCTTGTAGTTGACAACAAATGTGATGTGTTTGGTGACAGACTAACCTTGTAGTTGATACAAATGTGATGTGTAAGGTGACAGACAAATCTTGTAGTTAACAGCAAATGTGATGTGTATGGTGACAGACTAACCTTGTAGTTGACAGCAAATGTGATGTGTTTGGTGACAGACTAACCTTGTAGTTGACAACAAATGTGATGTGTTTGGTGACAGACTAACCTTGTAGTTGACAACAAATGTGATGTGTATGGTGACAGACTAACCTTGTAGTTGACAACAAATGTGATGTGTTTGGTGACAGACTAACCTTGTAGTTGACAACAAATGTGATGTGTTTGGTGACAAACTAACCTTGTAGTTGACACAAATGTGATGTGTTTGGTGACAGACTAACCTTGTAGTTGACAACAAATGTGATGTGTTTGGTGACAGACTAACCTTGTAGTTGACAACAAATGTGATGTGTTTGGTGACAGACTAACTTTGTAGTTGACACAAATGTGATGTGTTTGGTGACAAACTAACCTTATAGTTGACAGCAAATGTGATGTGTTTGGTGACAGACTAACCTTGTAGTTGACAACAAATGTGATGTGTATGGTGACAGACTAACCTTGTAGTTGACAACAAATGTGATGTGTTTGGTGACAGACTAACCTTGTAGTTGACAACAAATGTGATGTGTTTGGTGACAGACTAACCTTGTAGTTGACACAAATGTGATGTGTTTGGTGACAGACTAACCTTGTAGTTGACAACAAATGTGATGTGTTTGGTGACAGACTAACCTTGTAGTTGACAACAAATGTGATGTGTTTGGTGACAGACTAACTTTGTAGTTGACACAAATGTGATGTGTTTGGTGACAAACTAACCTTATAGTTGACAGCAAATGTGATGTGTATGGTGATGGACTAACCTTGTAGTTGACACAAATGTGATGTGTTTGGTGACAGACTAACCTTGTAGTTGACAACAAATGTGATGTGTTTGGTGACAGACTAACTTTGTAGTTGACACAAATGTGATGTGTTTGGTGACAAACTAACCTTGTAGTTGACAGCAAATGTGATGTGTATGGTGATGGACTAACCTTGTAGTTGACACAAATGTGATGTGTTTGGTGACAGACTAACCTTGTAGTTGACAACAAATGTGACGTGTTTGGTGACAGACTAATCTTGTAGTTGACAACAAATGTGATGTGTTTGGTGACAGACTAACCTTGTAGTTGATACAAATGTGATGTGTATGGTGACAGACTAACCTTGTAGTTGACAGCAAATGTGATGTGTATGGTGACAGACTAACCTTGTAGTTGACAACAAATGTGATGTGTTTGGTGAGACTAACTTTGTAGTTAAAACAGCAAATGTTGTGATTTGCATGTTGACAGACTAACCTTGTAGTTGACAGCAAATGTTGTGATTTGCATGGTGACAGACTAACCTTGTAGTTGACAGCAAATGTTGTGATTTGCATGTTGACAAACTAACCGTGTAGTTGACAGCAAACGTTGTGATTTGCATGTTGACAGACTAACCTTGTAGTTGACAGCAAATGTTGTGATTTGCATGGTGACAGAGATCAGATAGATGGTGGAATTGAGAAGTGTAGGTTTGAACGTTTCATCCAAGTTGACAAACTTCTCATCTCTACAAGTAAAACATATTAAAACATAACTTTACCAGCCACACAAACAACTAGGGAACAATATATCCCATTTGTTGTTACATGTGTATTTTATTCACCACCCAAAACATGTCTTGTAAAGAATACTGTCCGTATGATTAGGTTTCATTGCTTGAAATTACCACACACCTGAGTGAAATATGCTATGCATTATGTTAACAGTTGATGCAGACAATTATGTTGATGACCTTCAGAATTAGACACAGATACATTGCCAGAAATATGGGTTTAAATGTGACTTTAATTAAACAGCCACACAGGGTGGTATGAATATTAACAAATGAAGTCCCCACTTTTAGATGTCAGTTAGTTTTACATGTCTACATTTCAACAGAAGAACCTAGTCATGCGTAGCAAGATCTCAGAAAAACATGAAAAACCATCATGGACAAGAACTCTCGTGGATGAGTTAAAGCAAGTCCCAATCTAATAACAATAACATCAATTTACAATTAAGGTAAATAAATACAACATATTTCATTATTTATAATGTTGCGTAAATAGATTTTGTTTGATTTACCAGGTATTTTGTATCTGCACTTGCTACATTCTGACATAGCAATAGAATGTAAATTTGCAGCAATGTTAAGTGTTTTTTGGGAAAGACATCACACAACACCTAGTACAGTGCAAGTCCATAATAACCAAACTTGTTTCAATCTGACTTGCTGTGTTCCTTCATTGGACGACAGAAGCATATAATTTCAAAGTACGTTGCAGGCTTCTCCCAAGGGACACACACACTGTTGTCCAGGCTGGGACAGTAAAGAAAAATGCTAAAATCTGCCTTGGACATAGCAAAATGTAACTAATCACAAAAGGAGGACATACTTGGGCGGTGTGCGGGCCTCGGCCTCCTGCTTGAGGTAGACGAGACTACAGAAGTGAATGAGAAACTGCAGCAGCACCGTCAACAGAGTGTATACGTTGAATATGTTGGGATGTGGACGACTCTTCGACAGCAACTTCAAAGGCTACAACAGAAGACACAGGAAGATGCACAGAGACAGACAACATTGAAGGCCATCTTCACTTGCCTGGCTCCGTCCACTTCCACGGCAACAACAATACATGTGTCAATTAAATAAATAAATTTTGCAAAATATATTTTGAAGGATCCATTCACTGTTGGCTTATAAGTAAACATAATTCATTTGGAGCTTTATCTGACATAATCTCTCGTAATATTATTTAGCAGATAAGACATGGGATGCCACGGAGGGGAGGCAGCCACATTGTCACAACAGTTTAAAAGAGAACTTAACAACACAAACAGTCATTACCTGACAAGAAGAAACAGACAAGGTGACCTCTCACCTTTGACCTAGATATAAAGAGGAAGCAGCCAGCCAATAGAAGGCCCTGTAGTGTTGCCTGCATGTCACTGAACTTGACGCCATCGAGGTAGAGGACGCTCTGACTGTAGGCAAGGATGAGGGCATTGAGAGCCAGGATCTTGAACATCTGCAGGGTGGTGACCAGGGTGCAACGCCCCTGCTTGATGATGTGACACACTACAACAGGACGACAGCACCAGGTCAGGACAAAGGTTGTAACAGGGCAACAGCTCCAGCTCAGGTCAAAGGTTACAACAGGGCACTGTCTCCAGCTCAGGTCAAAGGTTACAACAGGGCACCGTCTACAGCTCAGCTCAAGGGTTACAACAGGGCAACATCTCCAGCTCAGGTCAAAGGTTACAACATATGACCATGAGTTAGACTGACCACATGCTGTAATTGACAGCTTGGAGGTGAAGGGGGCCGAGAGATGACCATGAGTTAAACTGACCACACGCAGTAGTGGACAGCTTGGACGTGAAGGGGGCCGCGATGCTGGCGTCCCCGAGCCTCACAACCTGGGCCTTCTCCTCCTCCTCCAGGTCCTTCAACATCTGTGATATCTTCTTCTGCAACAGCAAATCACATCACATCAGTCACGTGTCTGTCTCTAAGGACAGGCTTAACCCAACAATTCAGCTGTGTGTTTGTGCTCGTGATAACTGTGTGTTTGTGCTTATGACAACTGCGTGTCTGTGCTTGTGACAACTGGGTGTTTGTGCTCGTGACAATTATGTTTGTGCTCGTGACAGCTGTTTGTTTGTGCTCGTGACAGTCGTTTGTCTATGCTTGTGACAACTGTGTGTTCATGTTTATGACAACTATATGTTCGTGTTTGTGACAACTCTGTGTTCGTGTTTGTAACAACTCTGTGTTCATGTTTGTAACAACTCTGTGTTCGTGTTTGTGACAACTCTGTGTTCGTGTTTGTGACAACTCTGTGTTCATGTTTGTGACAACTCTGTGTTCGTGTTTGTGACAACTCTGTGTTTTTAGCCAGTCCAGAATTGTCAAAAAGGAGGAGTGCGACTGAAGTTTGTTAAATTTAAAGTTATAGAGCGTGAATAGTTTAAGTAATATTAATCTAATTAACAATGTGTGTTTTGTGCCATCATACTGAAGTTACCAGATCAGTACTACTCAATGAAAATGTTTACATTTTTTTCATATAAAGCGAAACTGTTTAGTTAATGTAACTACCTGTGAGGGGGCGAGGTTGTCGCCCCTTGCCACCGCCCTGTTCTTGGCTGCCCTGCCCACTGGCCTACCCCGGGACATCAAGGACGTCCGGTCTGGTATTGTCTCTATGTCCTGCGCCAGTGACATAGAGATGTGACAAATGACATCATAGGATAGCAATGTTCAGCATTACAACCATGCTGACCACTGAGTTTTGACTGGTGCCAGCCACTCCCGGAACAGGACAGGTGCTAGGTACTTCTTGTAGCGACTATCTCTTATGTTCTAGGAAGCAACAGATACAGCAGAACGCTAACAGGAGAACCGCCACAAACCCAGGTGGTCAGGCAAGACAGTGGTTGCCAGGTGTAAGCTACTCAAGTATTACAAACTAGCAGTCAAACTAGTGACTTACATACATCCAAATGGATGAGTGCCAGGCCTTCTCACATCGTACCAGTACTACACCAAGTCTTGTTAGTGAACCATCAGTATTGGCCATAAGCTCAAAAACAGTCTGTTTTTGTAAACTGCATTACACATTTTTTTTCATGTGTGTTTTCAGAGAGAATAGATAAGTCCACTCAGCTTAGACTCTACATCAAGTAAACGTGCTTTGATCACTGCACAGGCAACTGAAGGATTGTCAACCTGAGATACTGCCAAACGTACATATGCGAGCAATATGTGCTTATGGAAAGGGCTCCTGAGAGAGTGTCAACAGACCTTTAATGACAAATGTTTGGCCTCCTTGACACTAAAGGGCTCCTGAGAGAGTGTCAACAGACCTTTATTGACAAATGTTTGGCCTCCTTGACACTAAAGGGCTCCTGAGAGAGTGTCAACAGACCTTTATTGACAAATGTTTGGCCTCCTTGACACTAAAGGGCTCCTGAGAGAGTGTCAACAGACTTTTATTGACAAATGTTTGGCCTCCTTGACACTAAAGGGCTCCTGAGAGAGTGTCAACAGACTTTTATTGACAAATGTTTGGCCTCCTTGACACTAAAGGGCTCCTGAGAGAGTGTCAACAGACTTTTATTGACAAATGTTTGGCCTCCTTGACACTAAAGGGCTCCTGAGAGAGTGTCAACAGACCTTTACTGACAAATGTTTGGCCTCCTTGACACTTAAAGGGCTCCTGAGAGAGTGTCAACAGACCTTTACTGACAAATGTTTGGCCTCCTTGACACTAAAGGGCTCCTGAGAGAGTGTCAACAGACCTTTATTGACAAATGTTTGGCCTCCTTGACACTAAAGCTCGTAGTTTGGCTAAAGGCTGCTGTGGCTCCTCAACTCACCTCCTCTTTCCTCCTCTTCCTCTCCGGGGGTTGTTCCGGGCCATTTGCCAACAGCGCCACCCCTGTAGTAGAGACAAGTTATAAAATGGTAAAAACAGCGAGGATTTGGCATAAATTAGGTAGTTGAACAATAACAGGGTTTTGTGGTGCATTCAGATTCAGTGGGTATAGTTCGCTTACTGAATAGTAACTTTAAAGTCTTTTTAAAACACTCCATTAAGCTGAGCACAAAGGAAAGATCATTTAACAAGATTGCCATCCAAGCCAAAGGCCCAGATGGCAAGTGGACAAAGAAGACATTGGCTTATCGAGAGTCCAAACATTTTTCATGTGTAACCTGCCCTCCTGAGATATGTCACCCTTGTTTTTAAACATATTCACGCTGCTAGCATTTACACAATCTGTAGATAATTTGTTCCATTAATTTATTGTCCCCTGTGAGAACGAGTACTTCTTGATATCCAGTCTACACTGATCCTTTACTAATGTAGTGTCCTCTAGTTCTACTATCTTTTTGAGTGAGAAAAAAATATTTCTATCAATATTTTCACACCTATTTAATATCTGAAAAACTTCAATCTGATTTCCCCTTAACCTCGTTTTTCTTTTCTCTATAGTTGTTAAACCACATTCTTTTAGGCATTCTTCATAACAAAGGTCCCTCAGTTCTGGAATCAGTTAGTTGCTCTCCTCTGTATTCTTTCAAGTGTATCTATATCCTCCTTATGATATGGTCTCCAGGCTCCTATACAGAATTCTAAATGAGGCCTCACTACTGCTTTATACAGATTATAATTAGGTCTTTTTCCTTATATGTTATATTTCTCCTAATTCAGAATTTGATTACCCTTTGAAGCTCCAATACCACACTGCTCTGAAACTTTCAAATCAGCACTTATTGTTACTCCTAAGTCCTTTTCTTTTACAGTAGTGCCTAGTATCTCTCATTTTAAGGATTACATCCAAGTTCCCGTGTCCTGTGTGGAAGCATCTATATTTCCCAAAATTGAATAGCATCTGCCATTTTTCAGACCATTTAACTAATTTGTCTAGATCATTATGTAAATGTTGTTTATCACCATATTTGTTAACCTTTCTAAACAGTTTTGTGTCATTTGCAAATTTCAGTACGTTGCTTGTTATATTATTGTCCAAGTCATTGATATATATTAAGAAAAACAGAGGTCCTAATACTGATCATTGTGGTACCCCACTCCAAACCGATTTCTAGTTTAAAACTTCCCCATCTACTACAACACACTGTCTTCTGTCAATCAGCCATTGTTCTATCCAGTCGATTCTTCCATCCCCGATAACATGGGCTTTTAATGTAAGTAGTAATCTTTGATTTGGCACTTTGTCAAAAGCTTTCTGAAAATTTACTGGTGAACCCTCGTCTATCCAATTAGTGATTTCTTCCAAAAAACATAACATAAGTTATTTGTTAAGCATGATCTCGCTTTTAGGAATCCATGTTAAGATGGATTTAATAATTTAAGTCTAATGAGGAAGTCCGACGGTCTTTAGTTAACCGTAATGATAATTTACAAATCATTGATGTTAAATTCATTGGTCTGTAATTCTCAAACCCTTTTTAAATAATGGTATGTTCGCTTCTTTCCATTCACGCGGAACCAACCCCTGTTTTAATGACAAGTTGAACACCTTTGCAAGTGGTATGTTGGGGAATGTTAGCAATATAATTTAAATAAAATGTTCACTTAGATAATAAATGCCATATGTGTCCTATTAAGTATCCTGTACACTTGACAAACGTTTGAGATGCAGAAAGTCACAAATTGTATTTTTTACCAAAATCTGTGTAAAAACAAATAATGCAATTCTTTTCACCAGGAGACACCACTTGTTAATTAATCCACTAGTTGACGTCATGGTTGGCAGTAAAACTTGTCAACACAACAAAATGTTACAAAGGGCGTCCATTGAGACCTGGGTATTGCACTCAGACAGCTATAATAAACCATATGAGACAGCGAGAATTTGGGCAGGACACATATGAAGACTCAACAAAAGTGACTGTCAAGATATTCAAGGAAGGGACTGGGTTGGAGAACGTTTCTTAGGGCATGTACGCTAAATAGGTCCAGTAAGGTATGTCTACTCATTAGACCAACCACAAATAAGGCAAAAGCAGCTATAAAAAAAAAATTACTTTAAAACCTTTATTTTTATATAGCACAATTTCCTTACAATGCTCAATGGGTTTTATATAAGTAATTAAATTAGAAATAAAATATTGCTAAATACAATTATATATCCTAAAAACAATTTCAGTAAAGACTGATGGTATAATACAGCCACAAGCCATCGGCTGACCACAGTGAAAGCGTGGTGGGGTGGCTATTCAACTTGATAAGATAAAGACTGAGGATATAATACAGCCACAAGCCATCCGCTGACCACAGTGAAAGCGTGGTGGGGTGGCTATTCAACCTGATAAGATAAAGACTGAGGATGTAATACAGCCACAAGCCATCAGCTGACCACAGTGAAAGCGTGGTGGGGTGGCTATTCAACTTGATAAGATAAAGACTGATGGCATAATACAGCCACAAGCCATATGCTGAACGCAGTGAACGCTTGGTGGGGTGGCTATTCAACCTGATAAGATAAAGACTGAGGATGTAATACAGCCACAAGCCATCCGCTGACCACAGTGAACGCTTGGTGGGGTGGCTATTCAACTTGATAAGATAAAGACTGAGGATGTAATACAGCCACAAGCCATCCACTGACCACAGTGAACGCATGGTGGGGTGGCTATTCAACTTGATAAGATAAAAACTGAGGATGTAATACAGCCACAAGCCATCCGCTGACCGCAGTGAACGCTTGGTGGGGTGGCTATTCAACTTGATAAGATAAAGACTGAGGATGTAAAACAGCCACAAGCCATTGGCTGACCACAGTGAATGCTTGGTGGGGTGGCTATTCAACCTGATAAGATAAAGACTGAGGATGTAACACAGCCACAAGCCAGCTACTTGTAGCAGTATCACCTTGACCTCAGTTGGAGGTTACTTAGTATCACCTTGACCTCAGTTGGAGGTTACTTAGTATCACCTTGACCTCAGTTGAAGGTTACTTAGTATCACCTTGACCTCAGTTGGAGGTTACTTACCTACGTGTGCGTGTTTCAGCGCCCCAACGTCGTTTGTGCCGTCTCCACACATCATTGTGACATAGCCCTGAGCCTTCAGGGACGTAATCACCAATTCCTGGCACGATCACAAAATGTCTCAGTTTTAAAATTAATGTTACGAAATAAAAAATTATGGTACTACGGATGTAAGTTTGAATATATAAAAAGAGCGTCTGTATCTGCAAACATCTAAGTGTTAAAATAAGTGCTAAAATCTCCCAAAATAAGAATGAAACATGTTAACAAAACGACATCTACTTGATGTAACCAGATAAAAAAGGTATGTTCTTATATGGTGCAGTATCAAGTCCTTGGGACAGCTCAAAGCACTTTATGCTTCACCCCCTGGCAGACCTGTTCAATCCAACACTATCTTGACTTCTCTGGGAAGCATTCAGCCATGCTGCAATTACTGCGTGAAGACTATTCGTATACCTGTCTGCAGCCAGGTACTCATTTATGCAGTGGAGGCAACGAAAAACTTGATGCCCTTTGTGAGTACGGACACAGCTCAGAAAAATACACTTAACCATCTCAATAATCAATAAGGAGTTAGATTAAACGAATGTTTTGATTTAAGAGTAGCAGAAGCTGTCTTTTAATCCCAGTATTATCAAGAAGGTATGGTTTATGACAGGCAGAAGATTGGAGGGCCCTCAAGAGAGGTGGTTAGTATGTTGAGTAATAAGGCTGCTGATGTTGAAACTGGGAAATCTGTAAACCAGTGATCCTTAAGACAATAATAATAATGAACTTCTATAGGTTAGTAGCCCATAAAGTAAATAGTCTATAAGGTAAGTAGCCCGTAAAGTAAATAGTATATATGGTAAGTAGCCCATAAGGTAAATAGTCTATAAGGTATGTAGCCCATAAGGTAAATAGTCTATAAGGTAAGTAGCCCATAAGGTAAATAGTCAATAAGGTAAGTAGCCCATAAGGTAAATAGTCTATAAGGTAAGTAGCCCATAAAGTAAATAGTCTATAAGGTAAGTAGCCCATAAGGTAAATAGTTCTTTAAGTGGCTCAATCCATTCCACATTTATTTTTGTTTATTGGTATAATGTTCTTGATATTAGAATAAATATGTCTAAGGTATACTGTCGACCAGTGTAATTAAGTAATAAGCCTGAAACATGTTTAGCAATTTGACTGTTTGGCATCGAAATCAGAGTCTACCTGCTACAATGAAGGTATAGCTTAATCCTCTGACCGTTAATGCATGCAAAACCAAATGATGCCAACAACTTCAAAAACAACTATCGTGACAGATAGAAACACAGTATGATATTATATATATGTCTATTTAGTCTATGGCAAAGTTACACAAACCTTCTGCTTTGGTGCGACTCGGGCGTAGACTTTGACATGAGGTAGAATAGAAACTAGCAAGTGTGGATACGACTGTCGCAGATAAACCAACGCCTGAAACACATAACTACTACCAACTCACTCGGCTATTGGACGTATGTGTGAGTAGAAGTATCAAACACCCAAACATATAATTTTTTTGCATATAAATCTAAAAACCATACTTGTCTCAACACAAACATTTTACTAAAGTTTCACATGTCATTGTCTTCTGTTAACTTTTCTCGGTTTACTTGTTACTGCTATTTCAAAGATAATCAAATTGTCTACATATTTGCATGCACATGTTGAATGTATTATTGTTGCTAACAAAGTCCCAAGACCACTGCTAGATAAGTTGATCACCACATGTTGAATGTATTATTGTTGCTAACAAAGTCCCAAGACCACTGCTAGATAAGTTGATCACCACATGTTGAATGTATTATTGTTGCTAACAAAGTCCCAAGACCACTGCTAGATAAGTTGATCACCACATGTTGAATGTATTATTGTTGCTAACAAAGTCCCAAGACCACTGCTAGATAAGTTGATCACCACATGTTGAATGTATTATTGTTGCTAACAGTCCCAAGACCACTGCTAGATAAGTTGATCAACAACCTGAAGAAAATCTCAAAACTGGAAGACAAAGAAGAATTTCAAGTATCGGAAATACTATTTCCTGTAGCATCTGTATTTGAATGAATGTATTACTTTATCTACAGAGGGAACTGTGGGTATCTCAATTTACTTACTAGCTTACAGGCTATGACTGACTTATGTGCAGCAACACTGGCCGCTAAGTGCCGTTGAGGAGACAGCAACTTTAGAGATAGTTGTATCTGAGACTGACCTCTCCAGTGAGACAGAGGTCGTAGGCATCAGTGAGTTTGTTGGCAGTCATAGACTCCATTTGTAAAGTCACTGAGTCGTCAATGGAATGCCAATGCCAGGAATTATCTACAAACTCAATAATATATTGAATAAGTATTTATATAGCGCCCGATCAATCGAGATTGCTCTCAGGCACTTTACATACATCTGATAATAATTTACAATTATATTAAAAATTATATCAAAAATAATTACTGTCCATGAAAAAAATAAATAAAAATAGTCCCACCATAAATAACACAAATCAGCAGATTATTAAAAGACTGCACTAAAAAGATGTGCTTTTAAGTGTTGTTCAATAAAAATATATATATATCTCATCCCCCCTCCCCGTCTTTCTTTTCCCCTCCCCCTCTCTTTTATTTTTCCCCTCTCTCTCTCTCCCTCACCCCCGCTCTATCCGTCTACCCCCATTGTTAGCTGTGTATACTCACCCTGGTTGTCCGAGGGTGCGAGGGTCAGGGTATGGCGTCTGCGCGTTATTCGTAACTCTCTGGCTACGTGACAGGCTGTAAGAGGGTTGTCCCCCGTGATCATGACAACCTGAAATGGCACAAAACTATTATGAATCCAACATAACATGCGCTGTATCCTGGATTCTGTATGCTGGATTCTGTATCCTGGATTCTGCCCCAACAGGGTAATCAAGCCTTCAAAACAAAATCACCATGACTCTGATGTGAAATATGGGTCCACAACCCCTGTTGCGAGTACTTCTTGCTATTATGGATGGTTCTTTATACTCTTTCACAATGTGAATACAAGGAAGTGGATGTCATTAATAAACTTAAAATTACAATTCACTTATTGATTAACGTAAATGTTTAAGATTAGAAACATAAATTTTATCATCAGCGAACTTTGCACAATTGCAGCTAAAGTACAGTCAAACCTCACCATTATGTTCACCTCAGTAATACAACCACCTCACCATTATGGTCACCTCAGTAATACAACCACCTCACTATTATGGTCACCTCAGTAATACAACCACCTCACCATTATGGTCACCTCAGTAATACAACCACCTCACTATTATGGTCACCTCAGTAATACAACCACCTCACCACTATGGTCACCACAGTAATACAACCACCTCACCATTATGGTCACCTCAGTAATACAACCACCTCACCATTATGTTCACCTCAGTAATACAACCACCTCACCATTATGGTCACCTCAGTAATACAACCACCTCACTATTATGGTCACCTCAGTAATACAACCACCTCACCATTATGGTCACCTCAGTAATACAACCACCTCACTATTATGGTCACCTCAGTAATACAACCACCTCACCACTATGGTCACCACAGTAATACAACCACCTCACCATTATGGTCACCTCAGTAATACAACCACCTCACCACTATGGTCACCACAGTAATACAACCACCTCACCATTATGGTCACCCTAGGACAGTCCCAAATTATTTCCATAACAGTAAAGTACAGGACATTTAGTTAATATGGTCACCTCGTTACTCATGTAACTTTGGCTCAGACCCAAAGTGAGGTTTCACTGTATGTCTAGTTTGCTTAGTTCAGCTTGGAGACTGACAGGACAAAAGACAAGTGTCCCTTCAAAACAGAAAACAAGTTTGAACTGCTGCCATAAAGCCCAAGTGACTTACTTGGTGCGTTGCCTGTTGTATTTCACGGATGACTGACTTTGAGTCACTCTTCAGTGGGCAGGAGATGACCACGAAGCCTACGAACTGCAGGTCACGCTCCACAGACTCGCGCGGCATGTCACGAACCTGACGGACAGACAACAAAGCTGGACAAAACTAATAATGCTAATGCACTGTCAATTCGGTAAACATGTAATTTTTTTAGAATTGCGAAATAACACTATTAGTTTTTTATAAAAAATTGCATGAAGCAATTGCTAAATCATTCACTAAATATTGTCTTAAATGCACCTAATACTCCTATCATCTGTTTACATTATTTGAAATACTAATCCCCATAGCTCTCATAACACAATGCAAACAGGTCGAAACCTGGGGGACTAGTCCTCTAAAATATTTAGTGGGTATATATTGAGTATATGTTGGCCCTCCTCATATGTTGGCCCTCCTCATATGTTGGCCCTCCTCGTATGTTGGCCCTCCTCGTATGTTGGCCCTCCTCGTATGTTGGCCCTCCTCGTATGTTGGCCCTCCTCGTATGTTGGCCCTCCTCGTATGTTGGCCCTCCTCGTACGTTGGCCCTCCTCGTACGTTGGCCCTCCTCATACGTTGGCCCTCCTCATATGTTGGCCCTCCTCATATGCTCATGGAAACCAAAGATGCCAATATTCAAGAGCATCCGACACTACTGCTACATCTCGTGCTTTAACAATTCTTGTTTGACATGGGCTTCGGAAACACAGCAAAGCTTGGAGGTGGAGGCAGTCAGATATCTTATTTAATTAAGTGAACATTGGAATAAATTACGCAATCTCATGGTAATATTGTTACTTTATGAGAAACTTGTAATGTTTGGTACACTACTAAGTTACTAACCTGTTGATGAGAGAGGGTACCAAGGGGCCTATAGCCGAGGGCAAGGACTCGTGCCCCCCGCCTCGCCATCTCCAGGTACACGTCATTGTAGTCAGAGGGCACGGACGAGAACTGACAATGTCACAACAACGTTGTCATTAACTGTCACCATAGTGATGTTTACACAACAGTAGTAATGCAACTTCTATTGTTGCCTAAATCCTCTGGAATCCAAACTCAGAAGTGCAGCAAACAAGAATCGCTAAGTATGATATTGAGAAGAGAGATGCCGGGAATCATTATAAGAACAAGGCACCGCCATGGATTTAGGGAGAAAATTCTATTCCAAAAAATACATCTTGAGCTTTTTACGGAAGGTAGACAGAGTTTCAAATGAAACAGTAACACCAACTCAGTAATGTCAGTGTGGTGACGTCTCTGCCACAAAGACACCAGCTCAATAATGTCAGTGTGGTGACGTCTCTGCCACAAAGACACCAGCTCAATAATGTCAGTGTGGTGACGTCTCTGCCACAATGACACCACTCAGTAATGTCAGTGTGGTGACGGCTCTGCCCCAGTGACACCAGCTCAGTACTGTCAGTGCGGTGACGTCTCTGCCACAGTGACACCAGCTCAGTAAAGTCAGTGTGGTGACGTCTGTGCCACAGTGACACCAGCTCAGTACTGTCAGTGTGGTGACGTCTCTGCCACAGTGACACCAGCTCAGTACTGTCAGTGTGGTGACGTCTCTGCCACAGTGACACCAGCTCAGTACTGTCAGTGTGGTGACGTCTCTGCCACAGTGACACCAGCTCAGTACTGTCAGTGTGGTGATGTCTACACAATCATCCATCATTGTCATCATCTTAACACCCATTAAAATCATCATTGTCATCAGTGCTAAAATATTAATAACAGCAAATCAAAGCTCATGTCCACATTTTTACACAGCAAAAATATCACAGTGCAGTGTCAATAATTACCATTGGTCTGAGGGTCTCTGGGGTGTCAATAATTACCATTGGTCTGAGATTCTCTGGGTGTCAATAGTTACCATTGGTCTGAAAGTCTCGGGGGGTGTCAATAGTTACCATTGGTCTGAGGGTCTCTGGGTGTCAATAGTTACCATTGGTCTGAGGGTCTCTGGGTGTCAATAGTTATCATAGGTCTGAGGGTCTCTGGGTGACAATAGTTACCATTGGTCTGAGGGTCTCTGGGTTTCAATAGTTACCATAGGTCTGAGGGTCTCGGGGGTGTCAACAGTTACCATAGGTCTGAGGGTTTCGGGGGTGTCAATAGTTACCATTGGTCTGAGGGTTTCGAGGGTGTCAATAATTACCATAGGTCTGAGGGTTTCGGGGGTGTCAATAGTTACCATTGGTCAGAGGGTTTCAGGGGTGTCAATAGTTACCATAGGTCTGAGGGTTTCGGGGGCGCCCTTCACGGCAGCAATGTACTCTGTGTCCACAGAGCCAGTCGCAGTGTGGCCAGCGATCACTGACATGCGCTTCAGTGAACTGGCGAAGTGGAAGCGATGGCAGATCTTCATGGCCTGAGACTTGCCTCGCTTTGGAATCACTGTGTCTCCTGCGACATGTAATATTGGAAAGGTCATGATAATAATAATTTTAGTACAGTTACAAATTCATAGGTCCATAAAATAAGAGTTCTTAAATCTTGCAGTTCTGCATCAAGCAAGGCACACTGTACCTAGTTATTGTGGGTTACACATGGAGTTTCCCAGAGGCAGAAGATGCTGCAGCTTGTGGCTAGGGTGTTGGGTAGCACATTCATAGTCAATGTCAAGAGCAGCCGTGGCCTAGTGGTTAAAGTGTTGGACTCTAAATTCGAGGGTTGTGAGTTCAAGACCCACACTGGGCATGGTTCGTTTTCGAAGCTTAGGCAATTTCGTTTACCCTACTTTGCCTCAGTCTACTCAGCTGCAAATGAGTACAAACACTGTTTGGAAGGTACCTGCGATGGACTAGTGTCCCGTCCAGGAGAGTCAGTATAACTGCACTCTAAGTTGCTTCGCACTACAGAAACCAGGTTTAAGCACTGGCCATATAAGCCTTCATGGCTTCCTAAGGCGTAATGCTTGGGGATGACTTTACCTTTATTTTACCTCAAGAGCATAACAAATTCTTTGGATTTGGTCAAGTCAATGGAAAAACTGCAGATTCAGGCGTTGCGTAAGACCCACTGTTTAGTGAAACAGAAATATTTAGATAATCACCAAACAAAATGAGGTAAAATATCAACAGTTCAGTGCCGATACACCTCCTCTGTTGCTAACAACATGCAACATCGAGGCCCGAGGGAGTGCTCACCTTTCGTAAGGTTCCAATCGACTGCACTTAGTGTAGCTTTCTCGAGGGGGTCACCAACAAGGTCATCGTCAAGCTGAACTAGTGCATGACACGTAGCTAGTGCACGCACCGTCTCAAGTGGTGCATCGCTGACGGCGCAGATCCCGTCTCTGCCCCTGAAATGTCACCAACGGCCTATAATTACCCCAGTTGGGAGACATTGAATGGTTAAAACCCGTCAACCCCAATACACAGTCATTGTTAACCCCTTATGGTATGAATTGTGCACAATCAAAGGTCCTTCTCCAATTTTTTTTATTTGTCTCGTTTTAGAATAATTTAGTGAAAAATCCACTATGACAAGCTAGCTCATTTGTGCAAAAGTTATTTAGTTCTGGTGAAATCATTGAACAAGCTATTAATATTTTTACTGGATCTGGACAAAATTGTATGCGACAAACTCTAACTCTTTGTGTAATAATGACAACGAGAGGGCAAAGTTATTCACACATTCTATGTAGCCACACAGTAGTAGTTAATGAACGCTGTAATACAATGTCAATGTAGGGTGGACGTACGGCAGTCCAGCGATGCCTTCCACCACCAGATTGTCGCTGGTCAGCGTGCCGGTCTTGTCAAAGCAGCAGATGTCCAGTTTACCCGCGAATGGAATGCGGAACGGCTCGGTGCAGAAGACGTCTGAAGAATACCACATATGACTGCATGTGCATGAGAGGCAACAATGTAACTCGCATACAACAATGTAACTCACATACAACAATGTAACTCACATACAACAATGTAACTAACATACAACAATGTAACTAACATGCAACAATGTAACTAGCATGCAACAATGTAACTCACATACAACAAACAATGTAACTCACATACAACAATGTAACTCACATACAACAATGTAACTCACATACAACAATGTAACTCACATACAACAAAGTAACTCACATACAACAATGTAACTCACATACAACAATGTAACTAACATACAACAATGTAACTCACATACAACAATGTAACTCACATAAAACAATGTAACTTACATACAACAATGTAACTGTATGTGTCTGGATTAACATCCTATTTACAATGGAACCTTGTTATCCTGTATGTGTCCAGATTAACATCCTATTTACAAAGGAACCTTGTTATCCAGACACATTGGTCCCCACTGTATTAACATGTTTTCCAGATAAACGAATTAACTGGGTATATTAGCATTTGGAAATTCCATTCCCATGAAATGATGTCCAGATGCCGGGGTTTCCAGATTATCTGCATCCGGATTAATGAGGTTCCACTATATGTTATAACAAATTATAACCTGAGTAAAACTTGTTGAAGGTCGAAGGGAAACAGTGACTTACAGAGCTTGGCTAGGGCCAGTAGAGATGTGTTGACAGCCAATGAGAGTTCTATGGGTAGTTCGGGGGGCACCACAGAAGTGAGTATGAGGGTGCACTCAAGGAATAACTTGTATTTGTTGCGAGTTGGGTCCTCTGTTCCTGCAATCACAGAGAACCAACATTAATTCAACTATGACAACACATTACCATAAAATAATAGGGTGAATTCCAAAACAATCCAACATTTTGATGACACAATTATTGAAAGATTCGTTAGTGTTCCACCATATTGCAACATTTTATGCAAAGTTACACAGTTGCGTTTAAAGTGAAACCAGTCATGGCTATGGGGCTGTGCACCTAAGAAACAATAATAACTAACCATGTGCAACTAATATAAAAAATATGGTTTACTCAGATAAGCGCATGCCCAGTTCTATGAAAACTGGGTAACCTAGACAATTGTTAAGGGAGGCCGGCATACACAAAACCAATACAAAGTTTGAAACAAATGTGTTATTTTGCAAGAAAGAGAACTAGTTAACACAGGCCAAAATATGTTACATAAGTTGAGTTTGGATGCAAACAGGTGTACAGTATACAAATATATTTTCACTTAGCGAGTGAATTTTGCAAGACTTTGACACTTGTGATGTAGGGTTATCTGACAGTATGGCACGGCCCATGAAATTAAAATGATGTGTGTTCAACAAGGTTTTCCTAGTAAACCCCTGGCGTGATATTCTTAATTGTAGTTGCAAATGGTTATGTTTTTGTGACTCTATACATAAATGTGATTCTACTGATTTTTTACAATAAAATTAGTTTTGACTCATTGACATTTCCATGTAGACATATTATTCAACTTGCCATATATGTATGTTGCAATATCGAAACTGACTTCTGTCACAAAACATGGCCTCAATGTGATGGTGATTGTCACTAAGTATTTGATTTTGTCAAATGAAGCTGCTGTATTTTTTTGGAGATTGCCTGCATGTCAAAAAAATATCCCGTTGGAAAGAAATGTTAAAATACCTCACCTTGTGTTTTGCGTAAAACATGAAGGGTATCAAAATAATTATGAGGAAGTTTCATGTTGTTGGTCCAGCAAAAGAGAAAATACAACATTCCAAAGAACTCACCCTTGATCCACACATAGGAGGCTGCGATGACGGCGAAGATGAGCAGAAAAAGGATGAAGAAGAAGCTCTCGAGGTTGTTCGCTGTCACCCGTTTCACGCCGAACAGAATCGTCTTGAGCAACTTGCCCTGAGACGTGCTGAATCCATTGCGTAGTACAAATGCCACACAGCCGTTGTCACTGGCTGAAAATTAACCACGCGGTAATGTTTAACCAGGAAACTGTCTCCGTCTCTCCCCCACCCTACCTCCCTCTGTCTCTTCCCCTCCCTACCTCCCTCTCTGTCTCTCCTGCTCCCTACCTCCCTCTCTGTCTCTCCTGCTCCCTACTTCCCTTTCTGTCTCTCCCCCTCCCTACCTCCCTCTCTGTCTCTCCCTCTCCCTACCTCCCTCTCTGTCTCTCCCCACCCTACCTCCCTCTCTGTCTCCCCTCCCTACCTCCCTCTCTGTCTCTCCCCCTCCCTGTCTCCCTCTCTGTCTCCCTCTCTGTCTCTCCCCCTCCCTACCTCACTCTCTGTCTCTCCCCCTCCCTACTTCCCTCTCTGTCTCTCCCCCTCCCTACCTCCCTCTCTGTCTCTCCCCTTCCCTACCTCCCTCTCTGTCTCTCCCCTTCCCTACCTCCCTCTCTGTCTCTCCCCCTCCCTATCTCCCTCTCTGTCTCTCCCAGAAATTTAATGACCTGTGTAATAATCTCCAAAAAAGTAATTTTGGGTGATCTTGAATCTTGAGCACATTGTTTTCAAAGCATTGCACATCCTATCTCATGTGATGGAGTGGTCTGTCTTGCGCTGCGTTTATGCATGATCAATCACCACCATCTAGACATTATATATATATATATATATATATATATATATATATATATATATATATATATATATATATATATATATATATATACATATATATATTACATATAACAACATGTATATAACAATATAAAATATCAGTAACATGTTAAAATCCATCTAATTAAATCAACCAAGACTATGCTACTGTGAGACACAGTACTTAAGCTTTTGAACATTTAGAAAATGTTCTGTTTACACCACTGTAGAGCGCTGTTGACAGTCATGACGAGGTGATTCTATAAGACTGTGCAGTACCTTTTAGTCCAGGCCCGGTCTTGCTGGGGGGCGTGTGTTGTACTACCTTTGTGCCCCCGTACAGCATGTGTAACTTGCCGTCAAGTTCCATGTCAAACATCTTCCCTGGATCCAGCGTTTCTATCGCCTCCTGCAGCAACAACCGCCCTCTGTGGCAAGTATGGTCTAGGGGTAAATCTAATACACATTGTAATCAGACTTGGGGTCAGTTACATTGTCACTGAAACACTAATTCCATTTTCAGAATTGGTGCTGTTTTTAGAAGTATTTGAAACTGGTGAAAATACAGTTGGTTTCTCAATTACATTGTGTAACTTTTCAACTTAATTTATTCCCTACAAATAAACAATAAAATATATATAAATTATCATATTCGTTTGGCATTATGACTATGTATCATAACATGCAGAAATTAAATAAAGTTGCTAGAAAATAGATGTTATTTGTTGACCGAGTAATGTTACTGGTGCAGTGTTTCAACGGCCATGATGGGTTAGAGACAAGCAATTTGTTAGCCTTGAATGGATAGATGATCCGGTTTCTTGGTTATTAATATTAATCATAATTAACTCTCAAGAAACCTGATGTGACACATTGGTCATGTGACACATCAGTAACTTCAGTCTGCTGAAGAAGACTGCGAGATGCAGTCGAAATATCCAGAACAAACTTCAAGTTTCTTGAGAGGTAATTATGATTAATTTGTTAGCCAGCTGTACCAACACTTCCAAGCAATGTTTCAACGTGAGACCAGCAGGCAATACCTTCATCACTGGCACTGATTCTCCCGTCAACATTGACTCATCAACAATACACGGTCCCCGTAGCAACAACATGTCACATGGTACCAACTTCTCATCCTGTGAACGACCTGGAATCAACATGTGACACTGCATTGTGTAACACTCCCACCGGAAAACACTTCTTAAAATATCACTCATAGCTAACATAGCTCAAGAATGTATAAATGCAGCATTATAGAGTATTGGGGAAAAACAGGTAAGGCCTTAGACTTTAGACTTGTGCAAAAAAAACGTTCTGCCTAAAAACTTAAAAACATTCTAGTACCAAATGACTGAGTCAACAGTTGAGCATGTCAGTAACTTTAACAATTCACTGTGTCTGTATCTTCAATAATTCAGTGTGTGAATAATAATACAGCGTGTCAGTAACTTTAACACTTCAACATGTCAGTAACTCTAACAATTCAGTGAGTCAGTAACTTTAACAATTCACTGTGTCTGTATCTTCAATAATTTAGTGTGTGAATAACAATACAGCGTGTCAGTAACTTTAACAATTCAACATGTCAGTAACTCTAACAATTCAGTGAGTCAGTAACTTTAACAATTCAGTGTGTCAATAACTTTAATAATTCAACGTGTTGGTAACTTTTACGATTCAGTGTGTCAGTAACTTTAATAAATCAGCGTGTCGGTAACTTTTCACAATTCAATGTGTCAGTAACTGCAACAAGGCAAAACATGGCATTTTATCAACACTGTCTTTGGTGTAACAGTGATTACTGGTTATGCTTGAAATTGGCATGCTTTTATTGGTTTATACAAAATGATAAATATGAATGAAACATAAAGATGAACAGTCACGAGGAAAATCAACATAATGTGCAGCCAACATGACTTGTTAGTAGAAATATGACATACTAGCTTACAATGGAGAGCTACTCACCTATAGAGACTACATCCCCTGCAACCAGTTCGTCACTTAGTACAGGACGCCATTTCCGACATCTGTACGTCTGAATGTGAAGACAATCATATTTCAAACAGTCAGAGTTTATGCAGAGACAGGTGAAAAAACTTTCAGATTTTTTTAAGTTCAAACCATTGCCCGAGCATTCTTGTTATAAAAACATCAATCATTTAATGTTGGGGTAAGAGAAGGATTTTCACATCTTGAGAACAAACAACTAGTGATATAATAAACCCTTAGGTAGACAGGATAGGTTTATATCATTAAAAATATAAGATACACATTTTATATTTCCAGATGCAGGTAGGTCCTACTAGACACATTCTGTATACACACCTGTATCATGTATGGCTTGTTTCCCATCTTGCGAATCTCCGTCATGTTTCTCAGCTGTTGCTGGACCAGTGTTGCCTCAAAGGCTATTAGCATCATCAGGGTGAAGAGACTGTAGTACCAATACTCGTCCAAACACCACAGACCTACACAGAACACCTGCAGCACAACACAATACTCATCCAAACACCACAGACCTACGCAGAACACCTGTAGCACAACACAATACTCTTCCAAACACCACAGACCCACGCAGAACACCTGCAGCAAAACACAATACTCATCAAACACCACAGACCCATGCAGAACACCTGCAGCAAAACACAGTATCCGTATACATTATAAAATACATTACAGAAAAGCTGGTCATACTTAGTTACCACCATCGACATCACCAATACGTCACGTGGAGACAGAAAACAAAGAAAGGAGACAGACAACCACAGAGGAAGCTTACCTGGAAGACAAAGAATGGACACAGAAAACCACAGAAGGAGCTTACCTGGAAGACAAAGGAAGGAGACAGACAATCATAAAGGAAGCTTACCTGGAAGACAAAGAACGGAGACAGACAACCACAGAGGGAGCTTACCTGGAAGACAAAGAAAGGAGACAGACAACCACAGAGGGAGCTTACCTGGAAGACAAAGGAAGGAGACAGACAACCACAGAGGGAGCTTACCTGCAAGACAAAGAAAGGAGACAGACAACCACAGAGGGAGCTTACCTGGAAGACAAAGAAAGGAGACAGACAATCACAGAGGGAGCTTACCTGGAAGACAAAGAAAGGAGACAGACAACCACAGAGGGAGCTTACCTGGAAGACAAAGAAAGGAGACAGACAACCACAGAGGGAGCTTACCTGGAAGACAAAGGAAGGAGACAGACAATCACAGAGGAAGCTTACCTGGAAGACAAAGAAAGGAGACAGACAACCACAGAGGGAGCTTACCTGGAAGACAAAGGAAGGAGACAGACAACCACAGAGGGAGCTTACCTGGAAGACAAAGAAAGGAGACAGACAACCACAGAGGGAGCTTACCTGGAAGACAAAGAAAGGAGACAGACAACCACAGAGGGAGCTTACCTGGAAGACAAAGAAAGGAGACAGACAACCACAGAGGGAGCTTACCTGGAAGACAAAGAAAGGAGACAGACAACCACAGAGGGAGCTTACCTGGAAGACAAAGGAAGGAGACAGACAACCACAGAGGGAGCTTACCTGGAAGACAAAGGAAGGAGACAGACAACCACAAAGGGAGCTTACCTGGAAGACAAAGAATGGAGCCGTGGCCCTCTCCTTGAACAGCTCCGCAAACTGTGGGATATCAAGCACCATGCTGCAACAACAAGGCAATATGTAAGTCTAAGCTACAGCTAAATACACTGAACAATACAAGGGTGCTATCAATGATCTTTAATGAAACTGTATTAGCAACAAGAGATTGTTAGGTGTTTTTCATAACTAACAATAACTAGATCAGGAATGACTTGCACGCTGGTAACAGTTGGCGAAAAGTAAATACAATTCCAGGTTGACAGTGGAGCTGTTGCTAGTAGATGTATACGCTACAAATATAACTAAGTAAGCATCAGTAAACTGGTCGCTGTCGACCCCATTATAACTATGTAATGATTGTAATATAGTCATGTCTAGATTATATTGCAATAACAAACATACTTCTACAGTTGGACAACAATATTATTCATTAATAAATGTTCACATTAAGTGGTGTGTAGTACCGAGATAATACATACATGTAATGATGCCAGGCACCGGCAATAGTAGCACATGTATTAGAAGGAACAACAGACGTGTGCACAACATGACAGACATGGTGGAAAGGATCAAAGTTAAGCTAGAGCGGCATATCCCCTTACAACACATGCATTTGGTGATGGGATGGGACAAAACTTTTTAAGTTGGGTTTATTTTGAATGCTAGGTGGAATTACATTCCAGATCAAAGCAAATCTTTCCTACCAACCTACCCTAAAAATTTAGAGCATGAAACAGTAAAGATCATTCTGACCAGACCTGGGGTCGAAGTACTCGGTACTCGTGTACAATTTAAAAAAAACTCGTACTCGTTCTTATACTCGTAGAAATTATGGTCATGTACTCATACTTGTGTTCAATGTACTCAGATGTTACGAGTACATTACAAGTACATCTGAGTACTTTTTCAATATGACATTGTGAAAATTATTTAATTTCTTATTTTATCAAATCATTGACAACTACAACAATTTCAAAAAGTATGGTAGCAAATTGTATTACCTACATATGTATATAAAAAAAATTGTATGTTCTTACATGCATATCAAAGTCCTATGTTTTCTAATATAGGATCGTTAAAAACACTTTCATTACGTCAATTCTATTGCAACAACCATGATATTAATTGCAATGTAATAGCCTTTGATTTGTAATAATAATTATTGTTACATGTAGTAGGTGGTTTAATTTTTACTTGGTATTGATAAATTTTCACAAATTCACACTGTGGATCACTTTTCTGCACATTGAATGCACTGAAGCCACAAAGGCTTCGATTCAAAAGGCTGCATCTTTTGATTCTTTTTCCAGTCAGGAACCCCTATTTCATATCCATAGTTGTACTAGTTACCAGTCCAGGCCATAATCCTTGTGTTTGTTTAATTAAGCCAGGAAGCCCAGAATGAAAGGGTCATTCATCAGTTGCCATAACATGCAATTGTTGCTATAACAAGTGACAATGCTGAGTACTGCTAGCTGAGTCTTCTTCTGAAGATGTTTGGTGACTCAAGTCAGAGTCTGCACCAATATTGTCTGGTGCCCATTCGTAGTGTGGTTACAGTACAAAGGGGATATTGAGCCCTGGACATTGGCAGGTGCTAACACACCCTCTCAACAAACATTAGTTGTGTTGTGGACAACATGCCTGACAGTATTCATTGGTTCATATATTATATATATATTTAATGGTTATATTTCTTCATTTCTTTTCTCTTGTTATGCTGTGCTATAAAATGTATTTTGAAAAGTATTTTCAATTTAAATACCTTTTAACCCATATTTGAATGCATACCCTGAACATTTGCATTTGAATGCAAATCGCACCTTTGAATGGAATGCAACCCCCAGTTTGGTCCCAAACATAAAGAGGTTTTTACAGTTTTCCTCATAAAAAGTCTGATCAACTGCCATTGCATAGTCAACTCTTCCTGAATTATATAAATTAATTCACAGTGTTTTATATTTAAAATACATTATTATTACTATACACAGTTACTATATCATACATGTACTCGTACTCATGGAAATGTAATCGTACTCATGGAAATGTAATCATACTCATGGAAATGTAATCATATTCATGGAAATGTAATCATACTCATGGAAATGTAATCGTACTCATGGAAATATAATCGTACTCATGGAAATGTAATCATACTCATGGAAATGTACTCATACTCAGCTTTGAGCAATGTACTCGTACTCAGCCATCACCAATGTACTCGTACTTTACTCATGAAAATGTACTCGGCCCCACGTCTGATTCTGATAGGCCTAAGATAATAATGTCACGAAACATGCCTGTTTTTGCCATAGCTGTTGATTGATGCCTTCACTGCTTCATCATCCATGTAACCCTTCCACTCCATGTATTCCCCAACCGTCCAGTGCACTGGGAACTGGACGGCCTCAAAACGTTTCTTCTCTTCAGCATCATAAATATAGCGCATCTTTTGGAAGACGAACCAAATGTCAACGCTGCTTGCACTGGTATCCTGTCAGAAAACAAATATATAATCATCACAATAAAAAGTAGCAGCTAAACATTAATTACCAGCAGTTGGAATATCGTGCAAACAAACCTGATGTTTTGTACGTTTGCAGCAATAGATGTAATAGAATATTATCTATTACTTTAGGATCTATTACTATTACTTTTGAAAAGTTCCTCTATTACAGAAAAAAATGCCTATTACAATTACATATTACTATTATTGAATTTGAAAGATTTGAGCTGGAATTTGAATTTCAATAAATGAATTTAAAACAAGTTACTTGAATTGATTAAACTGAAAGGAATCTGAAATGGAATTGATTAAATGGAATTAACCTCAGCCCTAGTAGTAGTAGTGTAAGACACAAAATGACGTTCAAAGAAAATATTTCATTTTGATTTAACTATACATCAAGAGTGGGCATTTGGTAATGTTGAGAACTCACTTTTTTCTTGTATAGAGGGACAAGCTCTGAATAGCCATTGTTTGGAGTGGGATCGACCTTCACTAATGTTGCATCAAATGGGCTGCTGGCCTGAAAGCATTCAATACAACAAACACTGAGCCAACACCATCTAAACCACCGCAGAGTTTGCATCAAATCAATTCATACAAAACAGCATGGTTTAATGACTATACTTTCCGTATAATTAGCCATTGCTGACTTATTAATTGAATTCCTATTAATGATGACTAAAGTATATTTATGATCCTACTTAATGTATTTTGAAATTATACAAATATCTTCATAATGATGGAAGTTATGGCCTTTTATAAAAAGGTGTTGACGTGTTGTGTTTGCGCATTAATTAGCCAATATTGACTTATTAATTGCATCAAATGAGTTACGAAATGAGTGTGTAATGTATATGTATGACCCTTGTTAATGAGTTTGTAAATTATACAAATATCTTCATAATCATGGAAGTTATGGCCTTTTATCAAAATGTGTCAGTCAGTTGACATCACACACTAATTAGCCAATATCGACTTATTAATTGCATTAACTGAGTTACTATTAATGATACATGACTGGACTACGTATATTTATGACCCTACTTAATGTGTTTGCAACTCCTGAAGAAATTATTAAAATATATGTACAAACAAAAAAGTTATGCCATTTTAATCATACATTTATTGAAAGATAACACAAAAATGAGAGACTTTTGCCTGTATACAAGATAATTTTTTTGGGGGGATTTTAACCGCATTAAAATCGCAATATCTTTTAATCTAATAAAGATATATTGATAAAATAAAAAGTTTTTCGTTCCTTTACATGTCAACTCCACCATGGACGGTCCCAAGCCCGGCTGAGAAAGGAGGAGGGTTGGGCGTGGGGCTAGCACCCCCACCCTGTAAAGAAACCCAACGCTACAGAAACATTCACACAACAAATAAAACTACGACGTCTGTCCTGGAAGAGGTAGGGCCTGGTTTAACAGGGCGCATGAAGTGTTGCGGTCAAAGCCGAAAGGAAGCCACAATGCCGACTACTCTTCTTTCGACCAGGAAAAATTTAAACATCGGCACATGGAATGTGCGAACAATGTACGAGGCGGGGAAAACTGCCCAAGTGGCAGCAGAAATGCGGAGATTCAACCTCGCTCTACTCGGGCTCTACGAAACCCTATACTCCGGACACGAGGAAGATGATGCCCCTCACTCAGAGGGGGTTGCCCTCTTATTGGGGAAGGAGGCAAAGAGAGCACTTATTGGCTGGGAAGCCAGAGGACCGAGGTGCTTAACAGCATCCTTTAGAACAAAGAACAAAAGGATTAAAATGAACATAGTGCAGTGCTACCCCCCAACCAACGACAAGACTGACGAAACCAAAGATGAATTCTACAACCAACTCCTTGATATCATGAGCAATTTAGGGGATAAAAACATCAACCTGATTATGGGAGATTTCAATGCTAAGATTGGATCGGACAACCAAGGATATGAAAATGTGATGGGAATTCATGGGCTGGGTGTGATGAATGACAATGGGGAGCGGTTTGTGAATGCCTGTGCAATAAACAACATTGTGATTGGGGGAAGCGTGTTGGAATGAATGGAAGAATACATAAGGCGACATGGGTATCTCCTGACCAAGTCACTGAAAATCAGATAGACCACATCGGCATAAACAAAATGTTTAGAAGATCACTACAAGACGTGCGTGTGAAGAGAGGTGCTGACGTTGCGTCTGATCACCACCTAGTAACAGCCAGGCTAAAACTCAAGCTAAGAAGAAATGGAGTAGAACAAGAAAGACAAAAGGCAAGATATAATGTGGATTTCCTGAAGGACCCAAGCACAGCAGAAGAATATAAAGTTGCATTAGCTAATAGATTCAAAGTCCTGCAAGAACTGTATGATGAAGATGAGGGAGTAGACATCAACAGCCAAAGGAGTCACATCAAAGATGCAGTAAACACCACATGGGAAGAGATAATTGGAAGAAGAAAACCCCAACAGAAAGACTGGATTTCAGTAGAAAAAATGAGGAAAATACAGACCAGAAGAGACAAGAAGGAGGCAGTCAACAGCAGCCGCACAAGGGCGGCAAAGGTAACAGCTCAGAAAGAGCACACTGCAGCAAATAGAGAGGTGAAGAAAAGTGTCAAAACAGACAAAAGGAACTTCGTGGAGGGACTTGCACAAGAGGCAGAAAAGGCAGCAGCTAGCAGGAACATGAAGCAACTTTACGATACAACAAGGAAGTTAGCTGGAACGTTTAAGAAATCAGAGCAGCTAATCAGAGACAAAAATGGGATCGTCCTGATGGGGGCACACAAACAGCTTAACAGATGGGCAGAGCATTTTGAAGAGCTGCTCAACAGACCAGCACCGCAGAATCAACCAGACATCCAACCAGCTGAGACAGATCTCCCAATAGACTGTAGTAAACTCACTAGAGAAGAGATAAAAAAAGGCAATCGCACATATGAAAAATGGGAAAGTAGCAGGCCCTGATGGTATCCCTGCAGAAGCACTAAAGGCAGATGTAAATACTTCAGTAGAAATGCTGTACAGTCTTTTTGAGGAGATCTGGGAAAAAGAAGAAATTCCAGCAGAATGGAAGGAAGGTTACCTTATCAAGATTCCCAAGAAAGGAGACCTGAGCCGCTGTGATAACTACAGAGGAATCACGTTACTGTCAGTACCTGGGAAGATTCTAAACAGAATAATCCTAGAGAGAATGAAAGGCAAAGTGGACCAAACTCTGCATGAACAGCAAGCAGGCTTCAGGCAGGACAAATCGTGTACTGACCAGATTGCAACACTGCGAATCATAGTGGAACAATCCATCGAATGGAACTCATCCCTATACATCAACTTTGTTGATTACGAGAAAGCCTTTGACAGTGTGAACAGGGAGACACTCTGGAAAGTGCTAAGACACTATGGGGTGCCCAAGAAACTAGTCAACATGATCAAAAACTCCTATGAAGGAATGTCATGCAGAGTCAACTTACAAAGAACTTTGAGGTTAGGACGGGGGTGAGACAGGGATGCTTACTGTCACCATTCCTCTTCATTCTAGTCATAGACTGGGTCATGAAAACAGCAACCAAGGAGAAACAAAATGGAATCCAGTGGACGATGCTGACCCAACTTGATGACCTGGACTTTGCGGATGACCTTGCACTCCTGTCTCACAGCCATAGGCAGATGCAAGACAAAACAACAGAACTGGCATTGATTTCAGGGCGGGTTGGGTTGAAAATCAACAAAAGGAAAACAAAGATCCTGAGAACAAATGCTACTTGCGAAACACCAATCATGCTTGAGGGAGAGACACTGGACGAGGTCAAAGACTTCAGATATCTAGGCAGCATAGTGGATACGCACGGAGGGACAGAGGCTGACGTAAAGAAAAGGATCAGCAAAACAAGGGTAGCTTTCCACCTGTTGAGAAATGTGTGGAAGTCAAAAGTAATTGGAGAAACCACAAAAATACGCTTGTTTAACACAAATGTAAAGTCCGTGTTGCTGTACGGAGCAGAAACATGGCGAATAAACAAGACCACACTGATTAGGATCCAGACATTTGTCAACCATTGCCTGAGAAGAATTCTCCGAATACACTGGATGGACAGGGTGAGCAACAAAGACTTCTGGGATAGAACACACCAAGCCCAAATAGAGATCCTTAAGAGGAGATGGGGATGGCTTGGCCACACCTTGAGAAAGCCAACCACAAACATAACCAGACAGGTCCTGACATGGAACCCCCAAGGCAAGAGAAAGAGACCAAAAAACACCTGGCGGCGTGACCTCGAGGCAGACATCAAGCAAACAGGGAAGGGCTGGCAACAACTGGAGAGGATTGCCCAAGACAGGAGGCGCTGGAGAAATGTTGTGGATGGCCTATGGCTATGCTCCAGGAGGAGTTAAGGGCCTAAGTAAGTAACATGTCACCTTTCATGTAAATCAATTACCAAATGTTCTATCATGATAACTCATTTTTTTAAGTGCCTACTGTAGTCTGTTACACTCTGCAATTTACTGTTTTACATGACAACTGTATATCAATTAATTCTAACAATTGTACAGATACACACATTACGCTATTATTGCAACCAGATGACGAAGATCCTAATTGTAAGCATACCTTCGAGCAGGTTAATGCACACTGCACACTGACAAACCAGTGACAAAACAGACAGCAGAGAATCTGTAGCAGTCCGATCATAGCCAAAGCTATCAACCCCGCCTCAAAATAGCTTTCCAAGCCATAGATGACTACCCACATATACAGCCATACGCCGTACAGTATAAGGAACGGGCCAATGTAGCCATGCAGAATCAATGGACGCAGGTTATGCAGTGAAATATGTTGTATTTCAGTGCCGATCCCCTTATTTTGCAGAGCCATGATGTTTCTTGGACTTCCGGTGATCGGCAGTGAATTTACGACGAACCGGCTATGAAATGCATTTTAGGCTATGTTATAACACAGCCTGACATAATTTATTATAAAACTAACTATCAATAATCCCGTAATATTAATACAGTGAAATGTAAAATGGTGGAGATTATTGCTCTTGCCTGAAATAAAACATTATTATTATTAATTATACACGTCGAGGTCAAGGTCAACCGGCATCCTACCGACCTTAGGAAGCAAACGTGCCACCAGTGGCGCCACTGGCCATTTCGTATCGTAGCCTCGATTATCCAGGCACCGCGATGTGGCGCCACCATTTGTCTCACACATCTTCGCCTGGATGCAGAGTGTGTTTTTCATTTCATTGACAGAAATTATGTATACGCCCAAAATTAATTAATTACGATGTTATCCGGGCATTTGGCCAATTCATGAAATAAGAGAGAACTTTTATCAGCTTACACGATGCAATTCGAATTAACCTTAAACTTTTATTATATTGACCGAACTGTCCGACTGAGGGCAGAATAAAACGTTTAGTGTAGTATATGTCGATACTGACGGTGATTGGCTGCTGGCGCTTCACGGGTACGCTTACACCAAATGGAGTGGTGACAGTGGGTAATAACCAGTGTTCGAAATGAGTGGGTCTGGGGGTCCTGGACCCCCACGTGGAACCTCCCATAAGAAAGAAAAATGTAAGCTTGGGGTCCCACATTTTATCGTTGTAAAGATGTAATTACCATTCCGCTGTTGCACCTGTTGCTGTGTGTCAGGCAGCTCTGGTTCATCAGTGCTAGAACTTGACAGTTTTCGCAGAACTCGACATCATTATGTTGGTAGTTTAGCTGATTCATTCAGCTCGATCACTCTATTAAGCTCCCTGCCTCCCTCCCTCCCTCCCTCCCTCCCTCCCTCCCTCCCTCCCTCCCTCCCTCCCTTATGAAAATATACCATGGTATTCCATTGTAATTACCATGATTTACCATGGTTTACCCCTAGGCGGATCCAGAGGGGGGTCCAAGGGGTCCGGACCCCCCTTTTTTGAGTATCAAACAAATTCATTGCCATTGCATGTGAACGGGGGACAAAGGCATTGCTAAGAAACGACAGAAGGTCAACATTGTCGCTTATTATGTACGAATTCTTTAGTAGCAGTCCGACGCACCACCCCCCCCCCCACACACACACACACACGCCAACCTCATATCTGACCATGTCTCCCCGCGAAAGAATGAGCATACAATGGGAATGTTTGGCGTCCATAGACGTGTTTTGTGCAGTTGCTGGATCTGCGCAACCTGCAGATTTCGCTCGATTGCGCTGCGCAATCCTCGGATACTCGAAAATGTGCAGATTGCACAGATCCAGCAAATGCGCCCAACAGACGCGCTGGTCCTTTGATGAAAATCGTCTGCATCAGTTCTTCGGACCGGACTTTCAAGATAACAATTGACATTTTTACAGGTAAAAATTTAAGCTATCCTATCGGTTCAACATCAAAAGACACCAGAATGCTCCTTGCCCTACTTGATAAGCCAGTCCAACCAGAAGATGTACAACAAAAACGTTCACGTCCTGAAGAGCATTATAGAAACAGTTGTATTTTGTGGAAAACAAAACTTGCCACTTCGAGGCCACAGGGATGATCGGACAAGTACATCGTCCAACAAGAGAAACTTCTGGGCAGTTCTGGAGATGATGGCCAAATGCGACGACACACTCCGAAAACACCTTGAGACCGGAAGGAAGAATGCGCAGTATACATCAAGAATCATCCTGAATGAAGTGATTGATGTAGTAGTCGAATACATTAGAAAGGAACATACACGAAGCCTTGAAGACGAAAATGCCTTCTTTTCCATCATGGCAAATGAGGTCACAGATCCACATGGTAACCAGATTCTGTCAGTGTGCTTGATGATGCTGGCTCACTGTAAAGTAAAACGGTTCTTTTATTTTATTTTATATACATTGAGAGGGCAACGGGTGAAGCTATAGCTCATGGTGTCGTCGAGTGCCTGAAAGATCGTAACATCGACATCAGTAAAGCCAGGAGTCAGAGCTACGATGATGCGCAGTGTATAAAGTTGGTGTGCAGGCGAGGATAGAGCAGTTATCCACACGAGCTTTTATGTACACTGCAGCAGTACTGAATCCGTCTGGATATCATGACATATACGAGGAGGTTGCATTGACTGGCAGTTGGGATCAGGAGACCAGGACGAAGGCGCAAGGGCTGCTAACCATTCTCACTTCGTCACGTGCCATCATCGCATTCATCACCACCAAGAATGTTTTGGAGAATGTCAGGCCCATGGTCTCCAAGCTTCAAAAGAGGGACTTAGACATATATCAAGCGTACAGTATGATCGACCAAACCAGGGAACGAATGATAACGACGAGACAGGAGATAGAAGAGGAGTACAGTGTGTGGTATAAAGATGCTACACGTTTAGCCACATTTCTTGGTATACCCATTTCAGCACCAGAAACACCCCGTTCGTCCCGGCAGATGCAAATAGCCAATGCCCCCAGCACATCCTCACGGGAGCACTACCTGCGCAATCTGGCAATCCCGTTTTGTGACCACCGGTCTGCCGAATTCCACATGAGGAACATGAACCACAACATGGAACTTGATCTGGAAACACCTCAAATCAGGTGTGCTAATATAATCACAATGGAAAATGCAACGTGTAGTGGAGCTTGTTGCGTAATGGTTAACAGATCTGCTGATGAACAACAGTTATTAAAACATAGCTGATATAAACAGTGTCTAGTATCTAGTTATTTCCAGCACCCGGTAACGTTCTATTAACTAACTAAAGTCTTTATATTATATTGTGGTTACAATGTTATGGTCTTTTGAGATATCATTCAACTAGTTAGATTTTTCAGAACTTTATCGCCAAACGACCTCAATGGTTCTTGAACGTCCCAAGACGGGACCGACATTAACGTGATCTCCGAGTTACGAGGGATACACAGTCTCGTATACAGAGCCAAGTTTATACACCAAATGTACCGTGTCCAGTTTACGTCTTGAGTTCAGAACTTTGGCATGGAAGGCGGATGTGCTAATCACTGCATTTACATTTTTGGGTTTTGTAATATTAGTACACAACGTCAATTAGTTGTTCCTCTTTGTATGGTGTTTGTTTCTATGATGCGTTTTAATTTACATAGCGCAAAGTATCAGGAAACGTTTTAATCTACCAGTTTGCACTCACTGTTATTATGTGGCGCTACTACTACTTTTAGCAGAATGTCTCCCGATTCAAATTCAGACCATGAATCGAATGGTACGCTTTATACGGAGTAGCTTTAAAACACAACAGTTTGGATAGGCTCTCTTGAGACGGCAATTTAGCCCTTCGGGGTATTGGTTTATATGTGTCTAAAAGTTTCAATTACACTTTGTCTCAGTTCAAACTTGATGCCACGACTTTCTGTAATATGAAACCTAGCTGCTTTTATTATATCTTTCAGAACCACTATCAGAAGGGGCTGGATGAGAAAATATTAAACACAGTTTCCTTGGAAAAGGATGTGCTGAATAGTATAGAAAATGTGTGTGACACATTTAGTCAAAGACGTATTAGTCTCTTTGTGCGCAAAATACTACAATTGTAATAGAATTGTACACATTGTCGTACGAATAAATATATTGTTTTAGTATTACTACACTACCGCACCTCTAGTTTGTGTTGTTTTAATCAATTGCAGCATACTCGATTTTGTTATTAAACATTTGCATTACTACAGTTGTTTTAGTCAATATGCCATGGCACAAGACAGATGTTTAATATTGTCTTTTCGTTTGGACATTTGCAGACACCGCATTTTCTTCGTTGGAATAGGCCTACCTACAGGTGTAAATAGGCCTACCTACAGGTGTAAATAGGCCTACCTACAGGTGTAAATAGGCGTACCTACAGGTATAAATAGGCCTACCTATAGGTGTAAATGAAACAAAAATTCCCATGCGTTTTGCCAAAACTCTAGACCCAAAAGTAGTTGCACATAGTCTACTGTAAATTTGACATTTGAAGTAATACTTATGTGACGAATACAATAAATTACATAGGACTACCTTATCACGATTTTTTTATATTTTTAAAGCAAATTCGTATTAAAACGGGACACGGCCGAAGGCTGTATTCCTCCCAAAAATCCGTACTTTATATGGAAAATTCGCACGAAGTCGCATATCTGAATTTTGGGTTGATTTCATTAGGCCCTATCTCGCTTAAAACCAGGTTATGGGTGTCCCAAATTGCACCATTTCAAGTGTTTAGTGTCTAAGAAACGTCAAACGTCGCATCCCCCCACCGACGGCAGTTCACCCCTTGTTTCGCGCCTTCGGCGCTTCATACATTACCTTGCACACCCCTTTTTCCAAACCCTGGATCCGCCCGTTTACTTGTTTCAAAACAGCATGGTATACCATTCATTTACTATTGTATACCATTCATTTACCATGGTATACCATGCATTTACCATGGCATACCGTGCATTTACCATGGTATACCATTCATTTACCATGGTATACCATGCATTTACCATGGTGTACCATGCATTTACCATGGTATACCATGCATTTACCATGGTGTATTTTCATAAAGGCATTACCAGTGAACATGTCTTTAAAATATTCTTGAATCTGTATTTTTGTATATGTAGAAAAATGTCATGCATGACAGCTTAAAGAGGTTGTCTGCTTTTAATAGTTCTAGTTCTTTGAGTAAAAGTGTACTGTGTGAATTATGTTTACTGTTTGATATTGATTTAATTGCTTTTTTGTAGTTTGTTTAATCGTTTGTCTATTTGTCCGCCCCATGCTAATATACCATAGCGTAGGTGTGACATAAATAGCGAAGAATATATTATCTTTAGGATGTGTATTGGTATAAATAATAATAATAATGCCTTTATTGGTCCAAAAACATGGATATACATCTCAACATAAGTAAGTGAGCAGTTCAACTGAGCAAATCAGCATATCAGCTGGCAAAGCAACTTACGGAACACAGGTAATCAAGATTTAAAAAGATTTGCCATCCTAGCCAAAGGCCCAGATGGTAAGTGGACAAGGAAGCCATTGGATTACCGAGAGTCCAACAATGTTCATCTATTTATAACCGGCCCTCCTGAGATATGTGCAACCTTGTTTTTAAATCAATCACATAATCTGTAGACAATTTGTTCTATTCATTTATTGTCCTCTATGAGAACGAGTGCTTCCTGATGTCCAATCTACATTGATCCTTTACAAATTTTACCTCATGTCCTCTAGTTCTGCTATCCTTTTTGAGTGAGAAAAACATATTTCTATCAATATTTTCATACCCATTCACTATCTTAAAAACTTCAATCTGATCTCCTCTTAACCTTTTTGCCTATAGAGTTGTTAAACCACATTCCTTCAGGCGTTCTTCATAACTAAGGTCTCTCAGTTCTGGAATCATTTTAGTTGCTCTCCTTTGTATGCGTTCAAGCGTATCTATATCCTTCTTACGATATGGTCTCCATGCTTGTACACAATATTCTAAATGAAGTCTAACTATTGCTTTATAAAGAGGTATAATTAACTTTTTTCCCTTGTATGTTATGTTTCTTCTAATCAATCCAAGAATTTGATTAATCGCAACTATATGCACAGTTACAATAATCACACATCTTTGTGGCAGTTCCTTTGCATTTGGTCGCGATTTCTTGCCCAGACAGGTCAAGTGGCAGCACTTCAGGCAACAGGCAATATAAATGTTCCTGTCCCCGTCAGAGTGGTCCGCTATCTTCGTCTTCACGACGTCCCCAGGAGGCGCCACCCTCTGTCTCCCACATGTCAGCTCAGGATAACTGAAACAGAACCTTCAGAAGTGTAGACAAGATAGTTCAAGCAGATCGGTGTCCTATCTATTTTGTGATGATAATAACGGGACCAGCTTCGAGGTGGGAGACATATTAAATTTCTCAGTTGAGAGTTTACATTATAAAAATGTCTCCATTGAGAACTGTTATAGAGGTATGATTGAGCTCACACTCGCTACTAGTCAAACACAAACACATCTATTGAAGTTATCGCTGCATTAAAATTGTCAAGAAAACATCTCATGTCACTACACCAGCAATGATACTAAATAATACAAAAGCGGTAGAATTCCAGCAAGGACCGTTATCTTAAAAAAACTGCAAGCAAGATTAAACATACCAGCTCCAACGTGCCCATACGCGCCTCGTCACCGAATTAATCGTGCGCCTCGTCACCTACTTGATAATGCGCCTCAATACTGACTATTCGCAGTTGCAAGATGCTGCAGAGTTCAGAGGTGAGTGTCATGCGTCCTGAATCAACAACGTACGTACCACGCTCAGTGCCGGATACAAACTTTTTTGGTTACCGAGTTTGTGAAAAACGAAGATCGAGACGCGTGGTCAGTGGCGTATCTAAGATCTCACAGAGGGAGAGCACAGGGGAGCATTAATCACCCATTAGTTTACCATGCTGGCTCAACAGATTATGCACGAAACAAAACAAAACAAGTCAAAGGAGAGGTCATAGCCCAGTGGCACCTAAATGTGTCATTGGACGTGGTATTGACTATGCAGATGACATAATATCTTAGCGTGTATTCAACTATATTTGAGCATAAGTATTAACTCATCGTTGTCGACGACGGCAAACAAACTAACATACATACAAACTAAAATACATACCAACTAACATACATACAAACTAACATACATACAAACTAACATACATACAAACTAACATACATACAAACTAACTTACATACAAACTAACTTACATACAAACTAACATGGCACTGGGTGGGGCTGGGCAGCGAGCACCTAGCTGATTAGCTAGGTGTGTTTAACAAACAACCTGTTCCCATCTCTATCCTGCACACCCCTCTATCGGTAAGGCGCTTAATTAAGCGGGCCAAATTCCACAAACCGATCAGGTGACTTTTTCGGGAAATATTACTGGCCAGCGGTGCACGTGGGGAAATTTGCAGATAGCGAGCAGGACCATGTTTCGAATCACTTTTTTTCACTGCGCTATACGAACAACGTAATCCGAGCTTCTGAATTTACTCCCACCCACCCTCCCGATGTATTTGTACTTCTGTGTCGATATGCTTTCTAAACTTGCATATTACGTGTCAACATGTCTAGATATCGAATTGATCTGAATGTTGTACGGGGGGTTTATTCCCCCACTTTTGTGTATATCATTGTAAATACTCTAGGTAGCACTATATATATATATATATATATATATATATATATATATATATATATATATATATATATATATATATATATATATATATATATATATATATATATATATATATATATATATATTATGTATGCTTGTCTGCACATAGGTATCTTTTCCCTCTTTGCATGCTGTCGCTTTGTGTAAGAGCAGCAAGGGTTTTTGGTAAAGACTGTCTTCGGCAGTTGCTAGCTACAGTAGTAAATATCACTATTGTTAAATATTATCTAGTATTGTTTACTAATTGGTCATACACACCAGCTTAATCAGTAATATACCAGGCTGTGCACAATTTGTGGCAGACTTTGTCACTATTATTGTGTGCACATCGGCAACCCTTTTTGGGCATGAATAACATTTGATTGCCCATTGCCAACCTACCAAGTAGTTGGTGTATTTATTCAAACAGAGAAAGGTCTGCATGAGCGTGTCCCCATTTCATTGTACACACAAATACACCGTGAGTCGACGGGGTATCGAGCTGCGAAAAACACATGAAAAGCAAATACACCAATTGATGACAACCAAGAAAACACAGCATGCAATGCCAAGCAAGAATTACAGTGTACAATGACACACTCGAAAATAATTCCACCACATTAATTACCAACTGCATCACTTTGAGGTGGTGTTACATTCACGATCGACGCACTTTAAAACCGCCAGAGACAGACACTGAAAAAGCACGTTCGTTCACGGTTTTTGCAATTCCAGACAAACAACGTCAGCTGGCCACCACTCCATTCTTTGAGCATCATTAAATAGACAATTCAAACTCGCACGCTTTGCTGACGGCGAGTGAGCTATAAAATAAACAAAAACTAGTCCTAGTAGGCCTACTTTCATAGACATCTGGCAAAAGCAGCCAGTAGTGATAACAATGTGTTGCCACGTTGCTGCTAAAACCGCACTACAGTGTGTGTGTGTGTGTGTGTGTGTGTGTGTGTGTGTGTGTGTGTGTGTGTGTGTGTGTGTGTGTGTGTGTGTGTGTGTGGTGTGTGTGTGTGTGTGTGTGTGTGTGTGTGTGTGTGTGTGTGTGTGTGTGTGTGTGTGTGTGTGTGTGTGTGTGTGTGTGTTTGTGTGTTTATGTATAATTATGTATATGTATATTTATCAAGATTTAACAAGATTGCCATCCCAAACAACAAGTTCCAGATGGCAAGTGGACAAGGAAGCCATTGGCTTATCGAGAGTCCAACAATTTTCGCATCTTTGTGTAGCCCGCCCTTATCAATTATCTGTTAATTCTATTTTTAAACATTTAACTGATTTATCTAGATCATCCTGTAAACTTTGTTGATCTGTATCATTTGTAACCTTTCTGAATACTTTTGTGTCATCTGCAAATTTGAGTACTTTGCTAAATATGTCATCTTCCAAATCATTTATGTATATTAAAAACAGTATAGGACATAATACTGATCCATGTGGTACCCCACTCAAAACCGATTTCTAGTTTGAAATCTCACCATATGTATATGTATAGGGGTGATTTCACGGGAAAGGTTACAAAATGACCATTGTGCCTAACTTGCTCCAAATACTTAGACCAATAGGGTTTAGTGTTGTTTCTTTGTGTCTCGTATATAAGTATTGGCAAAGCAGCCTTCACCGAACATTTCAGAGCATTTACTATTACGGTTATTTATCTACGAGCGTATATAAGTGAAAATGCACAAGCTTCTCAGTCTCGTTTGCATTTTTATGAAACCACATGAGAATTAACAGCAAATTGTTATGGGAAGCAAGTGAAATTCAGCAATACTTCTATATACCCTCAGAAATGCATATCCCAAGTTTGGTCAAGATTGACCAAATATTTTTGTTTTAAGTTTATTTGAATGGAATGCATGACTTTCCTTAAAAATACAAGTTTTTATTAAATATAAGTTTTTTATACATTAAATGCTGAACATGGACTCCATTCACTTTTTAAAAATATGTACAAAGTCCAGACATCACATTGCTTACAACATAGTGCAGGTTCAATGATGATTTATGACAGTGTAACTGAATACTAAACTTGATGAACAAACTGTTCAAACTGGTTAATACCAGATTAAACAGATCTCAGTGAACAGTGGAGAGCATGATGATTAACCTCAAAGTTAAATTCAGCTGGACCCTAAGAAACAGATCTTCAACTTCCACAATTGACACCACGCCATGTAGAACAACGCGATACTTGCAAACTCTGAAGGATAATGTTCCAGTACACGGCGTACAGCGACAAAGAACACACCCGAAAGTGGAGGAGTTATGTTCCGGTTGTAGCGCTGTCTAACACAGAGAAGGAAAAGTGGCGAGTCAAGAAGTTCGCCAAGAAGAACAAGCAGAAGGATCCAAAAAACGAGTACGCAAAGGTGATCACACAGCCGAGGAAAAACAGATGCAGCAGAATAAGCCACGAAACAAGCATTCCAAAGATCTGTCACCAGACGAAAAAAGCAGTATATCAGGACTAAGGTGGCTGAGTGTTGCAAGAGAAAATCAAGGCAAATGTTGCAGCCAGGAAGAAATCGAGACAGGGAAAGTAAGATGGCACTTATTAGGCCCAATGATCACAATGACCATGTTGCTGTTGAGGAAGAAGTAGGCTCACAGACGGGTGCAGATCCATGGATTCCTTCAACACCACCATCCACAAGTAGAGCTACATACTTTAGAAAACACTTGTCCATAAGGAAAGCCATGCATTAATCTTATGCAGGAGTTGTTGAATCGTTGGTGGACAATGCCACTCCTCACAAAAAAGCAAGTTTTGTTAGCCAAAGGTATCAGATGTGGTCTCAACTTTGTCCAAACTATGACAAAGCTGAAAGAAGATGTCACAAAATTTAAGAATAAATCATCAGACCAAAATCGCTGTATCCTGTACGACATCATGGGAGGACACCGGTGCTATCCTTGGAGTTTTAGCTGTTCCTGTCCTACAAAATGGTTTGGGGCAGATCAGCTTCAAACTTAAGGATATTGAGCGAGTGCTAGAAGCCATCCCACTCCAACTGTCATAAACGGACCTAGTTTGCTCCATGTTGCTGTTCTGAGCAGTTTAAGTGTTAGTAGTTTTTGAAATGTTCCACAAGCAAACATCAACTGTTAAAGAGACAGTTAAATACTGTAAAATGTTTGTCTTTCCTGAGCAAAATACAATGTTCATTACAATGACAGTTGCTTTGTTCAGCACATCCCACAGACATTCGCAATAATTCCTGACTGTTTTGTATACATGAAGCAGAGTCAATTACACCACTTTTGTAAATATGTTGAAAGTTTGCCAACACTGAGACACTTACTTGTATAAGGATATTTTTTATTAACTTTCATAGGTATTGTTTTAACCAAAATTAGTTTTCACCACTTCATATGTTGCTCTTCTGAGCTGTTTTAATGTTTGCTGTTATTATAACAAATGGTATAGAGACATGTAAAAAATATTGTCCTTTCCTGGGCGAACTGGCCTTGGGTTCATTACAATGACAGCAATTCAGTTGCTTTGTACAGCATAATCCACAAGCATGCACCGTAATTCTTGGCTGTTCTGTCAAACATTTAACACTATTACAGAGTTTACATCAGTCTGGTTGTAAATATGCTTCCAATCTGTCAATGTATCTTTTTCCACGAGAGAAACACTTGTGTTTCACTCAAATTTATACTCTTTTTTTAAGATAATTAGTGTTCTCCATGTAATCTGTTGCTGTTTGAGCTATTTAATGTTTGCAGTTCTTAAATAAACCTGACTGGGGTCTGCTGAACATTGTAAAAGATTTTGTCCTTTCCTGAACAAAATTGTTAAAATTCAGTGCACTTATATAGCATACGCTAACTTTACAATGCCTAGCCCTATTTACACAAAACTGCTTACAGTTGTTCTACCATACCTGTGGTTTGTAGAAGTGTGTGTTTGTGATCAGTATACTTTGTAGTTTTTTAATAGAATGCTAATGAAAGTCATCAAAGCAAAAAATGTAGTTGGAAAAAGCAGCATTTCTTCAAATAAATTCACCATGATGAGCTATCTGTGAAGCTCAAGTATACCAATATCAGAGGAAGTAATATTATTATCATTTGGGAGCATTTAGAGGCATCTGTGTGATGTAGAATAAGCAAAACGGTTGTTCACTTTTTGTTCAACATTTATGACTATCTCTGAAGGAATCCCACATAATAAAGAATGTGCAAGTGTTTAAGCTTCAACCCATACATTTCCTCGTTTCTGTATATCTGTACTTTTAATTAATAAAAAATTCCCACATAAATGCATATTATTTGTTTACCCTGGTGAGACAATTTTGCAACCTTTCCCGTGAAATCGCCCATAGATCGGATGCCAAAATGGAGTGACGGAATAGGTAGCCATTTTACACTAGAACAGTCATTGGTGATATTTGTGTTCTGGCCCAGTGCGTTAGCAACACTGTGTAACAAATTTGGACAGAATCGTTTTATTTTGGTTGTGTCACACCCACTGGAAGCACTGCGTAGATCAGCATTTTCAAATCTGGCCGCGACTGACATCTGGTCATGTGATACCCCTTTATGTATGGTGGCGTATCGAAATCAAGCCGTTCGCCTTGTATCTTATTAACTAGAAGTATGAAAGCAGTCATATAAACAATACAATTTGACAAACCTGACACATTGGAATTTACCCTAAATCATGTTAAATGTGAAAAATTTTTAATTTTCTTACAAAGTTATGCCATTGGTTTAAAATCAAGCCATTATATGAATACTAATTTGAAAATAAACTCATTAGTATATTTAAAGGGACAGTAAACAGGCTTCATTGGTTCGCAATGCTATGCAAATCTAGTGTACATGATCTATGATTTATGAAGTGTCAAAATTGACCTATAATTAAATTATGTGACTGGTTTTCAGCTAATAATACGGGCAAGGCATTGTTTTGACTTGGCTGTCAAACAAATAATAAGCGGTATGAATTACGCAGTACACGGATGATCCCGGACCGGCATGGTAACATATCCTCTTTTAAGATAAGCAAATACACGTTCGGCTATCGTTAAACTTCACAAACGCTAAACTGAAAATAATATCAGTTCGATAGAAAGCACCACACAAGAACTGAAGAGATTATGCTTTAAACACGAATACGATAAATCAAATCGCTCTCTTTGATTCAAAGTCATTGTCCTTCAGATTGTCGCTCTCATAATACGATGTTGTTGTCACAACGTATGAATAATTATTCTCAATTAAACATTCAACAGTCCATGTGAATATAGTCTATCTTGGACAGTTCACAAAATGAAAATATGTCCAATGTAAGGTAATCAGACCACAACTGTTTATTTAGTCTTGGAACTTCAACGGTCTACATATGGATCTCCCGTAGGACGGTTTCACTGGAGTCGATGGCTGATCAGGTGTTTTCTCACTGAATTCACCATCCAATCTGATTCTCACATTACCCCCCGGTTCCAGGTCAGATAATGAACGCGCACAGTGTCGTCGATTGAAGTTGGAAGAGTACTTCCGTTTCGCCTTTTTATCAGCTTCAACCATATCTCTACGATTCGGCCACTTTGGACGCAGCTTTCTTCGAGTACCGGTAGACTCGTCCTCGTTTGTCTACCCATCATCAGCTGTGCTGGACTTACACGCGTAGCTGAAACTAGAGTTGAACGGTAGGCCATTAGTCCCAAGAATGGATCGTCTTGTGATACAATTCTCTTGGCTATTTTCACTCCACTTTCTGCTTGTCCGTTCGCCTGTGGAAAGTGTGGACTTGTGAATGAACACACAAAGTTGTATTGCACTGCAAAGTCCTAGAAATCTGCCGAGGTGAACTGTGTACCATTATCAGATACGATTTCTTCGGGAACACCCCATCGTGCGAACATGTTTTTCATTTTTCCGATCACCGTAGCACTCGAAATGTTCGGCAGATGCGCGATTTCCAAGTAGCGTGAATGGTAGTCCATAACAACTAGGTAGTGCTGTTGTTTGATTTGGAAGAGATCTGCGGATATCTTCTGCCAAGGTCTAAGAGGCATTGTGGTTGGTTGCAATAGCTCTTTCCGCTGGGACGATCGATGAATTTGACAAAAGTCACACGTTGCAACTTTTCTCTCGATCTCTTTCAAAATGCCTGGCCACCACACAGTCATCTTGGCACGTTCAATGCATTTTGTCACTCCCTGGTGACCCTCGTGGATGTTGTCTAGGATTTCAGAACGTAATGCAATGGGAATCACAATTCGGTCGCGGTACAAGAGCATATCGTTTGTCACCGATAGTTGACTACATGCATTGAAGTAATCTGTCACAGATCCTGGAACGCCCTGGCGACGATCTGGCCAACCATGCTTTGTGAATCTCATGGCTGCCTGGAGATTTGGATCTTTGCAAGACTCCTGCTTAATCTTCTGGATTTTAGCATCAGAAACTGATCTAGTAGTTTCGATGAGATTGACGAATAGTTTAATTTCTTCTGTTGTCACAACTTCGCTGTTTGTCATGGGACTGCGTGACAATGTGTCTGGAACTACCAGATGTTTCCGTTTTTCTTCAAAACTGGAACAATTGGCGCGCACCAGTCCGTTGGTTCGGTAACTTCTTCGATGATACCTTTGTTTTCCATCCGGATAATTTCGGCTTCTACTTTAGAAAGTAGTGGAAATTGTACTCTTCTTACAGTAGTAACAATGTATGGTTTCGCATCGTTTTACAACACTAGCTTCACTGGCTCGCACTTCAGAAGACCCGGTTGAGTGACGACATCACTGTTGATTTCTCCTATGCTTTTCACTAGCCCCATGCCTTGTGCGACTGCACGACCTAACAAGTTATTCACTTGTTTTCCGGCTACGACAAATACTCGAAACGAATATATATGTCCCTTGTGAGAGGTATGCGCTGTGAATTGACCTCTGCAGTCAAGTGTACCACCTGGACTGTTCAGTGTAAAATTCGAAGGTAGCAGTTTCGGTCGACTGGGAAGATCCATGTAAGCACTTTCACACATTACTGTAGTGTCAATTTTAAATTTCACTGCAGAATGATTTATCTCTAGAGTTATTGCCCATTCGTCTGTTTCAGTGATACACGTGATACATCCTAGAAAGAATGAGTAATTCTGATCATTATGCACTGTCGAGACTACTTCTCGAACGCCTCGTACATTCTTTGCATTTGGTGACTCGTAGCACACTTGAAAATGGTTGTATTTATTGCAACCCCGACAACGCTTTCCAACTGCGGGGCATATTGTATCGCGATGATGTTTCCGATTGCAGTTTCCACATGTAAGCAAATCAGTGTACTATGACTGCGGTTTGTCATATCACTTGTTGGTAGAGGATCCTGTCCATGACGACTTGTTGAATTTCCTTCTACGGTCACCCTGTCTAGATGTCACTTCTTCAAGCCCTCTAGCTGTAGCGGCACTCTGATCTTTGATCTGACTTTTCACTACTTCCGACTGTCGCACTATTTCTATGGCTGTTTCTAAATCGAGGTCGGATTTCAATTGTAGGTTTTCAGAGAGTTCCTCTTCATTGATCCCTACGACCTCTGTCTCTCATGTTCTCGCCCTTCTGTGCTCCGAATTCACATCGCTCTGCCAGTTCATATTAGTTACGAACGAAAATTTCAACAGACCCGCCAGGCTTCTGGCACAGCTGGTGAAATCTTGCTCGTTCATGAATGACGCTTCGTTTTGGGACGAAGTGTTCGTCAAATTTCTGGAGTACAACTTCCTATTTATTTTCGTCACCGTTCGATGTAAACGTGAAAGATCGAAATATATGCTCTGCCACCATGCCCATGGCATATATGAGAGAACTCACTTGAACAACTTCATCCTCCGAGAACAGTTTGGTTGCTGTTCTGTAGCGTTGGGAGCGCTGTTTCCATGCTGGCCACTCACCGCGAATGCCAAACTTTAAACTTGCTGGTGCTTTGAATTTCAGCATCTTCTTTGTTTTCCTTCGTTGTAGGTTAGGTTTTTAACACTTCTGACACCATGCTTTGTGTCTGTTGAACGTTAACACTAATCAATATAAACGTAAACTTAGTTTTATTAGCGAACACAAAAGATCTACTGTTTTAAACAAATGGCTGGCGGTACACGCGCTGAAGCGCCAGTACGCGGCTGCGCATTCAGCCGTATCAGTTATGCAGTACACGGATGATCCCGGACCGGCATCGTAACAGTGTCTACATATACATTGTGCCGCAACTTTATATCAAATTTGACACTTTATCAAAAAAAAAATTCCCTATCTGGGGAAAGACCACTGTTGACCTTCCTGTTTATTGTTACACACGAATTTAGGGCGTATTAAATTGCGATATGTGAATTTAAACAGTTCATATGATGTGACATAAGTGCAACTGAGCAGGCATATTCACAGGTTTGTTTGTAGAAGCTGTTGGCTGTGAAATGGTGCATTTTTGAGAGTTTAACAGGCGGAGGGATTTACGGGAATTTCTCTGCTAGAGGCCACGTGGGCGCATGAATACATGGCTATTTTTGTCAAATTTGATGGGCATCGCACGTCGGGGCGTTTTAAAAGAGCTGCAGGCATGTGATTTTGACAAAATTTGGTCAGCATGTCAATGAGATGATGGTAGTTGCTGTAAAAAATTCTGAATTTTTGATGGTCACGTTTTCTTATAATCAAACAAAACGTTAACATGGCGAACAATGCAATTCTCAACAGTGGTCTGACTCCGTCAGAAGACTTCTAAAGAGTCCGCAAGGTGACGCCAGCCGCAGTAGTACTGCTGTCATTTGCCTTCAGAGTGCCTTCACTCCTGAAAATATGTTCTTGCGCATGGTTTCACTTCTCAAAAACGGGAGTGTTCGTCTATTAGGTAGTGCGCTACTATTGGGAATAACACGGTTTATATATATATATATATATATATATATATATATATATATATATATATATATATATATATATATATATATATATATATGACATTTATTCCCAGAATGCCAGGACACCTCTTCTTATGCGCGCACTGATCTGTATCAGGGGGATCGCAGACAACCAGGATACCTCTGCCAGGTATGGTCTGACCCATGGTCGTCACGTCCAACTCGACGTACCCAACGTGCGGTATATATAACCCGTTTGCAGCGGTGAGCTTCAACCAACTGCAAGA
>BSQZ01000013.1:2844781-2882281 GCA_033239005.1 Lamellibrachia satsuma | reverse complement strand
CTGTCAACTGAGAAATTCAATATTTCTTCCACCTCGAAGCTGGTCCCGTTATTATCAGCACTAAATAGATAGGACACCGATCTGCTTGAACTATCTTGTCTACACTTCTGAAGGTTGTGTTTCAGTTATCCTGAGCTGGCTGGTGGGAGACAGAGGGTGGCGCCTCCTGGGGACATCGTGAAGACGAAGATAGCGGACCACTCTGACGGGGACAGGAACATGTCTCTTGCCTGTTGCCTGGAGTGCTGCCACTTTACCTGTCTGGGCAAGAAATCGCAACCAAATGCAAAGCAACTGTCACAAAGATGTGTGGTTATTGTAATTGTGCATGTAATTGCGATTATCTGTGTTCCGCAAGTTGCTTTGCCAGCTGATATGCTGATTTGCTCAGTTGACCTGCTCACTTACTTATGTTGAGTTAGTTCCTTGAATCACGATGAGTCTCCATATTTTTCTATGTGGCATTGCAATCTTAAGACATATCTTTATCCAAGCATTTGTCTCATTTCAGAATGAACTTGAGTGAACATTCTGGCGTAGCAACCTTTGAATTGCTTTGTTTTTTTCATATATATATATATATATATAATTGTAAACAACAGCACGCATTAAACTGTTGATGTGAAAAGTCGTTTTGTCGGTTTCTTAGCGAGAATCATCCAGATGTCCGTAAGTTTCTTAAAAGACCCCCGTTCTGCTGCCTAACGGAACTTTATATCGTTTGCTTAACTTTCCAACAGAGCTCCTAAACGTGAAAATACTTCAAAGCACAACGATTTTCTTTGATTAACTGATATGCATGAAGTTGAAAGTCATGGTGAGGGTTTTTATAATTGAAATGCCTTAATTCTGTCATTTATTTGTTCTCAAACCTACAAACTCAAAGATTACGCTCCGTAATGATTAAAACATTACATATTCATTATATATATATATATATATATATATATATATATATATATATATATATATATATATATATATATATATATATATATATATATATATATATATATATATATATATATATATATGCATAATACATATATATATATATATATATTCATATATATATATATATATATATATATATATATATATATATGCCACAGCGTGTGCCACCGTGTGTGCCACAGTGTGTGTCACAGTGTGTGTGTCACAGTGCGTGTCACAGTGTGCGTCACAGTGTGTGTCACAATGTGTTCCACAGTGTGCGTCACAGTTTGTGTCACAATGTGCGTGACAGTGTGTGTCACAGTGTGTTCTACGGTGTGTGCCACAGTGTGTGCCACGGTGTGTGCCACGACGTGTGCCACCCTGTGCGCCACAGTGTGTGCCACCCTGTGCGTCACGGTGTGTGCCACAGTATGTGCCACCCTGTGAGCCACCGTGTGTGCCACAGTGTGTGCCACCCTGTGTACCACCGTGTGTGCCACCCTGTGTGCCACAGTGTATGTCACGGTGTGAGCCACCCTGTGTGCCACCGTGTGTGCCACCCTGTGTGCCACGGTGTGGGCCACCCTGTGTACCACCGTGTGTGCCACCGTGTGTGCCACAGTGTGTGCCACTCTGTGTGTCACAGTGTGTGCCACCGTGTGTGCCACCGTGTGTGCCACCCTGTGTGCCAACCTGTGTGCCATCGTGTGTTGTGCCACGGTGTGCACCACGGTGTATGCCACGGTGTGTGTAATTGAGGTCTGAGCGAAATTCTTCCCGTACACATAACCAGGCGAACGTTAATTAAGTGCTCATGCACGGTTGTAGCACTTTTTTTTATTGAAGTGACTTATCATAGACACATACTTGAGACTTCGTTTGGATTTGCGTCCTGGCGACTTGGAACGTTACCCCTTAATATGGACAAAGACTTCAGACTTGACTTGGATTTGCGTCCTGATGACTTAAGATCCAACTCCTAGGCATGGACAGAGACATGAGACTTGATTTGGACTTGATTACATGGGACGGCACTCCTTAGTAAGGACTTGACTTGGGCTTACGTTCTGATGACTTGGGACTTGCCTCTTTGGTGTGGACAGACATTTCAAAATTTACTTGGCGTCGCTCTTGTAATCGAGTAAAACCGTTTCAAACAGCTATGCCGTTTAACGAGTATCATGATGCTTTGGAAGTTGGCTTTGATAAATGTTCCAGTATTTCCTGCCTGTCGTGCTGTGCTGTGAAGTCCATGTAGAGATTCGGGAGGAGTGAGAACTATTGTGATAGGATGACCACTCAATCACTGTCCAGGGCCTATATAGTCCTAAATCCGACCTTGAATATCAATTAAGTAGCGAGTCTTGTCAGTTGTTGTGATATTACAAAGTCGATGTATACTGTGTGCTGCTCGTGATCGATTCCACACAAAAACATACAAATGTGAGGGTTCAAATGAGATGAGCAATAACAACTTATTTATTGTCTCCAACCGGCCCCTTTTGAGAGGAACAAGTTATATAATTATGTAATACATAATAACAAGTAACACTCTAAATCCATACTATGTTTAAACAGGGTATGATATTGCTGTTGAAAATTATTATGTTTTTCTTTATATTTTTGCCCTTTGTCCTCCAAATATTGGTTATTTTAAAAAGTAGTCTCCATCTTTGGACATTACACTAGCAAGGTGTGTGAAACGATCCACATCTGCTAGAACCTTGTCGCTCAGTAAAATTGGCTTCCTGTCACAATTTGTTCTCATGACTTCAGTTTTGGAGGCATTGTTGAAGAATGCAACTTTGTTGATATTACTTGACAAACAGGTGATCATGGTTTGCATTTTTCAACAGTGCTGTTTAACCGGCAGATGTCATCAGCAAACTCCAAGTCTCCCAGCACGTTTTCATCTAGTCTGTTCGTGTTTTCGTGTCCTCAGTCCGCTTCATTACAACATCCAAGACAACTCCAAACAAGACAGGTGAAAGCACACACTCTTGTCTTACTCCACTGGTTATCTTAACATTTATGTGTTTTTCCTGTTCAATCTTTATTGAACATTGCGCATTCTCGTAACGAGATTTGATAATGTTATTGATTTTTCGAATGCATTCCATAGATGCTTAAAATTTCCCATAGTGAGTCTCTGTCAATAGAGTCGAATTCTTTCTGGAATACAGAGTTCATCACTAGGGGGTATGTCATTGGTTGGATTGTTCATTATATTCCTAAATGAATATTTGATATGTGAAATATCTCCGCGGTCAGAAACAAGCTTGTTTTGTAATTGGTTAACAAGTTATTATGGCTCACTTCTTGATTCCACTTTTGTAAAACAATGTCTGGCAATTTAAGTTGTATGTTTAATTTATTCCAGCTCTGTATATATATATATATATATATATATATATATATATATATATATATATATATATATATATATATATATATATATATATATATATATATATATATGTATAGTGTATTTTGATCATACCAAATATTGGACCCACCACTCTCTTAATGTCATGACGGTTTACGTATTTTTATGTGGCGGGAAAAAGACGTTATTCTCGCCGCGTTTTGATCACGTCGCGAAGCAACCGTGTATGACGTTATCTATTCTTGTTGATCGAGATCGGATTCCCGACGAGCCTTTGTAGAGAGCGCGAATTTTTGGTAAGTTTTTTCAATTTTTCCAATATTTTGAAACCGTTTAACGTTAAGCTTACTATAAAGTTATCGTGTATTTTGTTAGTCACAATTTACCGTATTCTTAAGCTTGGTTTGCTGTACATTGAGTCTTTCTTTGGAGACTTCTGTTTGGCGCTGCTGTAGATAGCTAAGTAATGGACGTATACGCACGAGAATGTTCTTAGAAATATTTAGCAACGCCAGAAAAAGAACTATGTAATTACTAAGGCAATAATAAGATTAATCTAACATTTCGTTTGTCATGATATATGTACACGCGCGTTTCCATAGCAACCCACACACCAAATAATTGTTGTTATTTAACTGTATGAGATCACGCACGAACGCACGCAAGCACGCACGCACGCACGCTCGCACACGCAGACACGCACGCTCGCACGCATGCATGCACGCACGCACTGAAAATCCCATCATGAAACACGCTATACAGCATAATATCCGTTGATCTCTATAGAAACTAAATATGAGATACAGGAAACGTAGCCGACATTTAACATATATCGTAGCGCTGACAAAAGCCCCTAAACCATGTTACATGGAAACTTATAAATGTCTAGTACGACGTATTATATATGTCTTGTACGAGGTATGATGCATTCAATAAGCGTTTTTTAACGTCATTTTTCACCGCATTTATTCCAGATTATATATAACAGAGAACATAGTTGTAGAGCGAAGATATCCCAGAAGCGGTTTTTCTGTGAGAAACAAATTATTTTGTGGTAAGTATTTACTTTAAAATATGTTTTTTTGTACTGTTAAGCACTCCACAAATGTGTATGTGTGCGTGTGCGTGTGTGTGTGTGTGCGTGTGCGTGTGCGTGTATACATATGTGTTATACATATATATATATATATATATATATATATATATATATATATATATATATGTATATATATATATATATATATATATATATATATATATATATATATATATATATATATATATATATATATATATATATATATATATATATATATATATATATATATATATATATATATATATATATATATACGATGTACCAATGTATGCGTAATTGCATCACACTCGTTGCACCAATTCGTGTTTACAGAGAATGGGCAACCGTCACGGTGCTCCCAAGGACGCTCCGAAGAGAGAGGTAGAACTGCCGCCGCCGCCAATACACTATCTGGCAATCAGTCGCATCCAAGAGAAAGTGCGCAAGCATTTCTTGAAGCCCGAGTTCACCAAGTTCTCAGCATCAACGAGTGGTGAGTAAAGATATTTCCTGAAGCCCGAGCTCACCAAGTTCTCAGCCTCAGCGAGTGGTGAGTAAAGACATTTCCTGAAGCCCGAGTTCACCAAGTTCTCAGCGTCAGTGAGTGGTGAATAAAGACATTTTCTGAAGCCCGAGTTCACCAAGTACTCAGCGTCAGCGAGTGGTATGGAAAGACAGATAACATATCACAATCTTACGCGCCATCACCATTATAGTTAATTTTAATCATGTTTCGGAGACTGCATATTCTCCAAGGTGTAAGCTAAAGATGTCAAGCTAAACTTGTCCTTCCCTTGCTGCAAATATATGGACGTTTTATCAGTATGCAGGAAAATAGCAAAGCAATCCTACATGAGGTTCGCTTTGCCCCGTATCATTAATTGAGTGTGTCATTGGAATTACAAAAATAATGTATGTCAAATTATGTCCTGTATAATCAATAACACATTATATAACAATATATAGGTGACATCTAGATAGGTATTTCAAATATTTAATTAGTTATGCTGTGTGATCAGGTAAAGCTATTCAATGGGTTATAATAACTTACCATACGTGCTGCGTCTCTTCAAATCGAATTTGCTCAAATTAGTTTTGCAGCATGTTGCATAGGTTTTTTTTTTGGGAGATAGCTGCACTAATAGTTAGATCTGCCGAAATAGAGAGGGGTGCGCTTTGCCCGTGAGTGCACTTTGCTCCACCCTTCTACAGACCTAGTAAAGTTGGCATTGCAACCAAACTCACCACATAGTGAATGTAGCATAAGTCATTCATGATTTCACCACTGCCACAACTTACATTTAATGTGCAGATTCTGGATATCGTCACTTCAATTGGTCAACCAACTAATTGTTGTCAATAAATTTAAATCTCAACTTCAGTTGTATACCATTGTGAATAGTATTTGCGTTGAAAATGCATAGGAACAAAATAAAGCTCGTTTTTATTTGAAACTATGTTACGTATTCTCAAATGCACAGTTGCAATGGCGCATCTAGCCATGAACAAGAATCACGTTGCCCAGCCAACATTGAATTTATAATAAATTTGTGGCATTGGTGATATGTTGAGTGGCGCCACTATTGGGGAGTTTGGCATTGCACGAACTTCACAACAATTCCGCACGTCTTCGCTGGTAGCGACGCCAAGCGGACTGAAGGCGACAACACGACATCAGATGAGAAGAAGCTTTTGTTAATTGTGGCGTGGAGGTGATGGGAAGGACAAACGATAGAAACAATTTGAAACCATTACCTTTGAACAAAGCTGGGCTCTTGTGTAGAGTTGTGCGTAAAAACACATTTAATAACTTTTTTTGAAACTCGAATTCGCATATTTAACGTACATTGAGCGCCATCTCTTTTATTCGCAAGATGGCGACACTGATAGTGAGTTAAATATGCGAATTCGAGTGTTTTTACACACATGGTGTCTAATAATTTACACGTTCCGTAGTTCAGTATACATTCTGCGTGCATTGTGCATGGTTATTATACATATTGCATATTCTAACGGCTACATTGAGGTGGGCCCGGATTCTAGACAAGTGGCGAAGTGCCCAAAACTGTAACGGTTAAAAAAGATTTGAAACTGTATGGCGGCCCAGGCCGTGCCCATAGCCTAGGCATGGCATAGCCATAGGCATAGCATAGCCATAGGGCCAGCATAATATGAAGACGTGTGGCTCGAACTATCATGACACGACAGCCAAATATTTATATTAAAAACTCAGTGCGAACGTACCAATGTAAATGCCAAGGCCTCCAATTGAGTTACTTTGTATATAAAATACATTTATAAATTACGTAGAAGACAAAAACATTGCCATTGGTGGAAATGATTCAGTTGTGGATATATTGCACTCTAATTTAAACATATCATAAGGTAAGGCCACACAACAGCATTAATGTATAATCACCCATGGCATTGGCAATGCCATTGTAGTGACATATATATATATATATATATATATACATACATACATACATTCATATATATATATATATATAATATGGACATGAGAAAGTACTCTTTCTCACAGAGGGTGATAAATGAATGGAATAAACTGCCAAATGATTGTGTTAATGCTAGTAGTGTGAATATGTTTAAAAATAGAATTGACAGATATTTGATAAGGGCGGGCTACACATAGATGAGAAAATTGTTGGACTCTCGATAAGCCAATGGCTTCCTTGTCCACTTGCCATCTGGAACTTGTTTTTTGGGATGGCAATCTTGTTAAACTTGTTAAATACCTTCCACAAAGTCAAAGCTTGTTTGTATAACATTTTCCAATAGTTTTGATTTCTTTCTTTCTGTACCATTTTCCTTGTTTTTTTTTCAAGAGAAAAGTTCCAGTATTCTATTGTTGTCTTATAATTCAGTATGTTATTCCAATATATCATTGACTTTGGTAAGTATGTTCTCATATGTTTTTATTTACTTTTGTGGATGTTTATCCTGAATACAATATTGCATTTTAGTTTCACTGAAAATAAAGTATGGATCACTGCTACCAAGTGGATCAGGTATTTAACAATGTCAGGTTAACCAATTAATTTTGTGAAAACAGAATTAAATTTAATACACTAATTCGCCACTGATCCGTAACTAATTAAATCAGGCCTAGTTAAATAGGAAAACAAATAATGCTTCCCAGTTTCATTCAAACAGTCACATTTTTGCAGGTTTTGTCAGGTTGTCTCAAAGAAATAGGTGTGTCTTGAGGTTAGCTTAACTATATTTAAAGTGAAACAAAATTCTTGGTATTTGGACTATGCACCCAAAATACTAAAACCGAACCATGTGCAGTTAAGATCAAGAATATCGTGGCAGTGGTTTATGATGAAAATCGGGTATGATATTTTGTCAGAAAGAGGACAAGTTTAGTAAGCAAAAGCCAAAAGATGTTACAAAAATTGAGCTTTGAACACAAACAGTATGGCCATATCCTATTGGCAAGTATAGGGATAGGTGCATACAAATATAATTATTTTCATTTGGTGAGCGAATATTGTTTCCTCCAATCAGCAATCTACAGCGGCAGACACAGTGATTGAGGCAGAGAAAGCACAAGAAGCAATGAGTGTCCTGGTAAACCATTGGTGTGATATTCTTAATTGTTATGTTTTTGGTAACTCTTATAGGTGAGTAGGCCCAAAATCATGACTTGTTTCCCCTTAAATAATGATTTACTGATGTTCATTCCATTCATGCTTGTAGTGCCGGGTGACCCGGGGGTGGCTACACCACCAACCCCATACCAGCCGATTGCTGCTTCCTCCAGTCAGCAATCAACAGCGGCAGACACAGCGATTGAAATAGAGAAAGTACAAGAAGCACTGAGGAGGCGGTCGTACCAGCCTCCGTACTTCAGTTCGTATTATCATTACTCTGTTATTTTGTATCCTAAGACAGCAATGTTTTATAAGTAATGAATGGACCTTGTGTCATGAAGTTAGTTTTATTACCTGAAATAAAGTTAAGAAATGCAAAATAGAGTAAAAATTATATAAAAAATTATATATATATATATATATATTATCATTCATGGCTGCATGGAGCGTTTTCAAGTTTTCTTCACAAGATTTTTATTTAATTGTCATGCTGTAATGTCATGGCGATTGTTTATTCAAAATGTTCTTCAAACAAGTGTTCTTTTCCATCAAATGTGTTTTTGAATGTTCTTGAATTTTACAGCCACAATCACATAACCACTGTTTATTTGTAGACCCAACAATGGTACATGTGGAAGAGGTCAAGCCCCAACAAGACAAGCCACAAATTGGTATGTGGAGCTTTTAAGTACTTTCACAATTGTATCCCAGTTTAGCAGGTTTTGTGTTAGGAAACATTTTCAACTTAAGTTGTAGCATTTAAAGAGTCTTTAATTGTCATCTAATACTGACATGTTAATCATATTCGGCCATATGATGTTTATTCATAACGTTGTGGATAACGAAAAGCGAAATAACCATCCAACACATAATATTAGACATACCATTCATATAAAACAAAGGTTTACAGTCAGCTCTCAAATTGGTTACACCTCAAATTTACATATATTGCATCAGTGACATGACTATCGAGTAATTCAATTCTTTGACTGTCACTGTTTTAATTGGATGTCTTCCAATTCCCCTCGTGGAGACACTGAACTGTGCTTAATATTTGGTGATGGAAGTTGTATGTTGACACAAAGTTTTTGTATTACTACAGACAGGGGGATTCCATTTGAACAAAGAGTTCCTGGATACCAACAATTTTCTACCAACAAGAATGAATTGCATAAAGGTAATAATTAATAATACTATTATTTAACAGATACAAATTATATGCACTCATGCTTGTTTGCACACATTGCACACACATGCATGCATTTGCACACATGCATGCACGCACACACACACATTTATATATTTGATGACAGACATTGCTTGTATTATTTGTAGAGTCTCAGCCACAACCGGATGACTCAGCTTCCAATAAAGGTAAGAATAGTATATATATATGTTGTGTCAGGTATATATTAATATTGTAATAAATTAATAAAGAAGATATATTTTTGAAGCTGTACAGAATAAAAAAATCTGATTAACGCACAAAATGTACTACATTGTTTTTTAAACATCCTAACATTGAGAAAATGTATAATTAATTTGTGTTCATTTTAATATTTAAAAAAGTGGCAACCATATGTGTATTTATGTTTCCTGTAATGTTCACATAGATTAGACAATTGTGTCGTGGGTTCTCACTACAGCTGCTATGTCTGTAGTTGTGTTGAATATGCATGCATATAGACATAGCTACTACGTCTGTAGTTGTGTTGAATATGCGTGCACATAGACACAGCTGCTATGTCTGTAATTGTGTTGAATGTGAGTGCATATAGACACAACTGCTATGTCTGTAGTTGCGTTGAATATGCATGTACATAGACACAGCTGCTATGTCTGTAGTTATGTTGAATATGCGTACAAATAGACACAGCTGCTATGTATGTAGTTGTGTTGAATGTGGGTGCACATAGACATAGCTGCTATGTTTGTAGTTGTGTTGAATGTGGGTGCACATAGACATAACTGCTACGTCTGTAGTTGTGTTTAATGTGGGTGCACAGACACAGCTGCTATGTCTGTAATTGTGTTGAATGTGAGTGCATATAGACACAACTGCTATGTCTGTAGTTGCGTTGAATATGCATGTACATAGACACAGCTGCTATGTCTGTAGTTATGTTGAATATGCGTACAAATAGACACAGCTGCTATGTATGTAGTTGTGTTGAATGTGGGTGCACATAGACATAGCTGCTATGTTTGTAGTTGTGTTGAATGTGGGTGCACATAGACATAACTGCTACGTCTGTAGTTGTGTTTAATGTGGGTGCACAGACACAGCTGCTATGTCTGTAGTTGTGTTGAATGTGGGTGCACACACACACACCCACACACACGCACACGCACACACACAGCGGTTCTTGAAACAATGACTGTCATTCTCAAATTCTTTTCCTGTAGCTTTGTCTAGTTTCTGGAAAGTTCAGTAATTACAACACTTTGTTGAAATCTTGCTTTAACAGAAGTTGTTTTCGGAATGTTTTCAAGGTTTTCGCTAACGTGTTTTACTTCAGTTCAGAAAATCTGGCTCTTATTCCAATATATATTTTATCTGATTCCAGCAGACACTTGATGTTTCAAAATTCTGCAGGTGTAGCATATCTCTTTACATCCGTAAATCACCTTGTAATGATGCTACAATGCTTGTTTCTCCTAAGAAAACATTATTAACATTTCCAGTTGTTAATGTGTTTCCAATGTGATTGTGTTTCCAGCCACCCGCTCACTGCTGATCGTTTGTCCAAGGCTACCCTTGATAGTAGACATGTTGCAACATCTCGACCCTAGCCAGGCCACACTTAGCATCTACTATGACAACATCAACAAAGAGCGGACGTACGCAGACCTTTGTGAAGGCGATTTTCTCCCCGGCCTATACACCACCATGGAGGTATACTTTCATAAAGATGTCAGCTAGTTTAGGGACACTTGATGTTCTAAATGTTCCCAGGTGCATGTCTAGGAACACTAAGACAAGGGAGATAACGCAATATTGGCTTCAGAGATTGTAATTGTTACAAAGCTCCCTCAATTTGACGTTTTCACTCATCTCATTTCAGAATCCTTTTGCGAAAAAGCAACCTGTCTAGTATCGACCATGACATGATGTCCCATTTGTGCATGTGTCTTATTTAATTTTGATGAAATCATTGGACAAACTATTTAATATCATTTTTGACTGGGACTGATAAAAAATCAGTGAAAATTACAAAAGCCTGTAAATACTGTAAAATAAGACTATTCAGTTTCGCAAGTTACTCGATCTAATGATAAAAGTCAAATCTTCCAGTGACTTTAACAAAACAGTGCACTCTTCTATTAGCCCAACTGTACACACTACCAAAGAGGTAGTTAAAGATAGAAATTTAGTAAATTGTTATTTAAAAAAAAATTTGCTTAGATAGAAAACGAAAGTCACAACTTAGTTACGTAAATCTTGTGAGGGCTTGTTTGCGTGGCAACAGCTCCAGTCAATAATATTTTTGTATTTTACTTGCTAAATGCATAATTTTTCATGTCAAAATACTAATCTACATTCCACTGAGTCCACTGTAATTACATTTTATTTATATTCATTTTATATTATATGTTTCTATCATGGAAAGTAGATTGATACGTTTCTGTAAAAATAAACATTCATGTGACATTGTCTGAAGGTTCCGGTTGATGCACCGTTTGCGTTTAACTACTGTGTGCGCCGACTCCAATCTGGGCAGATATTGGCGACTGATGTCATCAAACATGGACAGAGACATGTGGCAGTTAACCGCGACGTCTACTACGTGATCCCCAAACTACGTTAGTACAACATCAATATTTAATTTGTCAGCACAAAAATGTGACATCAGAGCTACTGTCATGATATCTGACGACGAGTCTAGATTAAGTTTAGCCTCCATCCCCAGATGCTATGAGGTGGCATCAGTATCTTCACTATTGGCTCTTACTTAACTATCTCTAGATTAGTTTTGTAAACAATCAACTAAGTTGTTAATTTAACTCTTCAGATAAAAGTAAATGTTGGCGGCACGTTCCTTTCCTGAATATAACTTCATGTTAATTTAAGACTATCCCTGACCACAGATTTCCATGCAAGTTTGTTGGCGACATATGCATCTAACTTAAATGCATAGGTTATTGTACAAGGAACGAACATTCTTTGAAACCACTCTGTGGAACAAACATGTATGCAGGCATGCACACGCGTGCCCACGCACAGTCGCACACACATAGACACATACAAACATATGAGCTGATAACAAATATATGACTGTGCTTTTGTTTTTGTAGAACTGAATGAACCTGTTTGGCAGAGTATATCCTTACTTTAAAGGTACGTTATGTGAACAAGATATTGTGAGTTTAGTATAATCGTTCGTGGTTACTTGCGGATGCCTCTATTCAACAATGCTTCCTTCTGAACGTAATGGCTTTTTTTTGAAATTTTGCCATCATAATGTGTTTTACTAAATATTTTTGCAGTTTCAGTTAGTCCAAGGTTCCTGGAAAGACTTGTTGTAGCCTCACTTTTGTTAGTTCGCAGTGTTCTTGTCCTTTCAGTGGAACACTAATGTCATGGATACTGCAACTATGACAGTTCAGAGTTGTGGTAAAACATAGGATAATGTTTATGTATAAAACTGCTAGAACACACATGTCATGAATATTAATTATTTTCATGTTCATTTTAAAAACGCAGCTCACGGACCGCCATTCCCGCCACGTACCGCCATGCCGCCCACGGACCGCCATGCCGCCCACGGACCGCCATGCTGCCCATGGACCGCCATGCCGCCCACGGACCGCCATGCCGCTAACGTATCGCCATGCTGCCCATGACGGACTATGAATCACCGATGAGCTGCTCCAACCAAGATCATACCCATTGACCATCACGATTAGGACAACGATTGCAGCAGCCATCAGTGGGTGGTCCCAAGGACTGCTGGCCACAGACCGCCAAGGCCGCCCCCACACTGCCACCGCCGCCCACGGACCATCTCCAACGGACCACTACTGCTGCCCACAAGCCGTCGCCCACGAACCGCCGCCGCCATTCACGGATCGCCACTGCCGCCCACAAGCCGTCTCCTACAAATCACTGATGAGCTGCTCCAACCACGATCATGCCCATTTACCATCACTATTGGGGCAACGATTGGAGCAGCCATCAGTGGTTGGCCCACGGACTGCTGACCACTGACCGCCACTGCTGCCCTCGGGCCTCCACCGCCGCCGCTCACGGATCGCCACAGCCGCCCACAAGCCGTCTCCTACAAATCACTGATGAGCTGCTCCAACCACGATCATGCCCATTTACCATCACTATTGCGGCAACGATTGGAGCAGCCATCAGTGGTTGGCCCACGGACTGCTGACCACTGACCGCCACCGCTGCCCTCGAACCACCGCCGCCGCTCACGGATCGCCACAGCCGCCCACAAGCCGTCTCCTACAAATCACTGATGAGCTGCTCCAACCACGATCATGCCCATTTACCATCACTATTGGGGCAACGATTGGAGCAGCCATCAGTGGTTGGCCCACGGACTGCTGACCACTGACCGCCACTGCTGCCCTCGGGCCTCCACCGCCGCCGCTCACGGATCGCCACAGCCGCCCACAAGCCGTCTCCTACAAATCACTGATGAGCTGCTCCAACCACGATCATGCCCATTTACCATCACTATTGGGGCAACGATTGGAGCAGCCATCAGTGGTTGGCCCACGGACTGCTGACCACTTACCGCCACCGCTGCCCTCGAACCACCGCCGCCGCTCACGGATCGCCACTGCCGCCCACAAGCCATCTCCTACAAATCACTGATGAGCTGCTCCAACCACGATCATGCCCATTTACCATCACTATTGGGGCAACGATTGGAGCAGCCATCAGTGGTTGGCCCACGGACTGCTGACCACTTACCGCCACCGCTGCCCTCGAACCACCGCCGCCGCTCACGGATCGCCACTGCCGCCCACAAGCCGTCTCCTACAAATCACTGATGAGCTGCTCCAACCACGATCATGCCCATTTACCATCACTATTGGGGCAACGATTGGAGCAGCCATCAGTGGTTGGCCCACGGACTGCTGACCACTTACCGCCACCGCTGCCCTCGAACCACCGCTGCCGCTCACGGATCGCCACTGCCGCCCACAAGCCATCTCCTACAAATCACTGATGAGCTGCTCCAACCACGATCATGCCCATTTACCATCACTATTGGGGCAACGATTGGAGCAGCCATCAGTGGTTGGCCCACGGACTGCTGACCACTGACCGCCACTGCTGCCCTCGGACCGCCGCTCACGGATCGCCACTGCCGCCCACAAGCCATCTCCTACAAATCACTGATGAGCTGCTCCAACCACGATCATGCCCATTTACCATCACTATTGGGGCAACGATTGGAGCAGCCATCAGTGGTTGGCCCACGGACTGCTGACCACTTACCGCCACCGCTGCCCTCGAACCACCGCTGCCGCTCACGGATCGCCACTGCCGCCCACAAGCCATCTCCTACAAATCACTGATGAGCTGCTCCAACCACGATCATGCCCATTTACCATCACTATTGGGGCAACGATTGGAGCAGCCATCAGTGGTTGGCCCACGGACTGCTGACCACTGACCGCCACTGCTGCCCTCGGACCGCCGCTCACGGATCGCCACTGCCGCCCACAAGCCATCTCCTACAAATCACTGATGAGCTGCTCCAACCACGATCATGCCCATTTACCATCACTGTTGGGGCAACGATTGGAGCAGCCATCAGTGGTTGGCCCACGGACTGCTGACCACTGACCGCCAATGCTGCCCTCGGACCGCCGCTGCCGCTCACAGACCGTTCCAAAGGACCACTACTGCTGCCCACAAGCCGTCGCCCACGGACCATCACCCACGGATCGCCACTGCCGCCCACAAGCCTTCTCCCACAAATCACTGATGAACTGCTCCAACCACGATCATGCCCATTTACCATCACTATTGGGGCAACGATTGGAGCAGCCATCAGTGGTTGGCCCACGGACTGCTGACCACTGACCGCCACTGCTGCCCTCGGACCGCCGCTGCCGCTCACAGACCGTTCCAAAGGACCACTACTGCTGCCCACAAGTCGTCGCCCACGGACCATCACCCACGGATCGCCACTGCTGCCCACAAGCCTTCTCCCACAAATCACTGATGAACTGCTCCAACCACGATCATGCCCATTTACCATCACTATTGGGGCAACGATTGGAGCAGCCATCAGTGGTTGGCCCCACAGTCCTACCATCGGCTCCCGTCCCCAACAATCTTACCACTGTTGGGGGCGACCATTGAGTCTGACTATCAGGATTGGGGCAACCATAAAAAACTTGAATCCTCTTACTGCTGTTTCAAAGCTTGGTCAATTTCGTTCACTGCACGTAGCTTCACTAGATATAGTGAAGCTACGTGAAGAGTCTGCGCAGTTATGGTGGCATGGCTGAATGCTTTACAGAGACGTCGAGTTGAGCTATGAGTGATGCCACATCATCACAATCATTGGGAGTGATCATCAGTGACAACCAAATCACAATCGTTGGGAGTGATCATCAGTGACAACCAAATCATCACAATCGTTGGGAGTGATCATCAGTGACAGCCAAATCATCACAATCGTTGGGAGTGATCATCAGTGACAACCAAATCATCACAATCGTTGGGAGTGATCATCAGTGACAACCAAATCATCACAATCGTTGGGGCGATCATCAGTGACAGCCAAATCATCACGATCGTTCAGAAGATCATCAGAGACGACCAAATCATCAGTATCGTTGATACGATCATCAGTGATGACCAAATCATCATGATCGTTGGGGGCGCAGGACAAACAAAAGGATAGTGGTTCATATCCTCCTCCTGCCGGTTCATAGCTTGTGCAATTTCGTTCTCTCCACGTTGCCGTGTACCCCAGTACCTGGCTTTAGACAGTGGTGGACATAAATGACCAAGTAGTCTTTGTGCAGTAATCATTGCATGGCTGAATGCTTCCACAAGAAGTTAAGTTAGTACTGCCTTGTGATTGGAATGAACAGGTGTGCCAGGAAGTGTTTTGAGTGGACTGGGTACTGCGCTATATAAAAACGTACTTTTGTTGTGGTCTATTTAAATAAATGGATTGTTTCGGTTTCATTAAAGATGGTGGATGCCGCTTGACGGAGTGTGCTCCTGGCGTGCTCCGTGCTTGGAGCGGTATCCTTATAGTATGTATAATATGTGTTGTTCCATATATTGGAATTGCAGCATGGCTGAATGCTTCTTCGAGATATCGAGTTGATATGCAAATGAACAGGTCTGCCAGTGGAAGTGTAAAACACTTTGAATGGTCGTAAGGACTGGATGCCATGCTATATGAGAATTTGTCTTTACCATACTCGACTCAATCACATTTATGGTTATGATTATATTAAAGATGCTGGCTGCCGCTTGACGGAGCGCGTTCCTGGCGTGCTCCGTGCTTGGAGCAGTGTGCTTATTGTATGATTGATGTGTAAAATTTTGATAAAACATTTTAAACGTGTTGACGTTTTACTTCACTTGACATTCACTTAACATATACCATATGCACGGATACGTGTGTCAGTGTAAGATTTTTGACCTTTGTTAATTATTTATTCTTCAAACTGCAGTTCAAAAATTATTGTTATAACAATTGTTTAGGATGGAAGTTACATTTCAGTAGTAGGGATCACAATTCAAAGAGCACATTGCTATAGAAAAGCAACCCTCATTCTACGTGTGGGTCTGTGTTGAGGGAAGTAACACACTTCGGTCCTTTCTATGTGTATTCTATGTGTAGACCTGTGTCAGGGGAAGTAACACACTTGGGTCCATTCTATGTGTAGATCTGTGTCAGAGAAAGTAACACACTTGGGTCCATTCTATGTGTAGATCTGTGTCAGGGGAAGTAACACATTTGGGTCCATTCTGTGGGTAGATCTGTGTCAGGGGAAGTAAAACACTTGGGTCCATTCTATGTGTAGATCTGTGTAAGGGGAAGTAACACACTTGGGTCCATTCTACATATAGGTCTGTGTCAGGGAAAGTAACACACTTGGGTCCATTCAATGTGTTAGTCTGCCAGGGGAAGTAAAACACTCAGGTCCATTCTATGTGTGGCTCTGTGTCGGGGGAAGTAACATATTTCGGTCCTTTCTGTGTAGCCGTGTCGGAAGAAGTAACACACTTGGGTCCATTCTGTGTGGCTCTGTGTTGGGGCAAGTAACACACTTGGGTCCATTCAATGCGTGGGTCTGTGTCGGGGAAGTAACACACTTTGGTCGTTTCTATGTTGGGGGAAGTAAGGTACTCGGGTCCATTCTGTGTAGCCTTGTGTCAAGGGAAGTAACACAATTTGGTTCTTTCTATGTTTGGGTCTGTGTTGGGGAAGTAACACACATGAGTCCACTCTGTGTATATCTGTGTAAGGGCAGGAACACTTGGGTCCATTCTGCGTGTGGGTCTGTGTCAAGGGAAGTAACACACTTGGGTCCATCCTACGTGTGGGTTTGAGTCAGGGGAATTAACACACTTGGGTCCATCCTATGTGTGGGTCTGTGTCAGAGAGAGTAGCATGGAGATAGTTAATAGTGTTGTGTTTACCTATGACATGTACTAAACGACAATAAGCAAATAGAAGATATCAACATTAATGTATTTGCCAGGTTTGCCCCCAGCGACACCAGGGACCATTAAGTAATTAGTTCTCCTACAAGCTGTGCTAATGCACTTTCTTTCTCAATTACATAATCTGACAATACATAACAGATTCCCTGAGGTTCTAACCGAGGGAGAGAGAGGCAGGTAGGGAGGGAGGTGGAGGCAAAGGGAGAGGGAGGGAGGGAGGTGGAGGCAGGCGGAGAGGGAGGGAGGGGAGAGGGATCACCTCTAAGTTAGTAGAAGTGCATTGATTACTTCTATACAGGCATCACAAGTGATTTTATTCATTTGCAATCATCAAAATTAGTATACAGTTTGCATAAAACGATACAATGAACAGTATGTAAATACAACTTTGTAGACATTTATTACTCATTAATTGTACAGATAATTACAAGATATTTACATAACCACTACAGGTTGCAGCTGCACATCAACTAGTATCAAGGACTGATGACAGTCATTTCCGAGACTAGTGTCATTATGAAGCAACAGACAGAGCTACAGTAATCTTCAGAAACCAGTCACAAGGTCGAGTCGATAATTTTTAGGTCAAAACTTGATAACAATGACACCATCAGTTTATAATAAGTATCGCAGCTGTTAAAGGTTCATGTACAACGCCTTTCATTGGTTGACTAATACAGAGCTAGCTGTGGGTTTTGTATAATTAAAATGACCAAATTCTGTGAAATTTTCTATCTCAAAATACATCTAAATTAAGAATCTTATACTTGATATTTTAATCTTTATTGCTGTAGTATATTTTCTGTCAGAAATGATATAAAGTGGGACTACAACAGAGCAATAAATCACTGTTATATCTCGCTTTCAAATGTGAAGATTTATTTGTCTCTTGGTCTGTTTGTTACTGCAGTAAAGTGGTCTATACATGTTGTAAAACCGACATATTTTATTTCATTGAGAAATAGGGTATTTTTGAAAATATTAAGAGTTCAAGGTTCACGTTTTGTATGGATATTATTTTTAAACAACCAAGGTGTTATAAATACTATATATAATATAGTAAATTCAATGTTGTGTAGAACAGTCGTTTGGTTTACCAATGACAATCAGTGTATATTCCCTTTAAGTAGGCTGTTGACAATACAGTGATTGATGCCGATGACATCGACATGTAACATTGTTCCTGGTTTGCTGAAGATCTACTCAACTTCTTCCTTCTGTGAAACAGCTCGCCGTAATGAGACATTCAACTAGAAGAGAGTTGTCGGCTGCTTCAGCTGCCCTGCAGCAGCAGTGGCTCTCCCACACCTGGCGCCACCTAGTTAGTATCACTCCAACTAGATATTTGGTCTTGATGATATAACTGATGAAACAACTCACAAAGACCGAGACACTTTGTTTGCTGCGTGCTGCCTGTGATCTCGTGGTTCAGTGTAGTCGCTCTTCTAAGTAAATCATGACATTTGTATTGGTTAGTGGGTCAAAAGGTCAACAGGGATAAGTCACTACTAGCAAAAAGTTATTTAGAAAATGTTTTATACATATCAGTGCCATTTGTTTATATGATGCGTGAGAGGATACCCTGTTATTGATGAACATCGGTTTAAACACATATGATGAGTCATATGTTAGTTGGGACAACTTGGCGGTCATTAAAATGGTATTCAAGCCAAGAAATAATGCTTGCCAAACATATCATGAGTCCGAATAAAGATGGTAATAATAATAATAGCTATTGATAGCAACACACAACTAACCAACGGTGCGCACCAGGCGACATGTGAGAGGGCACCAGTGGACCACCTGTCTGGCACTATACGGTCTCCATGGCAACTACCCCATCATACGCCAGTAACACCCTCCATGTTAACCTCCACGAGAACTCAATGTCAGTGTTACCATACAAAAGAATGCTGAAACTAACATGTAGTGACACTAATCACTTGACACAACATCTCAACAAAACATGTAGTGACACTAATCACTCAACAAAACAATCAAATTAAATTAAAGACCAACAAGGACAGGTAATCACAATAATTGTTGTTGACAAATGACCTAGTTAAAGGGAATGTACAAGGGTTCCATTGGTTAACTGATGCAGTGCTATTTGGGTGGTTCGTACAATTAAAATGACCCGATTCTCTGCGATTTCTTGGTTCTCAAAGTACATATAAATTAATAAGTTATTCAACATGTGTTTCTCTTTATCGTTGAATCATATTAACCATCAGAAATGTCTTTATCGTTGGATCATATTAACCATTAGAAATGGTATAAAATGGGAATTTGACACACGAATAAAACATCCTATGAAAGATGTTAAATATTTATTGTTTAGCCAATTAATGTCATAAAGTGTCCTCTACATGTCGTAAAATTGATATATTTTATTTCCTCGCTAAATTGTAATTTTAAAAAAAATTAAGAGAAGGTAGATCATAACAGTAATAAAAATGTGCATGGATATTATTTTTAACAAATCGAGTGATTAGAAAACCTAATAAATTCAGTGTTGTAATGTCAAGTCAAACTGTTGTTCCGTTTACCAACACAAATCATTGCACATTCCCTTTAAAGTCAACATATAACATCATCAATTGTTTCAAGCATAAGTTAGTGTTTGCGTTAGAGCCTCAGCCAATCGAGTCCTCTGTCACAACAAAGATTTCTGATTTGCTGTGAGCCTTAACATGTTCAATGGAGATATTCTGGAGGGTGGATACTGGCATAAAGAGAGGGTGTCACTAGAAACCCCAGTGTCGAGAAGAGTGGTCGACTTAACCTCACCCGCCCCCGCCCCCACCAGCGCCCCCGCGACGGGGTGGGCGGTAAAATGCATTGCCCCCGTCATCTCCAGTCAATGGGTTGTAGTCTGAAAAAGCGAAAATCACATCATAAGTGAATCTATCCAGTGTCCGGCTGTGTAGAAAGTCTGTGGCGGACAGTAATGACCATTGTAACTAGATCTACCAGACAGTATTTGTTAGTTGCCTGTCAATAATGCTCAGGGGAATGTTCTGCCATAAGTGAACTCCTTACAATGTCTCAACAAACATGTATTACTGTTTACTAGTTCTATACTTTGGTTGAAACATAGAAACAAGGAGGTCAAGAGGGAATCAAATCAAAGTTTTTTTGAATGGGTATGAAAATATTAATAGAAATACTTTTTTCTCACTTTAAAAGGATAGTAGAACTAGAGGACATGAGGTAACATTAGTAAACGATCAATGTAGATTAGACTTAGTACTTGTTCTCACAGATGACAATGAATGAATGGAACAAATTATCTACGGATTGTGTAACTGCTAGCAGCGTGATTATGCTTAAAAACAAGGTTGACACATATCTCAGGATGGCGGGTTACACGTAGATAAAAGAAATGTTGGACTCTTGATAAGCCAATGGCTTCCTTGTCCACTTGTCATCTAGGCCTTTGCCTTGGATGGCAAATGTTGTTAAATCTTGTTAAACATGCCAAAAATCTATAATTGAGCTGTTGACAATGTCCAAACATGAAGACAAAGTTTACTGGGGTCAGGCACTGCCAGGATCATGTGTTGGACATCATTAACACCCGTAAAATGTTGTTCCTCTCCCATGCAATGTAAGTATGATAATCACATGAAACATTCAATTTAAACAAATAACAGTTAAATAAAAAATAGTGGTTAATAAAATGGTTAATAAAAAACATTGGGCAGTCAAGATGTCAGAATATATATCTAGTTTGTATTATATAACTATATTATATAACATGTTCATGCTACATAACATGTTCATGCTACATAACATGTTAGTGCTACATAACATGTTCATGCTACATAACATGTTAGTGCTACATAACATGGAGGTTAAGAGGAGATCAGATTGAAGTTTTTAAGATATTGAATGGGTATGAAAATATTGATAGAAATATGTTTTTCTCACTCAAGAAGGATAGCAGAACTAGAGGACATGAGGTAAAATTAGTAAAGGATCAATGTAGATTGGACATCAGGAAGCACTCGTTCTCACAGAGGACAATAAATGAATAGAACAAACTGTCTACAGATTGTGTAACTGCTAGCAGCGTGAATATGTTTAAAAACAAGGTTGACACATATATCAGGAGGGCAGGTTATAAGTAGGTGAACATTGTTGGACTCTCGATAAGCCAATGGCTTCCTTGTCCACTTGCCATCTGGGCCTTTGGCTTGGATGGCAAATCTTGTTAAATCTTGTTAAATGTTCATGCTACATAACATGTTTGTGCTACATAACATGTTCATGCTACATAACATGTTCGTGCTACATAACATGTTCGTGCTACATAACATGTTCGTGCTACATAACGTGTTCGTGCTACATAACATGTTCATGCTACATAACATGTTTATGATATATAACATGTTTATACTATATAAAATAATATATAATAATTTTACGATAAAAAGAATCAGACTTTGTAGCTTTAAGAAGTTGACAAGACCAGTGTTTGTTCAAACTTTGTTAGCATTAAAACAAACCTGAGGGTCTGTATACTCTTGTGGTGGGTCGCCTGGGTGGGCGGGGGGTGGGTCCATGGTCACCCGAGGGCTCACGGTCCTCCTACAAGCACATAAGATCATAGTACAATTACACAGTACTGACATGTGTTGTTATAATCACCTGAGGTGTTCGTACTCTCTCAACTTTCGTACGAAAAATGGTAGTTTGTAGTTATATAAATTGTTCCCAATGCGATGAGTATTTTCTATGATTTTTATATAAGTTACGTAGTCTTCTTCATAAGTCAGTGCACGTTCCCTCGTACAGTACGAATCCTTCGAGAAATCAGCTCCTGAGGTGTCAAGTATTCCTGTAAGCAAGCACATATAGTACCAAATATGCTAATACCAAATATAAATATCTCATCTTTCTGCATGTCCAGCACGTCTCAGTCTTATTGTCTTCTGACACTGACCTTGTGATGGCTTCACGGTTGAATGATCACATTCATACCTCACTGCACTTTGTGACAGCTGTCAGTATTATGAATATTGGCAATATCCATGTGTCTCTTATTATGACAAGGTCACCATCAGTGCACCAAACTTGGCTTGGTCTATCTTCTGCATTGACACTGGCAAGATACGATGCAGCTTTTGCCATCTCTTGGTTTTGTCATCTCTTGATTTTGTCATCTCTTGCTTTTGCCATCTATTGGGGCTATTAAAATGTTGGGTTCTCAATCGAGAGAACCTGGGTTCGAATTCTCTTGCTGCTGTTTCAAAGCTTTGGCAATTTTGTTCATCCCACATTGCCAAAGTTCACTCAGCTGTATAAATGAGTACCTGGCTACAGAGAGTGATGGATATTGGAACGAATAGTCTTTGCACAGTAATTGCTGCATGGCTGAATGCTTCCAGTGAAATTGAAATGGCCTTGGAATGAACAGGTCTGCCAGGGGGTGAAGTGTAAAGCGCTTTGAGCAGTCCCAAGGACTGGATACTGCGCTATATAAGAACATACCTTTACCTTTTTGTCAGTCCATAGGACCGCTCAAAGCACTGTACACTTCACCCCCTGGCAGACCTGTTCCTTCCAGCTCCAACCTGACGTCTATGGGAAGCTTACAGCCTTGCTGCAATTACTGCACAAACTATTCATTCACATATCCATTAATCCACCACTGTCAATAGTCAGTACTCATTTCCACAGCAGCTGAGTGAACTAAGGCAACTTGGAGTGAATGGAACTGTCCAAGCTTTGAAACGGCTGCAAGAGGATTTGAACCTGAATTCTCTTGATTGAAAGTCTGATGTTCTAACCACCAAGCCACCGAGCCAGTCTACACATGCGGTCTACATATATGAACATTGTACACTCAAATGTTTTGTCAATTAGAAGGTAACTTCTTCCACACCTTTGTCTACATCAGTCAGAAGGTAACTTCTTCCACACCTCTGTCTATATCAGTCAGAAGGTAACTTCTTCCACACCTTTGTCTATATCAGTCAGAAGGTAACTTCTTCCACACCTCTGTCTATATCAGTCAGAAGGTAACTTCTTCCACACCTTTGTCTATATCAGTCAGAAGGTAACTTCTTCCACACCTTTGTCTATATTAGTCAGAAGGTAACTTCTTCCACACCTTTGTCTATATCAGTCAGAAGGTAACTTCTTCCACACCTTTGTCTATATTAGTCAGAAGGTAACTTCTTCCACACCTTTGTCTATATTAGTCAGAAGGTAACTTCTTCCACACCTTTGTCTATATTAGTCAGAAGGTAACTTCTTCCACACCTCTGTCTACATCAATCAGAAGGTAACTTCTTCCACACCTTTGTCTATATCAGTCAGAAGGTAACTTCTTCCACACCTTTGTCTATATCAGTCAGAAGGTAACTTCTTCCACACCTTTGTCTATATTAGTCAGAAGGTAACTTCTTCCACACCTTTGTCTATATTAGTCAGAAGGTAACTTCTTCCACACCTTTGTCTATATTAGTCAGAAGGTAACTTCTTCCACACCTTTGTCTATATTAGTCAGAAGGTAACTTCTTCCACACCTATGTCTATATTAGTCAGAAGGTAACTTCTTCCACACCTATGTCTACATCAATCAGAAGGTAACTTCTTCCACACCTCTGTCTATATCAATCAGAAGGTAACTTCTTCCACACCTCTGTCTACATCAATCAGAAGGTAACTTCTTCCACACCTTTGTCTATATTAGTCAGAAGGTAACTTCTTCCACACCTTTGTCTATATTAGTCAGAAGGTAACTTCTTCCACACCTATGTCTATATTAGTCAGAAGGTAACTTCTTCCACACCTATGTCTACATCAATCAGAAGGTAACTTCTTCCACACCTCTGTCTATATCAATCAGAAGGTAACTTCTTCCACACCTCTGTCTACATCAATCAGAAGGTAACTTCTTCCACACCTTTGTCTATATTAGTCAGAAGGTAACTTCTTCCACACCTTTGTCTATATCAGTCAGAAGGTAACTTCTTCCACACCTTTGTCTATATTAGTCAGAAGGTAACTTCTTCCACACCTTTGTCTATATCAGTCAGAAGGTAACACTCTTCCACACCTTTGTTATATCAAGAAGGAACTTCTTCCACACTTTGTCATATCATCAGAAGGTACTTTCCACACCTCTGTCTACATCAATCAGAAGGTAACTTCTTCCACACCTTTGTCTATATTAGTCAGAAGGTAACTTCTTCCACACCTTTGTCTATATCAGTCAGAAGGTAACTTCTTCCACACCTTTGTCTATATTAGTCAGAAGGTAACTTCTTCCACACCTTTGTCTATATCAGTCAGAAGGTAACTTCTTCCACACCTCTGTCTATATCAGTCAGAAGGTAACTTCTTCCACACCTTTGTCTATATCAGTCAGAAGGTAACTTCTTCCACACTTCTGTCTATATCAATCAGAAGGTAACTTCTTCCACACCTTTGTCTATATCAACCAGAAGGTAACTTCTTCCACACCTTTGTCTATATCAATCAGAAGGTAACTTCTTCCACACCTCTGTCTATATCAATCAGAAGGTAACTTCTTCCACACCTTTGTCTATATTAGTCAGAAGTAACTTCTTCCACACCTGTCTACATCAATAAGAAGGTAACTTCTTCCACACCTCTGTCTATATTAGTCAGAAGTAACTTCTTCCACACCTGTCTACATCAATAAGAAGGTAACTTCTTCCACACCTCTGTCTATATTACCTGGCAGTCTACAGGTTTCTACTTCTTGATATCAGTTGCTTTCATATCTTCGGTAGTACTGAGGAAATGCTTTGTTATTATGCGATTACTACTTCTGAAATTTGGTCATAGTGTTGACCGTTATTTTATCCATATGAATGTGTAGACGAAAAAGGTAGGGATGTTTGAGAACATATAGAACCAGAAAGGTACAAAAGTAGGATCACTGGACAGCCTGCAACACAAAAGCCAGAAAATTGTGATAACATTCAATCAGTCCTCATGCGAGGTAGCAGAATTAACTGAGCCGCTACCATGATTCATGTGTTTGAGAAACACAGAGTCCACAGGTTATACACTGACCCGCTGTGTGGGGTCTCTCACTTCCCTGGGCATAGACATCAGGTAGAAGGCACCAACGGCTTTTTGTGTTTCTTCAAAAACACACAGGCAAAGTGAGGTAAATGAAGTTGCCTAAGCTTATGACTGACCCTCGGTGCTCACACCGCCGACCTACTGACCCTCGGCACTCTCAACGCCGACCTACTGACCCTCCAGAGTTCTCACTGCCGACCTACTGACCTTCTGGCGCTCTCACCACCGACTTACTGACTCTCTGGCGCTCTAACCACCGACCTACTGACTCTCTGACGCTCTCACCACCGACTTACTGACTCTCCGGCGCTCTCACCACCGACTTACTGACCCTCTGGCGCTCTCACCACCGACTTACTGACTCTCTGGCGCTCTCACCACCGACCTACTGACTCTCCGACGCTCTCACCACCGACTTACTGACTCTCTGGCGCTCTCACCACCGACCTACTGACTCTCCGACGCTCTCACCACCGACCTACTGACTCTCTGGCGCTCTCACCACCGACCTACTGACTCTCTGGCACTCTCACCACCGACTTACTCACTCTCTGGCGTTCTCAACATTGACCTACTTACTCTCTGGCGCCCTCACCACCGACCTACTGACTCTCCGACGCTCTCACCACCGACCTACTGACTCTCTGGCACTCTCACCACCGACTTACTCACTCTCTGGCGTTCTCAACATTGACCTACTTACTCTCTGGCGCCCTCACCACCGACCTACTGACTCTCCGACGCTCTCACCACCGACCTACTGACTCTCTGGCACTCTCACCACCGACTTACTCACTCTCTGGCGTTCTCAACATTGACCTACTTACTCTCTGGCGCCCTCACCACCAACCTACTGACTCTCTGGCACTCTCACCACCGACTCACTCACTCTCTGGCGGTCTCAACATTGATCTACTGACTCTCCGGCGCCCTCACCACCGACGTACTGACTCTCTGGCACTCTCACCACCGACTTACTCACTCTCTGGCGTTCTCAACATTGACCTACTTACTCTCTGGCGCCCTCACCACCAACCTACTGACTCTCTGGCACTCTCACCACCGACTCACTCACTCTCTGGCGGTCTCAACATTGATCTACTGACTCTCCGGCGCCCTCACCACCGACGTACTGACTCTCTGGCACTCTCACCACCGACTGGCGCTCTCAACATTGACCTACTGACTCTCCGACGCCCTCACCACCAACCTACTGACTCTCTGGCACTCTCACCACCGACTGGCGCTCTCAACATTGACCTACTGACTCTCCGACGCTCTCACCACCAACCTACTGACTCTCCGACGCCCTCACCACCAACCTACTGACTCTCCGGCGCTCTCAATGCGGAGTTACGACCAGACCAATGAGCCTCTTCTCTTACTTTCTTCATAGAGCTAATTTATATAGTGCAAATCTCACTCAGGAGCAGTTTGGCTCTGTGGGATTTAGATAGTTCAGTACAGGTTGCACATTTACCCTGTGTGTGGGGTATTTTACTCGCCCTGGTAGAAGTGACATACGACTATTAGTGTCTTAAACAAAATACACTTCCAAGGTATGCTCCAAACTATTAGTGTCTTACCCAAAATACACTTCCAAGGTATGCTCCAAACTATTAGTGTCTTACCCAAAATACACTTCCAAGGTATGCTCCAAACTATTAGTGTCTTACCCAAAATACACTTCCAAGGTATGCTCCAAACTATTAGTGTCTTACCCAAAATACACTTCCAAGGTATGCTCCAAACTATTAGTGTCTTACCCAAAATACACTTCCAAGGTATGCTCCAAACTATTAGTGTCTTACCCAAAATACACTTCCAAGGTATGCTCCAAACTATTAGTGTCTTACCCAAAATACACTTCCAAGGTATGCTCCAAACTATTAGTGTCTTACCCAAAATACACTTCCAAGGTATGCTCCAAACTATTAGTGTCTTACCCAAAATACACTTCCAAGGTATGCTCCAAACTATTCAGCTGCTTCACCAGTCCTTGTTATAATACTACAAGCATCTTGAATGATTGAAATCTCGACAGCTTCCCACAATACACTATATTATTATATCTAATGTCGTTTATGATAATGCTTCATTGCAAATCTTGTAAGTACACTGTATGTCTATACATGACCTTGCAGCATCCAGAACACTACATGGAATACCACTGAATGCGTGCAGTGTCGTCATACCATGATGTCCCTCTGTGAAGCAATCGCAAACGCATCCAGTTATTCTGGTAGTTAACCCCAACTTCATACTATTGAAAAGCAGTACGACTTACAGGAAAACCGTAAATAGTTGGCACTGATATCATGCATTAATGGAACTGAAATTGAATTGATGTTCAGCAGAATAACGATGACGATACACCCCCCCCGCAGACCCGTTCATTCCAACGCCATCTCGACTTCTCTCGGAAACATTCAGCCATGCAGCAATTACTGTGTGAAGACTATTTGTTTTTACATATCCACCAATGTCTGTAGCCAGGTACTCATTTATACAGCAGACTGAACACAGTCCTCACTCTTCTATTAAACTGACTGCTCATATTACTTCAACTATTCACACACTACAAATATGAACATCAAAGAACCTGATTTGTGAAGGGCTACATGAATTATGGAGGCAGTTATAGATGAATGGATACAGTGAATATATATTCATGAATATAATAAGTATATTCGCAAATAAATACATTAATAACATTCAGGCTACACAATTATTTAAATGACATAAATTACAGCATTATGTGAGAATGCTGTTAGAGAATAGTATGTGAATAACTAAAGCTCAGTAACTGGTTCTGATTCTGAATTCCAATAGTTTTATATATATATATATATATATATATATATATATATATATATATATATATATATATATATTAAAAATGTAATTACACATAACATATGCACATAATTCTGGTAAAGAAATTCTCCTTTGTTGACAATTTTTTCATTGTTTCAAAATAATTAGCACCGTGCAGCCTTTTCATAAATGACGACCCATGCTTTTTAAAAAGCATGTAATATAAAGAATACACAGAGAAGTACTCGAAGCAGATCAACCATGCTACCAACAGATGTGTCCCTTCTACCAACAGATATGTCTCTGCTACCAACAGATGTGTCTCGGCGACCAACAGATGTGTCTCTGCTAACAACAGATGTGTCCCTACTACCAACAGATGTGTCTCTGCTACCAACAGATGTGTCTCTGCTACCAACAGATGTGTCCCTGCTACCAACAGATGTGTCCCTGCTGCCAACAGATGTGTCTCTGCTACCAACATATGTGTCCCTGCTAACAACATATGTGTCTCTGCTACCAACAGATGTGTCCCTGCTAACAACAGATGTGTCTCTGCTACCAACAGATGTGTCTGCTACCAACAGATGTGTCCCTGCTACTAACAGATGTATCCCTGCTACCAACAGATGTGTCCCTGCTACCAAAAAACGTGTCTCTGCTAAAAACAGAGGCGTCCCTGCTACCAACAGATGTGTCCCTGCTACTAACAGATGTGTCCCTGCTACCAACAGATGTGTCTCTGCTAACAACAGATGTGTTCCTGCTACCAACATATGTGTCTCTGCTAACAACAGATGTGTCTCTGCTACCAACAGATGTGTCCCTGCTACCAACAGATGTGTCTCTGATACCAACAGATGCGTCTCGGCTACCAACAGATGTGTCTCTGCTAACAACAGATGTGTCCCTACTACCAACAGATGTGTCTCTGCTAACAACAGATGTGTCTCTGCTACCAACAGATGTGTCTCTGCTACCAACAGATGTGTCTCTGCTACCAACAGATGTGTCCCTGCTACCAACAGATGTGTCCCTGCTACCAACAGATGTGTTCCTGCTACCAACATATGTGTCTCTGCTAACAACAGATGTGTCTCTGCTACCAACAGATGTGTCTCTGCTACCAACAGATGTGTCTCTGCTACCAACAGATGTGTCCCTGCTACCAACAGATGTGTTCCTGCTACCAACATATGTGTCTCTGCTAACAACAGATGTGTCTCTGCTACCAACAGATGTGTCCCTGCTACCAACAGATGTGTCCCCGCTACCAACAGATGTGTTCCTGCTACCAACATATGTGTCTCTGCTAACAACAGATGTGTCTCTGCTACCAACAGATGTGTCCCTGCTACCAACAGATGTGTCTCTGATACCAACAGATGCGTCTCTGCTAACAACAGATGTGTCTCTGCTACCAACAGATGTGTCTCTGCTACCAATAGATGTGTCCCTGCTACCAATAGATGTGTCCCCACTACCAACAGATGTGTCCCCGCTACCAACAGATGTATCCCCGCTACCAACAGATGTGTCTCTGCTAACAACAGATGTGTCTCTGCTAACAACAGATGTGTCCCTGCTACCAATAGATGTGTCTCTGCTACCAATAGATGTGTCCCTACTAACAACAGATGTGTCCCTACTAACAACAGATGTGTCTCTGCTACCAATAGATGTGTCCCTGCTACCAATAGATGTGTCCCTGCTACCAACAGATGTGTCTCTGCTACCAACAGATGTGTCCCTGCTACCAATAGATGTGTCTCTGCTACCAACAGATGTGTCTCTGCTACCAACATATGTGTCTCTGCTACCAACAGATGTGTCTCTGCTACCAACAGATGTGTCCCTGCTAACAACAGATGCGTCCCTGCTAACAACAGATGCGTCCCTGCTACCAACATATGTGTCTCTGCTACCAACAGATGCGTCCCTGCTACCAACAGATGTGTCCCTGCTACCAACAGATGTGTCTCTGCTACCAACAGATGTGTCTCTGCTACCAACATATGTATCTCTGCTACCAACAGATGTGTCTCTGCTACCAACAGATGTGTCCCTGCTAACAACAGATGCATCCCTGCTACCAACAGATGTGTCTCTGCTACCAACAGATGTGTCTCTGCTACCAACAGATGCGTCCCTGCTACCAACAGATGTGTCCCCGCTACCAATAGATGTGTCCCATTCTCTCATATTTAACATAATTATTTTTTTTAGATCAGATCCACCATTGAAAGTGCTACCAAATTATGTATAGTATATCAAAAACATTTTCGACATGGAAATCATCTTCTTTGCTGCCACTTTCACCCTCGCTGCCAGTTTCAACCTCGCTGCCACTTTCACCCTCGCTGCCACTTTCACCATCGCTGCCACATTCACCCTCGCTGCCACTTTCACCCTCGCTGCCACTTTCACCATCGCTGTCACTTTCACCCTCGCTGCCACTTTCACCCTTACTGCCACTTTCACCTCGCTGCCACTTTCACCTCGCTGCCACTTTCACCCTCGCTGCCACTTTCACCCTCGCTGCCACTTTCACCATCGCTGCCACTTTCACCTCGCTGCCACTTTCACCCTCGCTGCCACTTTCACCCTCGCTGCCACTTTCACCTCGCTGCCACTTTCACCCTCGCTGCCACTTTCACCCTCGCTGCCACTTTCACCCTCGCTGCCACTTTCACCTCGCTGCCACTTTCACCCTCGCTGCCACTTTCACCCTCGCTGCCACTTTCACCTCGCTGCCACTTTCACCCTCGCTGCCACTTTCACCCTCGCTGCCACTTTCACCTCGCTGCCACTTTCACCCTCGCTGCCACTTTCACCCTCGCTGCCACTTTCACCTCGCTGCCACTTTCACCCTCACTGCCACTTTCACCCTCGCTGCCACTTTCACCTCGCTGCCACTTTCACCCTCGCTGCCACTTTCACCCTCGCTGCCACATGCACCCTCGCTGTCTTTAGTCAATATTGAAATAATTGGTACAACCGCTGCTCGACTCCAAAAATCCATCATTTTCAATTAAAAATTCTCCTTAGAAACGAAGGTTAGTTGATGAAAATACAGATGGAAGGAAACTCCTCATTGACTTAAAAAACAAACATCAGAAAGATTGGCATCAGTGTGACAAAGTAGTGCAATAACATGAGAAATGTAATTAGTCAACCAATCAGCGACATCTTAATTTTAAGCATCTGTGGCAAAAACGTTTTAATGCAACTTTTTGTTGATTCTGACAGAATCTCACACATGACACATCCAGTGGCCAGGAAATCATACACTGCATGGTCATCCAATTATTAACTGCCCCAAAAATTACTAATAGGATGACCGAAGGCACAACAACGTTACGCTGCAGCTGTCTATTGTGAACCTCAGTGCCGGCCTCCTGGACCACTCACTGCAGTGGACACAGCAGTGGTCAACCATCACACTTTATTGTGTCTTGTAGTTGCCTGGAGGGTCATTCCATGTTAAACCATCAAAATCATCAATTAATTATCCTGGTTTTTGTCTTGTATTTATTCAAAAACTGTCTACTTCTTCCCCTTCTAGTCTAAGTCAGAGACAGCAACCGCATAGTTCAACAGTGGTATGTAACTCTTGCAAGAAAGCTAATTTATACAACAACATGTGAGACAGAAGCCCTCAAGGTTTTGGATGATGTAATATGAAATGACTGCGTGGACAAATGACGTGTCAACCAACGGTGATGCCACCAGGCAGAAACCTTCCATTGTCCTTCGCTGTCAAGGAATGAGCTGACATTCTAACAACAACTTCCATGAACCCAAACATTGTCCTTCGCTGTCAAGGAGTGAGCTGACATTCTAACAACAACTTCCGTGAAGCCAAACATTGTTCATTAACAATGTGTGCCGCAAAACAAACAAGAAAACCGCCGGGTCTACATCAACCGCGTACTCTACATTTTGTAATTAAGGCAGGTAAATTAACACAGCCTTCCTTGCCGGAAGTAGATTTCACACCGAACATGGCCACCAGATGGAGCCACATGCATGCATTGCATCTGTACAATCCTGCGTGCCTATTCATTTAACGAGATTGTCGACAAGCAAGGGACCATCTCAATGCATTGATGTGTGGCACTACACGTCATTGATTGTCTGCAGCCGTTTCATTTAGCATCCATGTGTTTTTTCCAAAGTAACCCTTCATAAGGGTGCACAATATTATAATAGTCCAAATGTAAGTTCTTGAGCTACAGTAATTTGAAGTTAATGAACATTTTGTACAACCTAATTTATAGCTATTGCTAGCCCAGCTGACTGGCCAGGGCTTATGACTCCGTGCTTTTCTAGTGCAATGAAAATGACATCTTCGTGCCACAAAAATCACATACAACTGCCGGTTTCACGAAGCAGTGGTGGATGTAGAACACGTAGCAACGGTTGAAACATTCATAGCATTGTTAACTATTGGTTTATAGCTAAAGAGGCGCCACTGCATGTCCATCACATCTGTGCGTACTTCATGGCACAAACACTGTTCATACAACTTCACATTGCTTATCCTCTGTGGCCAGTGAATCCCGATGAGTGAGCAGAGCTGCTTCCGGTGGAAGACGTCTAGTTTTCCTGTTTCCGACCATGTCAGGCCCCATGCACCCGTATCGCACAGCAAGCTAGTATTAACTACGCTATATTAAATTAAAACATATGTAGGACATATATATATGCATAAAAAAAATTTTCTATTACCAAATTTTGTAAGGGAAGATCTTTGACAGCTGTTGAGGCAATGGACACTTAACTAGTCAATCAGAGAAAGGCAGAGAAAAAGGTATATTTTTTACATGGGACCCCCCTGCCAACAAGCCTAGATCCACCCCTGCAATGTGTTACATTATTTGATGCTTTCCAATGTTTTCTGGTGCCATATGGACGAGGAGGGGGTTACACATACTGGTTTATCAGTGATCTGCATGCAGAATTTCGAAACAAATATTTCTTCAGTGCTACCACATCTGTACAGTATTGTTTTATATCACTTTAAAAATAGTGCTCAAACATATAATAAAATAAAATCTTTATTTTCGCACATTAAAAATGGCAATTGTACATTCTTTAAAATACAGTAATGTCCGTAATAATACAGTTGACATCATCATCATTTAAAATATTACATGTCTTAAAACCATTTCTGATGTCTAACATTTCGATAAAACGTTCACATTTGATATTGTTACATTAGACAAACCAGCCTGCCACACACGGCCAATGTCACGCACAGACATGTCATACATTGTATCACATTCATTTAGGACATGACGGTAATTTGCGCTACAATTTGACCATGGGTTTGTAATGGACAACTTAGCAACACTGTTTATAATCGGTGAATTGTGGTTCATAGCTTTATGAATAAATTTTTAGAACCTTTGCTTTAAGATTACCAATAATGGCAAACTATCCGATAACAATGCTATAACATCACCGTGTGTAAGCGGTGCTAGCCCCCACAACTTTCTAAGCACTTTTCGCCATGCAGTGCAAATAGTGCCAACACTCTTACTCTGAAGGTCCCATAGTGGGGCTGCACAATAAGAGCAGCAATACTGTTTAAATAAATTGCATTTTACATTCGTCTTAATATGACCGAAATCGGCCATCAACATATTATAACATCTCCAGAATTTGGCAGTGGCATCGGCAACTAAACTATCCTTATTAACAACGGATATATGATGGCCCAGATGTACAGCATCTTGGGTACTATACATCCCGGTGTCATTAAAAACACAGTTCTGATGTCGGGTTTACAATTACAACCTCTAAAAATCAAATATCTACTCTTAGTACCGTTAAAATTTACACAGTATTCGTGTGCATATTTTTCGCATATATCGATTAAAACCTTGAGCCCAGATCTTGTGGGTGTTAGCAAAGTGAGATCATCTGTGTATCCAGTGCAACCCGTATAGTGGTTGTCCATATGGCATCCCACGCCACTCTTTTCTAGCTGTTCAAACAATCCATCCATGTATATGGAGAAGAGAATAGGAGAAAGTATTGCACCCTGTTTGACTCCATTACAAGCGGTAAACTGGGATAACATACTAGAGCCCCATCTTACTTGAAGTTTTTGTTTAGTATACATCTACAATCTTAATACCAGGCATATAGTAATATGCTACCACAAGAAACGTACAAACAAGCAGCGACAACTAATTATATTCTCCATGTTCACCAAGTCATGAATAACTACACTATTTAATTATTAACAAAGAAAATAACCCGAATGCAACTGTGCCATGTTAATTAAGCCAAGGTTACTGAAAACCATGGAAAATGTTGGATATACAATTACCTAGAAGACGGAACCTTACTTATTTCTAAGACTGGCCTATACCAACAACAAGAATAAAATAATTTAAGTACTTAACCAATGTATCTTAAACAGATACTGAAATAACAAAACAATGCTTAGATTAGCGTCATTCTGCCCTGATTTAACGAGTTATCATGGCCACAATCAATAGTCAGGTATGAGCGAAAAACAACGCCTGATTTCAATATCTAACCAGTATATGGATAAATCAATGAAACCATGATTAATTAAGCAGCATTGAGTCGACAACCCACGTGTATCCACCGACACACAATTACCAGAGACACAGCTCACAGCCTGTCATTGGTGGATCAGATTCACTGCCACTGTCTCATTGGCTGAGGCCACGAGAGAAGATAGTGGTTATAAGAAGCAGTAGCTCGCTTCAGAGGCTGGATAGAGCAGAAAGCAGCAGAGAAGAAAGAAGTGGAAGTCATCAGAGATAGAAATCTCACACACTGCAAAGCTGTGGAAGAGGAAGAAAAGACTGCGGCCGGCTTAAACACTGCACTAGAAACAGGTAAGACCATTTCCATATTTATATGAATAATAATAATAGAAGTTTTATAGAACTTCTATAGCACCTAAATTATTGGGAACATGAGCTCAAAGGGTCAGCAAACCCAGATTGTTAATAATAATAATAAATAATCACTTTTATTTATAAAGTGCCATATCTCTGGAATAAAAATCCTGTTCAGAAGCACATATATACAGGATTGATAAAATATAACCGATATAAATATAATAAAAAAAAATTGCTTACACAGTAAACACATTTGATAAAAAAGTATATATGTAGAAATAATAAGTATATTATATCCTAATTAATAAAAATGTAATACAGCAAAAGCTACAATGAAATCAAAATGAAATGAAATCATAGACTGCTCTAGAATAAAGTAAAAACAAAATACAATTAAATATCAATGAAATACAATAAGATATCAATAAAACACAATAAGATATCAATAAAATACAATAACTTAATTACTTAATAACGTAACTTGGGCAATTATATTTAGCCACAACATTGCCTGTGTCTTTTGAAAGAGACGCTACATAAGCCATTGTTCCCTTCTACCTGTTGTGTATTTCAGGGGAAGTAAAAGATATCCCACACACGGAAATGGAGACAAACTTGCAGTGTACTCACTAATATAGAGAAGGAAAACTGTAAAATAAACCCTCGGCTCAATATCCTAATAGGACTTTGCTGAGTAATTATCCCGATCTAGATTACCTACCAGACTATAAACAAATTTAATATGCAATTCAACAAATAATCAGTGAATGCAGTCTTAAATAGACGAGATGAGATTTAAGACGTTTAGATGTGTCTATGACATGTCTATTACAGTCAGTCAAATTGTCAAAAACTATTTAAATCTGTCAGACAAGTTTAATGATCTAATTAAAAATATCCCTCATCATTATATATATTAAATTAAACTGCCATTCTCATCAGTTAAAGACAGTCTGGTCCTTTTTTGTCATAAACCATCCTATATGGCTCAAATGATATCTCTTTTACCATCTTATATAGTACAAATGATATCTCTTCTACCATCTTATATAGTACAAATGATATCTCTTCTACCATCTTATATAGTACAAATGATATCTCTTCTACCATCTTATATAGTACAAATGATATCTCTTCTACCATCTTCACCACTCAAATGAACCACAATATTAAAACAATAATTTGACCATAACCAGGCATTCATGGGACGACATGAAGGGCACATCATTAACACCCATAAAATATCATTACCGCCACATGACATTCACCCTGAAACATGACATTCACCCTGAAACATTACATTCATGGGATGACATGAAGGGCACATCATTAACACCCATAAAATATCATTACCACCACATGACATTCACCCTGAAACATTACATTCACCCTGAAACATTACATTCATGGGATGACATGAAGGGCACATCATTAACACCCATAAAATGCCATTACCGCCACATGACATTCACCCTGAAACATGACATTCACCCTGAAACATGACATTCACCCTGAAACATTACATTCATGGGATGACATAAAGGGCACATCATTAACACCCATAAAATGCCATTACCGCCACATGACATTCACCCTGAAACATTCAAATTATCCTTAAAAAGTTGTGGTTTATTAAAACATGTGTAGTCAGAGATATTAGAATAGATATAGAATATACCATAAAATATGATATTACAATAAAAACAGTGAGACTTTGTGCCTTTAAATGAGATCAGTAAGAAGAGCCTCTTTTATAACTGTAGGTGCACTGGGATTGATGCTAGTGCTCAGTAACACTCCTGGCCAGTGCTTCATGGTGCTTGATGCTAGTGCTCAGTAACACTCCTGGCCAGTGCATCATGGTACTTGATGCTAGTGCTCAGTAACACTCCTGGCCAGTGCTTCATGGTGCTTGATGCTAGTGCTCAGTAACACTCCTGGCCAGTGCTTCATGGTGCTTGATGCTAGTGCTCAGTAACACTCCTGGCCAGTGCATCATGGTACTTGATGCTAGTGCTCAGTAACACTCCTGGCCAGTGCTTCAT